>OX453262.1:7807578-8407578 GCA_949709985.1 Luffia ferchaultella
TCGGGATGAACTGATGTCAAAAGACGCAGCTCGGCGAGCTCTACAAGATGGCAAAAGACAATTTGGAAAAAGTTCAAAAACAAAAAAAATATCGGCAAAAAACGAAAAAATACGCAATTTTTTTTCCGATTTTCATTTTGGGAGCCCGATATCTCGAGAACTAAGTCCGAATAAGAAAAAAATAAAAAAAAAGCTCGCGGTAATTAGACGGGGGATCGATTGAGACTAAAATTGTTAGAATCAAACAACCGGAAGTAGTGGTTAAGGGTGCCCTTAGTTGGAAGTCGGATATGCGTCGGTGTTACATTTCGTACTAATTCGGTTTGTTCGATCGAAATGTCGTATAGAATGTTATATTTCGAAGTTTTAAGTTTATTCAGATACAGTTGTGTAATTTTTTTGCGAAAAAAATTTATTTCCAAAAATATTATCCAAAATATGTGTGTTTACTTTATTCCGTTAGGTTCATTTCCAATGTCGTAAGAAGTTCGTGCGAAAGCAGGAGATCCGGTGATTTTTTTTAATTTTTATAATTTTGCGCCCGATTAGAAATAATGTTATAAACAATTTTCACCTCGACAGTGTGCGGGTAATATTAACGCAGCAACACAACGGTTTTGGTCTCGCCTCGATTATTGTTGGATCCAACGAGCGAAACACTTCCGCGACTCGCATATCGGTACTAATTTATTGCCGAGTGTTTACAGCTTATCTAGATGAACTTTGCTTTACACAGATGTTTTTACGATTCAGCGTTTTGATTGTTCGCCTGCCGGTGAAGTAATGGTTTAGTTCTTGGAGCGTGGAGGTTCTATTTCTTGTTGAGTTTCTTAGATCACAATTATCGATTTATAAACATACGAAAGCTCACGCCTGTGGATAAGTTAAAAGCTCTAGATCCCTACTTGCAAGATTCTTCCCTGTTCTTGAATACTTGTTTTACTTTTTTGATATTCAAATCAATCAAGGCAATCTATATATAATTTATAATGTATTAGATACTGATGTATTGATGATGATTGATGTATTTACTACTGTATTAAATTGTACTGTATTATTAGCCAACAAGAAACAATGTTAATTTTGGGAGAAAGAATTTCTAAGTAACTTTAATTAACAACGCACTCGTGTCTGCCTTAAAACATTTGCTGTCAAGATGACATGACGCCGAACACAGAAAATGGTACAACAACTTAGCACAGGTAACGAAAACATCACACTGATACTTTGTAAAGAGTATTACATTGCATGTGTCAAATTAGTCCAGGTCTCCAAAAGTGATTATTTTTTAATATAGATCATATCGAGAAGTTTTAGACATTGCTCCCCTCTCCTTCGAGATTTCCACTACATATAGCTTTAAGCCCATATAAACAACCAATGGCTACCAGCAACAGGTACCAAGGTCATTTGTATACGCGTTGGGGAGCTGCGCACGCGCTGTGGGAAATTTTCTTGTCCAGCGACTATGATTCCGTCAGCTATATGGTTCCTCCATTGCCACTACAACTTTTTTGGGGTTGACCGACTTTAGTAGGTTTTTTAAAATTGTAATTTGGTTCAACAGAGATGTTGGCAAGAACCTGTTTTCACTAACATTTCTATATATCTCTGTGTGTGTCTGTCTGCGATATCGTAGCTCCCAAATTGATGAACGGACTTCAAAGCGGTTTCTCATTGTTTGAAGGCTGGTCTAATCTACATAATTTTCAGGTAAAAAAAATAATATTTTTAATGTAATGCTCAAATGTTAATAGTTCAGTTTGAAAAGCTTAAAATCAAATAAAAAATTAATAAACCCCAGCTCAAAAAATAACAGTATTTCAGTAAGCTTAAAGGTTTATTTTAAAAGCTACAGGTTTATTAATTTTCGGGATCGCTAATGACGGGGATCGCTAAGTAGGTAACGTAGTTATATTTTGTTGGGATATGATGTAACATAAAAAGGACGCTTTCAAGGATTAAATATAATTTTAAATTTAACAAAGCTGATATTGCATCACACTTTTTAAATGTTAGTTTTTTGTGTCAAGTTTTATTTAATTTTTTAGTTTAATTTTTATTTATAGAAATTTTTTTTGCATGATAACCGATACTTATCACCTGTATAAGTTTGTTCTCACATGTAAGATACACATTGTGTAATCTATTAGAGTAGATGGGATCCTACTACGTTAACAAATAATCGATCGATGTATCGACCTCCGAATCGATAATATATCACAACCAAAGTCAACATCTCATTTCGCGTTTATACTTAACGCCCTGCCGGTAATCGCTGCTATAAATATCTTTGCCAATTCACAACCGTTATACCGTTTTACGATTAACGCAGGTCGTATTAAATGTTAAAACGTCTGTACAGTGCATAATCGTTGTAGAGTGAAAGTTTGTACAATAAATTCTATGTCCGTTCTTTTGTCTGTCTGTCTATGACAGCGATTTTATTCGAACGCAGTTAAAAATGTAGGGCGTTTTAACACATTTATAGATATTTGTAATCGGACGAAAAGTTCTTTTGCTGATTCTTTCGAATAAGGTCTAGTTAAATATCGGAATTGAAAATTTGGTTCCGTTTACGAAAAGTTTCCATACTGCCTTTTTAAAAACTCATTGGCATGATTTTTGAATACTTTTTGATGCCCCCCTCGACTGTCTGAAGTCAACTAGTTCACGTACTATGGCCCGTTTGCATCAGATCGGCTTTTTAAAATATATTTCACCAATAACGTTATCAGTATTTTATTTCGATATGTTATCATAATATAAAGAACAGCCTGCTGACTTAGAGGCAATCAATGTGTTAAAATTAATTTATAACAGTACCAATTTAAAAAAAAATTTGGAGATGCTGGGGATCGAACCCAGGGCCTTTCACATGCAAAGCGAACGCTCTACCACTGAGCTACATCCCCTGTTGAAAACGTCCATAATAAATGATAATACTTGGTCATTACTATTCATTTAAAAACATCTGAACACACAGTAACACTTGTAGAACATTTTATACTTAGCCATATGCAGCTGACTTCTTTTTTACAGATATATATATATAACTAGAGTTTTGCCACGGCTTCGCTTGCTTTCGGGCTGTTCTGAAATGGCTATTTAAAAGCCACTCTAATTATGTTCTCAGGGAGATACCGGTTTCGTTGCCATCTTGTTCTCAGTACTTATTATTTCATCTTCACTATAATATATAAGTAAATAAATATAGTACCTATAAAGATAAATAAAGTTTGTAAGTTTGGATGCTGGAGATAATCTTAGAAACCACTCATCTCAAAAAAAATTTCACCAGTATTTGGAATGGACATACATTATAAATTATGTTTTTTTTTTTAATTAATTTTTTTCATATACCTAGTTTAATTTTAACGATATATGCAAACATGTATAGTTCCCTTCAAATTTTATGGCGGATCGGAATACAACGCTTCATGCATGCTTGCGCAGGTTCAGTCATACGCCCCTCGCTCCACTGCGTCCCGCTACACCTAAAACTGGTTACTGCGACGCGACTTGTGCCTATGTTCACATCCGCCATAAAGGTTGATTGGAACTATACTCGACGCGGAAAGGTAGCAAATTACAAACTTAATAATTTGTGCCTTCTCAAATTTTCTTAAATAAATTTCATTTTGATGTCTCTCGGAAACTTAGCCGAATAATAGCCGACACGTTAATTAAATGAACTGGCCTACTAATATTAGAAATGTGAAAATTTATGTTTGGATGTTTGACAGTCAATCACGAAACAACGGAGCCCCGGATCGACATAGTTTTAGGGTTCCATACCCAAAGAGTACCAAAGGGAACCATATTACTAAGCCTCTACTGTCCGTTTGTCCGTCTGTCACAGGGCTATATCGTCAAATAAAACAAATAACAAAAAAATAAAATCAAAGGGGGTCCCGTGTTTTTATCGACGTTTTTGGTGATTAGTGGTTGGAGATAAATGTTTACACTTGAAATTTTCATGAAATATGTGCGCTATGGGCACTATATGGGCGCTAAGATAAATGATACAATGAAATGAAGTTAAAAATCAAAGGGATTTCGCATACAAGAATCGTGTTTTTTTGGACGTTTTTGGTGATTGATGACTATTCTTCATGCTAAAATGTCTGAACGGATTTCAATGCGTCGACGTTGTGACGTCACGTGTGCCGCAGCTCTCACCTACCGACTTTATCCTTTCTAATAATAATATTGTTATTCTAGTTATATTGTTATTAATTATCAAATATACCGAACGCACGGTATACAATGCCTACTATTTTACACTATTTGTGTCAGTTGGAAAAATATTTATTATTTTACGATATGATGGTTCCTTATTATTTTAGCATTACTTCTGTAGGTACTACTTATAACAGCTACACGTGCTGTGCACTCCGGCATTGACCTTGCCGTAGTTGGCGTATCTCGGATATTAGACGCGTACGATTCCCGGCGTTCTTCTTCTTCGTATTTCGTCAAACATCAAGGTCAAAGGTCGCGGGTTCGATTCTTGGTCGGGAAAAATTTTCGTGTGCATGAGCATGTCTATTTCATCCGTGTCTGGGCGTAAAATATCTATATATCTATACATATATATTATTTAAGTATTCATATTTAAGTATTTAAGTATGTATATCATTTGTCTAGTACCCATAATACAAGCATAATATTTGCTTACTTTCGGACGAAATGGCGCTGTGCGGGATGTCCCAAGTATTATTATTTTATACTATATTATACTTGTGGCGTTTTCTGCTTCTATCAATTTCGTCAGTGTCGAGTTATAATTCTTATTATTTTGCTTTGGCTGTTAGGTACTTTGATTCTAACAGAGCAAGTGTAAATTGGTGTTTGCAGCCGGCGTTATACTCAATTTGTGGAATAAAATACTCAGCGTAACAAAAAAAAATAAAACAACGAAACGGTCAGTCTAGGTTGAACATACAAAAAAAATAATAATAATTGATAATATATAAATTAAATATAATAATAAATATTTTATAATATTATATATATAATACTAGTTTATTTATTATATAATATTATATATATATATAATAAATAAATTTACAAAAAACAAATTGGGTCGGTCTAGCGGTTGAAATTTCTGAAAATCATTTAATCATAATCGTTTACAAAGAAATAATTTTGTTGCAATCCGCCGATATTAATTAATTATAAACGATATTCAAATAGATAATCAGTAGGTAAATGTCGCTGTTGTTTACAACCATGTTTAAGAAAAAAATTCATAAGTATTAAAAAGTCACAGAAGTTTGATAATTAACCATTAAATTACATTTTATTGTTAAGATATCTTAGAATTTATTTACATATGCAAAGTCGACAACCCTACACGCTAGTAGGAAAGATGTTCCACTTATCGTCCTTATGTACTTACTGATAGTAGTTAGAATAAGGATGATAGAATATTAATCGTCTATTATCTTTGGTTTGAAACAAAAACTAGAAGAAATGCTTATATACAGTTATCGAGTCCGTCGCGGTTATACGCTCGTTAGTGGCGAATTTCGCGTCTGCGGTTACGCGGTTCGACTGCCGCCGTTCCCCTCGCCAAGGAAATTGTTTATTCAAAATTGAGATTTCACTCTTATAGAATTGAAAACCGACGGATGTAACATAGGCAATGTGCAAAGGTGATCGCTAATGCCGTTGACTGTGTAATGGAGTCGAGGTTTTAGAAACGCTGGGTTTAAACTTCAAGAAGGAATATAGTTTTACATTCCATAGGCTCCATAGTGACCAATTTTGGAGAACACTTGGTGGTTTTCATTATTTGGACAATTTTCGACAAATTAAATGAAAACCTAGATGTAAATGAACGTGCCAATGAAAGTCGATCAAAATCTGAGATTAGCCCGGAAAAAAACGTAGAAACATACGAATTTAAAAAAATATCTGTTTGGGATTAGGTTGCGTGCAAACATAATATGAGCATATATAAGAAAAAGTCTTTCATGTTTCGTAATCACAGAGTGACACTTCGTTGTTATTTATTTATATATATCAAAGCGTGTCGTGATAGCCCGAGCGCAGCGATCCTCTTTCAAACCTATTTGGCCATGTGGCCGTGGTTCGAATCCGGGTGTGTACCGATGAGCTTTTTCTGACTTAAGCAGGTACATTAACTATTACTGACTCAGTGTCTCGGAGAGCACGTTAAGCAGTCGGTCCCGTTTGTTGTCAATAGATGGCGGTCGTTACAATCCGCCAACCCGCATTGGGGGACCCCACTGATTACTTTTAATAAAAACGTCTGTAATATATTCCATTCCATCAGACCTTTCTTGAGCAGTGTGATGGAATTAAGCTCCAAGCCCCCTCATCTTGAGGGGAGGCCTAAGCCCCTGCAGTGGCGTATAAAAAGGGCCGATGGAATGGAATATATTAAAGACGTTTTTATTAAAACTAATCAGTGGGGTTACGAGTCCAAAAAACTCTTTAAAACTGATATTGTTGGTTTCACCATTAAAGTGGATACATGCGTTCTTGAAAATCCTACTGAATCCACGTGGAACCAAGCAGTCGAACCAAAAATCCGTAAACGTTAGTTTCTGCCCTTTTGTATAACTTTAAAAAAAATCACGTCGTTATATACGGTGTGAAGAAAGGACAAACAAACGAACATTCTTTCACATATTATTAGTTAAGATGTGCAGCAATATTATGTTTATATATACAAGCCAGAAAAGGGATCAAAATACGAAATAATAATTTAGCGATTTATAATTCGTCTTCGGGCAGTGTTACTAGGATCGGCGAATGAACAAGCATAGCTTCCCTTTCGGTGCCATAATATTACAGAAAAAAATGCCGACCTGTGTGATGTAAAAAGTGTAATATTTAATGAAGGTATGAAGTGTGATTAGGTAATAATTTAATATGATTAACGTGTGGGTGTGTTTTATTTTTTTAGTTAAATAATAATAATAATATCTGAAACATTCCACACAGCGCCATCTAGTCCTAAACTTAGCAGGGCTTGTATTATGGGTACTACTAGAAAATTTATATAAATCCTTAAATACTTTTTTAATAATAATATAGACATTTTACACCCAGGTACGGAACAAACGGACGTACATGTTGATGTACACAAATGTTTATCCCGAGCGGGAATCGAACCCGCGACCTTTGCTTCTGTTGTTAGGGTCACTAACCACTCGGCCAAACGATCAGTCTACGAAGGTAATGCATCTAAATATAAACATCACCGAGGACACGTACTATATATAGTTTGAGACAAAATTTTTGAAGATCTTGGATAGGTATGAAGTTTTTTTTTAAATCTTTATGCCCAAAACCAATTTCGTCATGTCGGTCTATAGCTTTTAACAAAGGATAACATTACCACGCGCTCTCATCTATTTATTACCCATGGGTTAGCTTTTTATTAAAAAACAATGATAATATGAAGTCAACAGGTGGATTCTGCGTAGGTACAGTCAAGTGAAAAACTTTTTCAATGTAAAAAATAAAACGTTGGCTGTGCTGTAAAGTTACCTAACTGTACCTACTCGATACCCGCTATCGCGACAGCTTAAAATATCTGTATCACGTCTGTGGATAATTGGACAGCATCTTTAGCGGTACCAAGAAGAACTGAATTTCACATAAAAATCTTAGACGAGTCGTTAGCGAGTGTCTCATGGTATAGTTCGCCTCAAACTATATTGGGCTATCACTGTGTCGTGATAGCCCAAAGCGTAACGAACCTGTCTCAAATTTATAAGGCCATAGGGCCATGGTTCGAATCCAGGCGTGTACCAATGAGTTTTTCTAACTTAAGTACATAACTATCACTGACTCTGTGCTTCGGAGAGCATGTTAAGTAGTCGGTCCCGGGCGCTGTCAATAGATGGCGGTCGTTACAATCCCCGACCCGCAGCGGAGCAGCATGGTGGATTTAAGCTCCAAGCCCCTCTTCACCTTGGGGGAGGCCTAAGCAGGGGCTTACTACAGGGGCAGTGGGGTAAAAATGGGCTGATGAAGTAAAGTGAAGTGAAGAAACTTTATGGCGGATCGGAATACAACGCTATAACCATGCTTGCGCAGGTACAGTCTATACCCCTAGCTCCATTGCGTCCCGCTACACCTAAAACTAGTTACTGCGATACGACTTGTGCCTATGTTCACATCCGCCATAAAGTTTGATTGGAACTGTATGCGGTGCAGGACGAAATTACGTTTTGAACAGAATGTCGGAAGCGAGGTTCGATCCCGGAACCACGAACATTGCGCCGCATCATCGACATGCGACAGACGCTATTAATAATCACAGTGCTATGTTTATGACAGAACATTAATCTATAATCCGGCGGTATGTAGGTATCAGTGGCTTCGCAAACAATCCGTGCTCCGGTAATACCTTTCACCGCTTCCGTATTATTTTAATTCGGTCTCGGCCCAATTGCATGGCCGTCCAATGAACGTTTTTATTTTCTCTAATGATTGTCCATTTTGCCGTTGATTGAATGTTTCTACTTCGTGAAAATAATTACGAGTTCAAAGCGTTAAGATTTTAATGGTATAATACTTTCTTAATTATATTTAAAAAAAAAAAAATTGCTCGCGACAGATCTATGATGAAAAATATCTTCACTTCACTTCACTTCATCAGCACATTTTTACCCCACTTCAGAGGCTTAGACCTCCCCCAGGGCGAAGAGGGGGGCTTGGAGCTTAAATCCACCACGCTGCTCCACTGCGGGTTGGGGACTGTAACGACCGCCATCTATTGACAGCCTCCGGGACCGACGGCTTAACGTGCCCTCCGAAGCACGGAGTCAGTGATAGTTATGTACTTAAGTCAGAAAAACTCATTGGTACACCTCCGGATTCGAACCATGGCCCTATGGGGCCTTATAAATTTGAGACAGGTTCGTTGCGCTCTGGGCTATCACGACTCTTGAAATGAAAAATATATCAAGCTAAAAATATATCGTATAACGTTGGCTTTACCTGTCGTCGCTACACGGTTAGGCAGAGTGATTCTGCTGTATTTTGGTTACATTTACGTATTGTCTATTGGATAAATACTAAAACCTATCGCAGGAGGAAAGATCGATATTGTGCAGGAAACTTACAGAGTAAAGTTAATTTGACAGCAGCTTTTGGTTTTAATGGAGTCATAAATGTCAATTCACAGTATCGAAGTGACATTACGCAATTTAGAGGGGTTGAAGACTGGCGCGCGCAGATGTCACGGGATGCAGACCGGCGCGCGGAGGCCTCACGCACTGAAACTCGGATTAAAACTTGTCATCTTGCACCAGCTAATTAGAGTATGAGTGGATAGACGGTAAACACAGAAGAGGGCTTCTAGTCAATTCGTATTATTATGAGTGCACCACTAATAATTGATAATAGATATTTCCGAGTCAATATATGTTTCCATTCTAACTATTGGTCATTTGGAATGGAAATAAAATCTATAATAATAATAATAATAATAATGACGTATACATTACAACAACGTCTAGGCCCCAAACTAAACATTAGCTTGTGTTTTGGGTACCAAGCGAAGACACCACGTACATATAACAACTAAGACCCGGTACCAGTATCAATATTCATCATACAAATGCTACCCGACCTGGGATTCGAACCCGGGACCTCCAGCTTCGTAGGCAGGGTCGCTACCCACTAGGTTAAGCGGTCGTCGATCTACATTGTATATCTAATTAAGGGCATCTTTAAAATAAGAGCTACTGTGTTCTAAATTCAAATTAAATAGAACAATTATTTGCTAATTGTTATATAAATGTTTTTTCATAACCACGACTGCGTTGAAAGTCGAAACATGGACACAACGAAAATTATTTTTTAACCCCCGACCTCTGATTCCATAATATCTCAATGGACCCACGTAATACAATGTCAACGAAAATGGCAGGCCAACTTTTATACGCTTGTGTGTGTGATTCAATAGTCCACATATTCTTGCCACACGTCATGCTAACCATGTACGAACCGTCTCTGTGTACGTAAATTATAACCGAACTGTTAGGTGATATTTTTGTCTACGTTTTTTGACATTACATTATCAAAGCTTCTGACGTCGAAAAGATGGGATATTATTAGTTTGAGGCCTATGTCTGTGACTGTCTATGACTACGTAGCTTATAAAGGGATAGACCGATTTTAAAACGGTTTTAGGGTCTTGTAGTCAAATAACAACTGACGGAACCTTTATAATCTTGTCCCAGCCGTCCGTCTGCATGTCCTTCTGTCACAGCCATTTCATTCGGAGACTGTTAGCATTACATAGATACAAGAAGCGAGTCCCGTCATTTTTTCATTTAATAGAAATATGTTTATTATGAAATACTAATAAATGAAAGAATTTTATAAATATCTACAAAAATGCCGAAAATACTAAAATAAATCATGCAATGACGTCACTCGGTTACATTACTATGGGCTAACGTGGATAATTTGTACGTAGCGGCACCGAGTGACGTCACAAGCATGTCGTAAAACCACAAGCTTTCATTTGTTATATCTCCGGTTATAATCGGTATTTTCCCGAAATTCAAAAAGCGCTTTATTCAGTTTGATAAACTTTAGCGTGTCAAATAGCGTATGATACATAATTTTGTTGAAGAACACGCGCTCATCAAAAGTGTAGTGAAGTTTTACTTCTTTTTCACACATACCCAAATCGATAGTTGTATGTGATGCACATCATCATCATCATCATCAGCCCGTGTCGGGCGATATATAGGCCTCTCCCAAGGCTCGCCACGACACACGGTCCTCCGCCTTCCGCATCCAATTACCCCCGGTATGGTGCTTCAGGTCATCAGTCCACCTAGCAAGTGATGCAAGGTGCTAGTTAATTGCTCAAAGTTGTTGGCTACGGTCAGCGTCTTAGCCATGAACGCTCAACCCGACTACGGAACCATTCACTGTGGACGTTCCGAAACGCACTTGACTGGTTTTATATAATTAGACAGATAACGACCATACTTCTTTCGATTCAACATAACGTTCTAAGACAAACGGCTCATTTTCGACGCAACGATTAATTGTACAATAAGGTCTACCACGAGCCATAGACTTCGAAACAAAAGAAATGACTGCGTACAGCCATTGTTGGCCCATCTCTATTCAAATAAGCTCATTGTTTATGATACTTAAAGATGAGAACCCCTTTCAAGACGCCAGGATATGGTCTATGCGTGGACACGTCCGACAGAGTACGGTTTGACGTTTGACGGCGACTGGCATTTGACATTCGCTCGACTTTAGAATGACGTTTTAAAAGTGCCGACGAAAGTTGTTTTGTTGTTGTTTTTTTTTTTTTTGCTTTGCTTTGCTGTGTAACATTGAGTTTTATAGAGTACATACAGTAAGTAAAATAATGTCTTAATGGAGTTAAACAATTTTTTTTTGTTAGTGTACTTTTAGTTTAAATCTATATTAATAAAATTGAAGTGTCTATCTGTTCCGGCTAATCTCCGAAACAGCTAAACCTATTTTAATGAAACTTTGCAGACGTGCAGAGGGCATTATCGGGAGTGACATAGGCTGCTGTTTGTCTGTCTGTCCGTCTGTCCGTCTCTTCCGGCTAATCTCCAAAACGGCTGACTGATTTTGAGACTGACTAGTGGGATAGCTATTCTTCATGCTAAAATGGCTAAATGGATTTTTATGAAATTAGGTATAGAGATTTCTTAGGTAGTTAAGTTTCAGAATGTTCTAGAAAGTGTTACAATGTTCTAAAGCGTCATCATCATCATCATCATCAGCCCGTGTCTTTCCACTGCAGGATATAGGCCTCTCCCAAGGCTCGCCACCACACACGGTCCTCCGCCTTTCGCATCCAACTACCCCCGGTATGGTGCTTCAGGTCATCTGTCCACCTGGCCACGGGGCGTCCAACGCTTCGCTTTCCGGTACGTGGCCTCCATTCGAGAACTCGTCTACCCCATCGGTTATCAGTTCTACGGCAAATATGACCGGCCCATTGCCACTTCAGCTGGCTGATCGCTTCGGCTATGTCGATAACTTTAGTTCTTTGACGGATTTCAGTGTTTCTGATTTTATCCATCAAAGAAACACCGAGCATAGCCCGCTCCGTAGCACGCTGAGCGACTTTGAATTTATGGATCAGTCCTGCCGTGAGAGTCCACGTTTCGGCACCGTACGTCATTGTAGGTAGGACGCATTGGTTGAAGACCTTGGTCTTCAGACATTGTGGTAGTGGCGACGAGGACAGATGACGAAGCTTCCCGAAAGCAGCCCAGCCCAGCTGAATTCTTCGGTCGGCCTCTTTGTTGAAGTTGTGTTTGCCTAATTGGACAATCTGTCCTAAATAGATATAGTCTTGCACAACTTCTAGAGTCGCACCCTCTACGGTCACCGGTCTCGGGAGAATATGTTCGTTGAACATGACTTTCGTCTTGTCCAAGTTCATCCCGAGCCCCACCCGCCGAGAGGCGACATTGAGGCCGTTAACCATTTCGCTGAGTTCCTCCAGCGACTCTGCCATGCGACTCTCTAAAGCGTCGCGTTCATTTAACTGTCCCAGTACAAAACTGTGTAGTCCACGCGAAATCCGCCAATGCTATCTATGGTGATACATCCATGTAAAAATATATCAATGACGCTCATGGTCCTATGGGGCCTTATAAATTTTCGTGAAAGTTATAATCACCATTTACTCAAAATTAAGTTTGTTGGTAATCGAAAATTACGAATCACACAAAAACATGTATATAAATATATTATTATTATAACTAAAATAATTTTAATTGAATGATTAAAAAAATAGAGGGAAGACATTTGTCAACGTTTTTACTTCTATCTCACGAAATATTCACTCAATGATAAAGCCACATAAGAACTTAAATGTATTTTTAATAAAATTTTAGTGTGCGGCTTCAATGTGACCCATTTTTTTTTTTACAATTTTTTATCCGGTACCTTCCCTTAGTGATCACCCGTAGTATATACCAAGACCTCCCCCCACCAACTAGTTTTCACGTAGTTGTTTAAATATGGTAAATTAAATTGTATTTGCAAACAGAAAGTTTAAAAAAAAATTTCATATTTGTTTTTATTAATACGGCGGCGCTTGCCACGTGACGCAAGCATGAATGCAATTACAATTACAACTGAGAAAAATATTATCAAGAAAATAATTGATATACATACTTCGATACATTTTAGTCATACATACTCGTAACATATATAGATATTTTACACCTATACACAGGACAAACAGACGTGTCCACACACACAAACATTTGTCCCGGGCGGGAATCGTACCTACCGGCGAACTTTGGTTCTACAGTTAGATTCTTTAAACACTCGACAATTGTTCAGTCGACACAAATATATAATAATAATATAATAATAATAATACATGGGACTTTCCACACAGCGTCATCTAGTCCCAAAGTAAGCAAGTATTATGCTTGTGTTATGGGTTACTAGACAACTGATATACATACTTAAATATTCTTTATAATATATACATATATAAATAATTTTTTTTTTCGAAGACACCACACACATATAACAACCAAGACCCGGTACCAGTATCAATATTCATCATATTAATACTGACCCGACCTGGGATTCGAACCCGGGACCTCCAGCTTCGCAGGCAGGGTCGCTACCCACTAGGCTAAGCGGTCGTCAATATATACCGGCCACCTTAATTTATTAGTTCAATTAAACAGATACATTGCCGATTACAATCGATCTATAACACAGGAACGAAGCAAGTGAATGGCTGCAACAGACATAATAGGCGCACGCTTTTAGCCTACCCAAGAAGTTATGTTCACGCATAATTCAGATAAAGCCTTAGAGTGCCATTTGGTTAAAACGACCGTGGGAACCTCTTAATATGTCGTAGGGCAACTTTGAAAGCTGACATTTTGTTATGTGTCCATATTGTTTCCGGCCATTGCAACCTGACTGACACTGTGCTATTAGGTCTTACATTATAACCAAGAGTGCTCGAATGCGATTGGATGTGAGTATTCGAATCTATAAACACTTAGGTTCAACGGATGCATCTCAACGATTGATTCATTTCCTGGCGAAATTGTACCTTAATGAGCAATAAAAACGCACTAAACGTAAAAGTAATTTTTGCTAACCTTTCTAACCCATAATGTGTACGTATATCAATTAGTTTATATTTCTAATTTCATTCTTTTTAAGCGATTAACAACATAGATTAAAAACAAAACTAAAATATATGAGAAATTTTCATGATAAATAATACCAAAAGGTATAATTTACAAACGACCACACACGGCATCGATTGAGCTTGCCTAAGATTAATATGTCTAACATGAAAATTCTTCATCCAATGTTAATATTTAATTATGATATCTGTGATAAATTATTTACAAGTTTATTTATTTTTTTAGGAGCTTCGAAAAGAATGCATTTGATTAGGTATCGGGTACAGTGATTTAAGAGTTCTTCTTATCTTATTTTATCTTATTTGATTGGGGTGGGCTTACCCTACACTGCGACCTATTAGATCTATTGTGTCCCCATCCTGCGACCCTACTAATTGTCATTCTCAAATACGCATTTCATGTATTGTATGATTTGACCAATTTGCGGGTCGCAGAACTCATTCGGTTTGGGATAGCATACCCCTAGATGCTTCATACGTGATGCCCCTAGTGCATCACATTCACAGAGAATGTGTAGCATTGTTTCCTCCGTAATACCACATGCCCTGCACAGTGCTGTTTCTGTGAGTCTCATGTGTTGCAAGAGCCTGTTGGTGGTGAAGTGCCCAGACAGCGCTCCTGTGACCAATCTTGGTCGCTTCCTGTCTAGTTCTAGAAGTTGCCTAGCTAGCTAGCTAGATTTAAGAGTTAGGTACTTATGGATTATCATCGTACGTTTTTTTTAATAAAAATTTTATTTTGGATTTTAAATTTTTTTAATGATTACTAAATACAGTTTTCACTCGAATTTCGATTACTTGACAAATAAACAATGAAATAAATATCGTTTCTTAATTATTTTTTTTCGCTTTGTGTCACGTAATTTTTGGTTATCACCGATTAAGCGTCCAGGTATTTAATTTTCGGTGTAATTTAACGTGACTTTGATACGGTGACATTAAGTTTATCACGAAACGTGTGGACACTTAAAATTACAATATATCACCGAGCGAAAACACGTGAATTCTTAGAAAGTATAAACGCCGTACCCTCTCACAGAATGCGTTGATAAGCGCCGCGATAATTCACGAATGTTCTGTTTGCATACACCTACTTGGATGTTAACACAAATGGATTGGATATTGTGATATTCCGTAGAGTTATTTAATAATAACGAAGCCATTTATTCTCAACCACACTTCAAAAGGTAAACGATTTAAATGTGTTCAGTGTGCCTCTTGGCATAGGCCTCCTCTGACATTTTCCATTGGGTTCTGTCTCGTGCTAATCTTCTCCAATGATGTCCAGCCGTGAGTTTTAGATCATCCTCCCATCTCCTTTATTGTCATCCTCTATTACGTTTGCCGTCTCTGGGATACCAGTCGGAGACAGTTCTGCTCCATTTGTTTTGTGTATCTCCAATCATGTGACCAGTCCATCTCCACTTCTATTGGTTATTAATAGTTATTTAATGTTTTCTCCTTTAAAAACAAAACGCGACACGGGATGAGTACTGTCTAATTTTAATTCTTACACCAGTACTGCTTATTTCCACCCTTTTAACTTGGTTCACTAAGGCGATTTCTTATATTGACAGCCGTGGAATATTAAAACGGCATTGTACACATTAAATTCTGCCCACGACTTTGTGCGCCTTGTATATAAAGTTATAATGTACTATCTACAGGAAAATGGTAAGTACCCGAAGCGATATTTACCTGCCTTGTGGTACAATAATACTTGGGACATTCCACACAGCGCCATCTAGTCCCAAACTAAGCAAAGCTTGTATTATGTGTACCAGAACTGATATACTTAAATATTACCTTTTAACCGTTAATGTTTAATTTTGACATTGATCAAAGAAACAAAAAGCAAAAAATCGGATACAAATTTGAATCACTAATTACTTTTTATCTATATATTACATTGAGATAAGCTTAGGCGATTTTTCTGTTAAGCGACTCAATTTAATGTTATGCCACTCTCCAAGAATAATGAATTCGAATATTCCAAATTACTCGAACTTTCTACATAGTTTACGGACCAGTTTTTTTTTTTTAATGTATATTTTTCTGAAGCCATAATTTACGCAAATCTACAAAAATTTTGTGTCACTGGGAGAGCAGCTATAATGTAGGTAAACTTATTAGTGGCGTGATCCAATTTTGATCCAAGATGAAATTTTGTGAAATCCTGGTGAAGAAATGTAATGGTATGAAACCACAAAAAACTCTGTTGATGACTAACTAAGTGAATAGGGTCAAGTCGGATTTAATTGAAAATACTTTTACGTGACGTTTCCACGCGATTCTTGTAACATAGATTTATATGACATTTCGTGCGTGCTTCTTAAAACAAACTCTTAGACCCACGAAAAGTGTCTGCACTCGTTTGCTATACCTGTAGCATAGCTAAAAGTAAAAATTTGGTATGCGTACAGGTCTTTTAACACACTATGATGGAAAAATTTCAATTTTCCTATGTATATTTTGTCAAAAATTCGTTGGAACTCACGACAAAATAATTTAAAACAATACCACACAAAGTACGCTGCGGACTTTCGCCGGTTATGTCATAAAATCTATATACTCATAAACAAAACTTAAAATCGATCCTGTTTACCGATATCACATAAATACTAGATTGGGCAACCTTCTTCTCAATTTACTGAAAAATCAACGTTGCAATTTATTATAGCGATAGTGATATTTCCTTATTTTAGTCATACGCCTACGAGACGGCGCCCTTAAGGCACCGCCCGTCAAAGGCATTAACACACCGAAGCATCCTCAATGCGTCCGGTCGTTGTTCATGTTAGACCCTATACACTCTCCGGAATATAGGTTGAGGATGTCGTTTAGCCGGTCGGGCTGCACCTTCTGTGTATAAATCCCAACCCGGCACTATCTGCGCGGTAGGTCGGGTGCGCAGGTGTCTGTATGCAGATTTGGCCCTCACTAAATAAAATAAAATAAAAATTAAAGAATTAAAACAGTTAAAGGTGAATAAAGGAATAATATATTAAAAAAAAAAACAAATATGCAATTTTAACATAAAAAATAAGAATGTTTATAGATCTTTTACATAATTTCAATTTAGCATGGTAACAAATGTCGTGATAGCCCAGAGCGCAACGAACCTGTCTGAAATTTATAAGGCCCCATAAGGCCGTGGTTTGAATCCGGGCGTGTACCAATGAATTTTTCTGACTTAAGTACACAACATCACTGACACCGTGCTTCGGAGGGCACGTTAAGCAGTCGGTCCCGGACGCTGTCAATAGATGGCGGTCGTTACAGTTCCCAACCCGCAGTGGAGCAGCGTGGTAGACTTAAGCTCCAAGCCCCCCTCCTCAACCTGGGGGAGGCCTAAGCCCCTGCAGTGGGGTAAAAAATGGGCTGATGATGATGATGATGGTAACAAACCATCATAGGCAAATTCTACTATGTCTGTTACATTAGACAGTCGACTGAGGTCGCCGTTTTAGAAAGATTTGGGAAGATACGTCCATTTGAAAAATGTCGTCTGGAGTAAAAAAAATCGGCTTCGGCCGACGACGGTGTACATCTGTATTTAAATTTCATATCGTTGGTCCTACATAATATGCTTATTTGTCCGATTTTCTATTTGCCCTCTCATCGGTAAGATCAGAGATTGCGGTGTTTCGTAAATAAACATAAAGTTATAGCAAAGAACGGGCCGACGCCGTCCGACAAAAACACTCGACGCGTGGTGTTGGTCGATTTCGAAATACTATTGACGGACGAATAATTACGGATCGATAACGGAAACTCACTAGAAAATGGAATACATTGTTGTATGGTGTTATAGATGAATTAACAAAAAAAAAACGCGTGCTCGATAGGTACAAGATAATTTATCAGCAACAATGTTCATATGTAGATTGATAAGTTAAATATAAATATCGATTAAATAAATTACATTAACGTATTATACATGTCCGTTATATTACATTATATAAATTATCTATTTACATGACACAAGACAGCATTCCTTTCCTGATATTGGAAGGGAATACTGTTTCTCTCAACGACCAACTGTGCATAACTCGTTCGTTCGCCGATCCTGGCGACACTAACGGAAGACGACTAGTCAACTCTCTCGTAATGTGAAATAATTGTAATTTTATTGACTGGCAATCTAATTAAAATTTTAATTAGTTTTTGTCTGTTGTTACTTTTTAAAAATTATTCGGACCCATTCGACGATTAACGATGATAACCGACGCATAATATCAACTGATTTCAACTGTAAATGAAATCGGAACTTTTTCAAATCAAATCAAATCAAATCAAAATATCTTTATTTCGTAGTTATGTAACATAATCTTGAAATACGTCATAAGAGTGAGTTTTATTACTTTGTGAAAGAAGGTGACCACAAAGTTTGA
The DNA here is from genome assembly GCA_949709985.1 of Luffia ferchaultella. NCBI lineage: Eukaryota > Metazoa > Arthropoda > Insecta > Lepidoptera > Psychidae > Luffia > Luffia ferchaultella. The sequence goes on from OX453262.1 coordinate 7,826,164, forward strand.
TGTAGTCTAGCTTCTCTATGAGTATTTAAATGTAGTATATTTTAACAAAACCATAATTATTATTGTTAGTCCATTTTAATGTGTCCACGCGGAAGCCATCGTATTTGAAACGCTGCGCCGCGCTCGATGATAGACGGCTAACAATACTTCTAATACACACAAGTAGAGCTTTTAAGCTCCAATTCGTTCGGATTAGGCTTTTGACACTGAAATGAGCGCTAGAAAGTCTATAGGCTGAATAATAGACTAGATTATCTTTAATATATTGCTTGAGATGTGGAATGATAAAGCAAAAGAATAAGTGAATATATATATAGATAAAATAGAAATAGTTTATCTGAATTCAACAATTTTGAGAACAGACGTCGCTTATTCCAATATTTGGAACCTTGTCTCGAAACACTTTCTTTTATTAGCAAATTGACTATGAATAATTTACAAACGGATTTTTCATCACTTTTCAAATTATTTCTTATGCATTCAAAGGCTCCGTTACAAAAAAGTTTTGTAAGTAAAATTTTTACATTAAAATATAGTTTGGAAGAAGTATCGATACAGCGGTGTTACTAAATCAAACATAAATACTGTGTATGAGAAAAGGGTGACCGCGGATGTAGAATTCCGGGGTGTCCCGCCGACGGTCACCGACTAACGTAATTGTAGTAGTAATATGATGTTTTGGTGGCGCTTTATCTCAATGTTTCAGTATTGTGTGATTCTAAAAAACACATATTTTATTATTTTCACAAAGTATAAAAACTTGGTAGGTGATGAAAAATGTACATACAGGCAAATGATTACAGATAAAATAAATTATAAAAAATAAATTGCAATGGAAATAAAAATTACTTAAAAATTGTTAAATTGTTAGAATAAAAGATGCATTTGTGACTTAAACGTCACCTGTATAAGGACAGGTTGTGACGGAGCTTGGCGTTTCTATTATCTTTTTATTATCAAATTTCCGTAAACATGCCCTAACGACTACAAAATGTGTCATAAAATGTCATGTCGTACACACGAGCATTACTTACAGTACTTATAAACTTAAACATGCAAATATGTCAATTATGAAAATCTAGTGTTATTATTTGGTACTTTACTTACGCTAGGTCCTAAAGAACTTCTACACAATAATTTAAAAAAAAATCTGTTAGTGCCTTAAGCGTAAAAGATTTACAAACACACGCGGTTTAATTGTATTTATTAGAGGAAACAAAAGTTAATTTTATTGAATGTTGCAAAAATTAAAATTGGGTTTATTAGTGAACTATTTAAATTGACTTTTAAAATTTTTCTTAAAACTATAAAAGTACTTCATCAGCCCATTTTTACCCCACTGTAGGGGCTTACGCCTTCCCCTGGGTAAGGGAGGCTTGGAGCTTAAATCCACCACACTGCTCCACTGTGGGTTGAGGCTTTTAACGACCGCCATCTATTGACAGCACCCGAGACTGACTGCTTAACGTGCTCTCTGAGGCACGGAGTCAGTGATAGTTATGTACATAAGTCAGAAAAACTGATTGGTATATGCCCGGATTCGAACCAAAATAACATTGAATTAAAATACGGCTACTACGTATTTTAATTCAATGTTATTTTCAATTACACTAGTGTGTTTTACTGATCTAATCCAATCTATTTTCAGGACTGGGTAAGTGTAACATTTTTTTTAAAGCGATACTAGCAACTTTAGAAAGTTTATTAGTTTTTGCATAATACGACATCGTGTCTTTTCTACAGTTTACAATATTAATAAATTTCCATTACAGCGCGAGCTGCGAAAGTGAGCGCACGAGTGTGTTTATATTATTTCGCGCATAAGTATTAACCGAATACCCACGAAAAATAAAAACAATTAAAAATTATGAGCGAAAATGGAGAAGACGAAGACAGTCAGAACTCAATACATGTGGATCTAGAATGGGACAACCAAGATTTGACCGAAAATATATTAAGAAATAACAGTGCTGGAATACGAAATACCGAAAAAAGGGCGAGACGATCCAGCGATGAAGACGAAGGTTTTATTAACACAAAAAGGAACAGCAAACGCCTAACTCGAAGCTATTCACAACACATTTACAATGATCAGTCCTCAGATTATGAGGTATGTATAACTTCTTCACAAATATTACCCAGACAAATCGCTCTTGCCAAATTGCTGACATCTGAAAACATTAATAATATTTTAAAAATCAAATATAAAACGCCATTTAAAACACTTGTTTTGTTTAAAAATAAAGAAGATGCAAATAAATTGATAAACAATGAAAAATTCAAAGAAAAACACTGTAAATGTTATTTTACTTTTGAAGTCAATACATCATATGGGATAGTTAAAAACGTAGACCTAGAAATAGAAGAGGAAGAAATACAAAATATATTTACATCTGAATACAAAATAACCGCAGCTAGACGATTAAAACGCAGAAATCACAACAACGAGTGGGTAGATAGCGAAACTATACGTATTGGTTTTCAGAGTTCTACTTTACCGCCGTACGTATATGCGTACGGATGTAGGATGAAGGTAGAACCTTACTTTTTCCCAGTAACACAATGCTCTGGTTGTTGGAAATTCGGCCACACTGCCAAAAGTTGTCCCACTAGAAAGATTATTTGTCCTAAATGCGGAGGAGCACATCCAAACTGTGAAACTACTGAGTTTAAATGCATCAACTGCAAATGTAAACACATGGCAATAAGTAAAGACTGTCCCATGTTTCTAAAAGAAAAATTGATAAGAGAAATAATGGCGATAAATAATTATACATACAAAAAAGCATTAGAAATATATACACAAAAGTTTAAAATAACAGATGATTATGAATATGTCGGTTCAAATCAACAACCTGAAACATCAAAAAACATTTATAACACAAATAAGTCCTATGCCGAAATAGTTAAAACAAAAGCTACTGTGCACAGAGAAACGTCCACACAGGAAACAATGTCTCAAAGTAGTTCGTTTTCAGACCCTAATATACCTGACCAGCCTTCTGAACAGCACAAAAGGATTAAAGAAAGCAAGAAAGGGGCTAAAAATAAAACACAAAAAATCGAAAAGATAGTTGAAATGCAGTCAAATCATAATGATAACTCGCAGAAAACACAGAAAAATGAGAGCGAAGAGAAAGGAAAGAAAGAAAACAAAAGATTTATCAGAGACTTTATTAACAAAATGAAAGATATAGTAACGTCAGAAAAAACTTTTGAAGAAAAATTACAATCTACTATTAAAATATTGCTAGAATATGTTATACAATTCATTATGAAATATTTAACTGACATTTCTTCTTTAAATAAAATTTTGTTCACTCTATGCAATGGATAACACAACAAATAAGTTTAAGATCAATATGTTACAATGGAACTCACAAAGTTTATGGCCTAAAATAAAAGAATTAGAAAATATATTAGATCGAGAAAATATACACATAGCGTTAATATGCGAAACCTGGTTAAAACCAGAATTAGCAATAAACATAAGCGGCTATAATATTTTTAGACAGGATAGACAGGATGGATACGGTGGTGTTGCCATTATAGTTCATAAATCTATTCATGTCAAAATATGTGACAATATTATATCTAATAATGGTATTGAAGCTATACATCTCTTAATAACAAATTGTAAAATTTTAGAAAACATTATTTGTATCTATTGTCCTCCATGTGCTAAGACCTCATTATCAGATTGGGACAAAATATTTGGTACTTTCCGGAATAAAACGTTTATCGGAGGGGACTTTAATGGACATCACACAAATTGGTCATATAAAAATGACACAAGAGGTACACAGTTATTGAACTCCTCAGACGACAATGATTTCATATCATTAAATAATGGAAGCCCTACGAGAATAAAAATGGCAAACGGAGTTCTGCAAGAAACAGCACCAGATATATCCTTTGTTACTACTGATCTAGCTGTACAATGTGAATGGTGTGCGACAAACGAAAACTTGGGAAGCGATCACATTATTATTAAAATAAATATACTTTATGAAGACACAATTACGTTTGAAAAGAAACGAAACTTTAAAAAAGCTAACTGGCCATTATACAAAGAATTATTAATAAACACACACATAAATGAAGATGTACACCCCCAAGAAATCTATAATGACCTAATGACACAAATAAACAACGCAGCTGAACAGAGCATTCCATGGTCAAAGATACATTTAAACCCACAACAAAATTTCAAACCAAAAAACTACTGGAATCCTTCATTATCACATGCAATAGCTCAGCGTCGTTTGGCCCTAAAGACAGTTAGAAGAAACCCTACACCACAGAACTTGAAAAATTTAAAGAACAAAATTTCGGAAGCTAAACATCTTTTAAAAAAAGCAAAGAGGTGCAGCTGGAATCAGTTTTGTGACAGTATTGCAGAGAGTACATCAGTATCTGAACTTTGGAATAGAATGCGTTGGATAAAAGGAATAAAAGGGAACAAAACAGTTATAATAAAAGAACAAGCAGAAAATTTTTTATGCAGCCTTGCACCTGATACTGTTCTTCCACAAATACCAAGTACCACATCGTCCAATCCTATTTTAGAGGCAAAATTCTCGATACAGGAATTAAATAATATAATAAAGAAAAAAGACACCGCCCCTGGAGAGGACGGCATTACATACTCTATGATATATAATCTTCCACATAATAGTAAAATGATCTTACTAAATTTATATAATCTTATATATACTACAGGTTACATCCCAAAACAGTGGAAAGCCATCAAAATTGTACCGATTCCTAAACCAGGAAGATCGCCTCACTTAATATCATCTCTCAGACCAATAGCATTGATATCGTGCCTATGCAAGACTTTCCACATTATGATTGCAAAACGTTTAGAATGGTATGTTGAAAAGAACAAATTATTTTCACCATCTACAGTTGGTTTTCGGAGAGCACAATCTTGTTTGGATTGTGTTACGCGAATAGTATCAGATGTGCAGATAGGTTTCTCAAACAATACCCCTACAATTGGATGTTTCCTGGACATAAATGGTGCTTATGATAATGTGTTAATTAGCAGTGTAATATCAGCCCTTGATAGAATTAATGCAGGAAGTTTGATATGTATATACTTATGGAACTACCTGAAGGAAAGATGCTTAAAATTAAAAGTGAAAGATATAGAACTGTCACGATGCACAAATAAAGGATTAGCCCAAGGCGATCCCTTGTCTCCACTACTATTTAATATTGTAACATCTGAAATTTGCCACAGGTTACACAATGTCAAAATATCACAATACGCTGACGATTTTGTAATATATACTAACAATAAATTATTAACGGATTCTGTACAACACCTTCAAAATTCTTTGAATGTATTGACATTGGTACTTGACAACATAGGTCTTAACATTTCTCACAGTAAGTCTAAAGTTTGCATATTTCACAGAGGCAGGCGGAAATATGAAATTATTTTAAAAATAGAAGGACATCAACTGGAAATAATTGAAAACATTAAATCGCTAGGTATCTGGTTCGATACGTCATTAAGATGGGGAAAACACATAAACGAAACTTGTGCTAAAGTTCTAAAATATTCAAATATTTTGAAGGTGTTGGCCGGATCAGGATGGGGTGTACATCCTAAACACTTAAGACGGTTGTACATAGCATTAATTAGAAGTAGGATAGATTATGGATCATTTTTATATGAAAATAGTGCTAAAATACATTTAAGTAAATTAGATAAAATACAAAACCAGGCCCTTCGAACCATAGGAGGTTTCATAAAAAGTACACCAATTCATGTGATGGAAAGTGAACTGTCCATACCTCCATTATTCATCCGTAGATTATATTTAGGCTATAAGTACTGTGTTAAAAACCGTTCATTAGCAGACAACGCGACGCTAGATATTCTTAACAACCTAGTACGTTCCTGTTCAAGTTCATATTGGAACAATAAGAAACGTCCACTTTTATCTATTATTACCGATGAAACTAAACATTACGAAATTTCCTCTTCTGATATATTAGAAATGTTTAAACTCAAAACATGGGTAACTAATATAAACATTAACAATGTCATATATGATAAAATAGAATGTATAAATAATAAGCACAAAATTAACAAAAACATAATGAGGACAAATATTGTAAATCTACTTAATACTAAATACGATCAATTTCATAAAATTTATTCAGATGGTAGTAAAAAAGGACAAAAATTAGGTGCAGGCTTCTATGATGCAGAAAATAATTTGGGTGTCAGTTTTAAAATTAGCGCTGAAGTGTCTATTATGTCAGCAGAACTTGTAGCTATTTTAGAAGCTTTATCATACGCATATACACTGGAGGCACAAAATATTGTTATTTTCTCAGATAGCAGAAGTGCATTGCAGCATATTGCTCGATGTGCTTCGGGAGTGCGAGGTGTCCCCATTGCGTACACAATTTTGAACCTGATACACAATTTTAGTGAAGCTGGTAAAATACTGTCTCTTCAATGGATACCATCACATGTAGGATTATCAGGAAATGAAGAAGCTGATCGTTTGGCAAAGGAAGGGATAGGAGAGGGGATCAGAATCAACATAAAACCGCACTACACTGAATTACTGTCGATAGCTAAATTAAAATGTCATGATAATTGGAAGCAACATTTTAATACTCTAAGCAACGTAAAAGGTATTTGGTACAAAATCATTCAAAATCTGCCTCAGCGTGTACCTTGGTTCGTAAACACGTGTATGAATAGATGCAAAATTATCATGGCTTTTCGGCTTCGTTCTGGGCACATTCCATTAAATGGGTTTGCATATCTCATGAAAAAAACTGAATCTCCAAATTGTGATATTTGTCGAAAGATTGAGGATGTAACCCATATATTGATGGAGTGTGACCGGTGTAAGACGGAGAGAATATCGATGACGACCAAATTAGGTGCTGGAGATTCGAATCTGGGATCTTTCCAGAGCATCCTGAGTGAGCCTGAGTCCGATTTTGCTGACATTATATATAATTATGTACATAAATATGTATTGACCCGCGGACTTGATTACTAAAGGCATATATGTATACATATTACAATAGCTACCAACGAGGCTGACATATCTCACACGGGATAAAAGCCTCTTCAAAAATCTGAATAAAAAAAAAAAAAAAAAAAAAATAAATTTCGTGGTTTGGTTAGTTTTTGTATAACGACATCCAAAAATTAAGTTATTTTGAGAATCTAAAATAAAATCCACCCTCCCCTATTGCATTGTGTGGACATTTTTAAAACTCAAGCGCACCTACGTCGCACACATGTCGCATTAACTTGAGCGATGTCACACATGGCGTATGTAAAACACATCTAGTGAAATGATTTCTATCCTATAAAGTCGAAGAGTTTGCTGTTTAAATGCGTTAATCTCAGGAACTACCGACCCGATTTGAAAAATTCTTTTCTGAGTTAGAAACCCGTTTATTGAGGAAGATAATGAACTATAACATCACGCTATGACCCAAAGAAGCGAAGCAGTAACCACAAATGTTCCAAGAACAATGATAGGCGACATGGGTGCAGCGGAGGCGACGCGGAGATATAAAACAGGCATCTATAACCTCAACGCGAGTGAAGCCGCAGGCATATCTAGTTTGTTAAAGTAGATGAAGAGTTAAAAATTAATTTAGTTTAAAGCTCTTATCTTTATATTTACTAGCTTTTGTCTATCAATCAGCTCGCATCGTTTTGTAGACGCCTAGATTTAGATCCCCTAGATCTCATGTACGCAATGGTGGCCCACGAACTTCGTATACCAGGTCGTCATACACCAAGGGGGGAGCGCATATCCAGTATGATGCGAATCGCTTAATTTTTATTCTACATAAATATTAATGCATATTCATACATTTAATAATAGGCAAATATGAAAACGGATTTATTACCTTCTGCTGGCAAGTGGAAATATGGAGATATACCACGTACTATATTTAAAAAAAAAAAAGTTTTTGTAGTCTTATTGCTATATTTATGCGAGAGGTCATACAAATATTGCAAATCTGTACTCTTCTATTTTTTTTTTCTCCGCGTCACGTGAAGTCAAGTGCTATCACATTGAAAAATCATAACTTACTGATATTTTTATAGGTATACTATACCTACTTCGAATAGGTTTCTTTTTAATAACATGTTTTTTATTGGACAATCCCAAGGTATACCCCAATCATTATTACATTTTCTCAGACCTGACAGGTTTTGACGTCATTGTACCCATCGTAGGTCAAAGTGTGGGCGAAACACTGAAGCTTCAGGGAACTCTAGAGATGAGAGGTATATCGGGCGCATGCGCGTTACATGAGGGTTGACTCCGCCAAGAGGGGAACTGGAGAGACCAGTGTTCCCAACTTAGGAACTTCTTAACTAGATATATATTTTTTAATGATTTTTTAGCCACAGTATGAAAAAAGTAGAGTATAAATTTTTTCAGTCTGTTATAGACCAATTGATTAATCGGACATTCTGTATTATGCCCGGACAATATGAAAATTGTTCAAATCGATCGCATAAAATAATAAATATTATTATAAATATCCCATTGCACGAGCATATTATATAATGATTTATTATGTGGGCAGTATAATTAAATCACCAGATAACTAAAATACAAAAAAAATCTAATCTAATCTACCGATTTCTAAATGGTGGGCCTATATCTTAACTAAATTTCAAGTGATTAAAAGGCTTTAGAGTTGATTGGCGCTCCTCTAATGTATATACATAAACAATCCTAACCCCACGTATCAGTTTAAAAATGATATTAATTTAACCTAATAATTAACAAATTGTCCAAATTCCCAACCAAAACGTAACAATATTAATAATTACCAGGTAATATAATAAATTGTCATATGGAACTCTACATTTATTTTAATAATCTACATTTAATATAAATTTTAATAATCAATATGAATAGTGCTGGGGTATTATAAATACAGCCCTAATTAATCACTTGATCCATAAAAAGTATAATTAATATAGCTGCATTTTTTAACCATTTTTAGAATAAAGAGCAAACTTAAACGTTTTTTCTCACGCTACAGGCACAACAAAAATAAATCGCGTCGAATGTCCTGAACGAATTCATAATGCATCTTTGTAACAATTTTTTACATAGCATAATCTACCAAATGAGGATATTTTTAAAGCAAATCTAAGTACAATATAGAGGTATTAAAATCTCAAGACAGGTAAATTAACGCCGTATTCGGTCTCACCAAATTTTAGCGGAATAATGGCGTGTTTTGCCGTGGCATTAAGGAAAAATACCATAGAGTAAATTAATTTGATAGCAGCGTTTGGTGTTAATAAAGTCATAAATGTCAGTTCACAGTATTGAGGTGGCGTTACGCAATTTTGGGGGGTTGAAGACGGCGCGCGGGGATTTCTCGGGGTTAAAGAGCAGCGCGCGGGGACCTTACGCACTGAAACTGCGACTACAACTCGCCATCTTACACCAGCTAGCTATAGTATGAGTGGTTATACGGTAAACGCAGAAGAGCGCTTCTAGTCAATTCGTACTTTTATAAAAAAACACAAAACAAAACATCTGAGGTTAGTTTCCTACGGCAAGTTAATGTATTTAATTTTAAAAAAATACGCATAGTGTCGCTGGGCTCAAACAAGCTGTACTAGTTAATACAAACTTTATATCTCTTTACATTTTGATACCTGTACGAGGTATACGAGCACCGGGCACAAGGTGGCAACCCTGGGAGGGAACGACTGACGGAAGAGGGAAGGAGGGCGGTCGACAAAAGCGGATAGCGGAGCTCGCTCGCGTTCAGTCAGCTGACGGGCAGTACGAGTGACGTACAGTACATTCAGCGTATCGACACGCATATTGTGGTTGTGTTAAACGCGTTGACTAAAAAATTTTCGAAGAAATGGCCACCTACGCCCAATTCAAGCATGTCGAACTCTACAAGATCGGCCACGGAAAGAACAGGTAATTTTTTTTTGTTAGTCTAAAAGCTAAGGGGATGAAAATCTAATGTCAAAGGTTAAACGTCTGTCGGTTTGTGATTTTTTTTAACCCAAAATCATTGTATAGTTGTTAAGCTATAGGGTGTTAAAATTAATCTGATATTCCAGAAAAATCTTTAATTTCAAAATTTCGGTACATGCTTTTACTGTAATTTTTCTTAAACAATTATATAAAATATAATTCAATTTTAATAAACGAATTATTTCGTATTCAAAGTAAAAGCTGGTTATTAATTTTAGTCATTTTGAAAATTCTCAGAAATTAAGAAAATAATTTGATCATTATCGAGTTTTTATTTAACGGATTGGCTAACAGTTAATCTGATAAAAAAAAATCTACGAGCTTTGTGAGCAAGTGCGTTGAACTTTTTTATAGAGAAAATATGAGAAACGGTAGCGAACAGCGGTCACGCCTCCTGGCGCTTATTTTGTGTAATTTAAGCGGTCGTAGGCTTCAGGACAATGCTCCGTAAAAATAGCGTTTATATGAAGCACGATCTAGATTTTTCTGATGGAATTTCTATTTATATATATATAAGATATAAAAATATTACATCATTCATTGGAAATCGAAAGAATTGAATAGGTTTATATCAGCGAGCATGAAAACTTTTTTAAAATAAATTACATAATGTATTAATATGTTTTCTAGAGTACTTATATTTCAGATATGATTTTTGTGTATATAACACAAATTTTAAAAATCTGTCAAATAATGTACCTAGTAAGTATAGTGAATTTTATAGTAGGTAAATGAAAATTACATTTATTTTAGTTGAAGCTGTATTTCTCTTCCAAGAAGAAAAAGCTGTCAATAATCTCTAGAAGTTAGAATATGAGAGACCGTGGTATCACAAACAAACAAACAAACAAACAAATAAACTAATAAAAAAGAAAATCATTGCGATTCCATACCACAGTATGACTAGAATTTATCTATGATACTTAAAAAAATGTCTAGCTCTATGTTTTGAAATTCTTTCACACCTGTACATTTTCCTATTCCTGGAGTGACATTGTGCGAAAATCAGGTCACTATATAAAGTCTATTACCTATAGAATAGTGTGACGCTCTCATTTCATATCAATAACGGGTAAACGACGCCCCTGTCTCACTAGTAACGATTATTATGGGTAAAATGTAAGTCACTTACTTTACCTTCTAAGTTACTTTCAAAGTAGTTTTACTACCGGATTAAATACGGGACATATATTTTTGATGGCTTTATATTAATTATGAAGAGAAATCTTTAATATCGGTCTACTGCGTAGTACCCAGACATGGATAGTAGTGGACATATATCCATTTTATGAGATATGTTAATAAAATATAGTCTAAGAACTGACCGTCTAATATACTAAGTTATTCACAGATATTAAACTCTATAGGTTTCTCACGACCCAAAAAATTATCGTGCTCTCCAGATAACTTTCGAAGCTATCATCGATATAACGTATTTTATTAGTTAATTGTTATAAAATGGAAATATTTTTTTAAACAATCACACACATCAGTGTCTGTCCCTAGGAATAAGTGGAAAAAATATTTTTTTTTTCGAAAAAAATATTCCTATTTCTTAAAAGTTTGAATTTGTTCGTACAATGTAAAAATCAACAGCATCCAAACACTTAAGCAAAGTTATTGTAACTACAAGAATACGCTCCAAAAGCTGTATTGATACATTTGTATAGAATTGATTTTTGTTGGTTTTGTTCTGAATAGAAACTGCAAATTATATTAGAACTGTGCATTTTAAATGCATGCTCAATCAGAATTTTTTCGCTGTTAAATAAATTAATTACGGAGTTACCTTACCATGGATCCGTCAAACTAAACTGGGATGATTCTAATGCAATAAGCACAATTCACTGTACAGAAAGCACATATGATCTTATTTTAAGACACGTGTACCACGCCCACGCATAATTTCCATGCATTTTAATTTCCGCGGTGAATATCGTCAGCGGAACGTGCGGTCGCGTGCCAGACGCTCGCATTTACATAGACGGGAAGCGGCTAGAGGGCATGCCGGACAGACGGACAAACTGGCCCGGCGGCCGACACCCTTCGCTTCTAAAGCTGTAGGGTTGTTTTATGGGGGTCATTTACTGACCTACGTATATCTTGTACGAAACTGCTGAGCCTTAATGAGTTTAACACAACACTTATAAATAAATACTGTTAAAAAAAGGTCACGGATCATCTAGTACCTATTCGAGTCATTCCTTATGTCCTGGTGTATGGGGCTTAGACCTCCCCCAGGGTGAAGGGGCTTGGTGCTTAATCCACCACGCTGCTCCAGTGCGGGTTGGTGGATTTTAACGAAATACATACACTTAAAATACACATTATTATTTTAGTCTTTGAATAAAATAACATTTAAGCCAATTTTGATGAAACTCTCACGTTTAAATGTATAACTTTTTGCCGGGCTTTCACTCTTTACTGCTGTAATTGTGATACGTGAGTGACCACACGTTAATACAAAGACCACGACTTTCGATCCCCGCCTTCCGATGAGTTTTAAGTTATAAAATCTTGTCAGTTAAATATCATAATGAACTCCGCTGACATCGTTAATTCTGTAAGGATACAGAGGTTAAGAGCTTCAACCCCACCGAACCAGTTTGGTAGGCTTATGATCTAAGTCCTTAGAACCTCCGAAGGTCTGAATGACAGCTATGGAAGCATGGAACGAATTATGTGTACATTCAATAACACTTCCATGTATAACAGTACTGTTTTACGTTCAGTGCATTTATATCGCATATCATACGTATTTAACATTACAAAAACATAAAAATAAGTTGAATATAAGTATCACTGAAACGGTATAGCAAAGTTAGTGATAAGTATTTTTCATTCACTACCGATTTCCGTAATGTCCGTTGATACACAAAACTTGAGATTTCAATTAATCATTTTAGTGTTGATGAAAATTTGCTGAAATGAACATTCTAATTAGTTTTCATATGCAGTGTGGCGGTAGTGAGGGAAGCAAACTACCAATTTGGTAGAGTTTTCTGTGCTATGGGAAAAATGTATATTCTACTCTACTAATCACTTTTTCTTTGATTACGAGAATAATTTTTGAGAATTCATTGTAGAATTAAATGACATCAAAGCTTGAAGCGGAGTAAAGCGAAAGTTGAGCCGGAATTCCACTTTTATTATAAATATTTCGTTATTTAGTTAAATATTACATTTCTCGATGTTAGTTTTTATTGTCATAGGCTTTATTTACAGCCGGCTTAGAAACGTATTTCGTAGTAAAATCTTACTGTATGTACGTATTTTTGATTAATTAAATCATGCGATAAACTCAGAATTAAATCTTTTAAACACTATTTGTGAGGATCCAACTAAATAGTGAAATATTTAATGCTATAGATATTTTCTATTTTTGCATATATCACTATTTAATGTGTATATAAATATTTATGAATATAATTAATATGCGATTCAAAGGATATAAACGACACGAAGAAAAGTAGCGACAACTTTTAATAAAATACACGCCTATAAATTTACATAAATTAATCAGTCTCAAAACGACACCTTTAAATTGAAAAATATTAAATTATTATTTGCATTAAAATTTCATATGTTATTAGTGTCAGTTCAACAACACGCAAACTCATACACGGACAAGTAGATAACACCATGGAAAAAACATTTCTTTTCCTTAAATAAATGTATCCATGAATCGAGCCCTCATTCTAGGTAGATTCTTTGTTTACAATATCATTGAGACATACAAAAGACGACAAGCAAATATATAATACTTATGGATGAGTTGCCGGTTACCAGTGAAAAGATTTTGTAAGCTTCTGAAACTTACAAATTGAACTTAATATAAGGCTTGGTTGTTATTTTTTAATGTAATAAAATCCCGGGAAATAAACATGTCTGTTCCGTTTCTAGCCGTAAAATATTTACATATGTATGGTATAAATCGTGTTCCAGGTCGGAAAATAATTTATAATAATAATTTTTGGGACATCTCACAAAAGTCAAAACTAGGAAAAGTTTGTACTATGAGTACTAAGTACCGAGCTTTGATTAAATTCAATAGAGGAGTAATGCTGACCGTTTAGTTTGGTTTTGATTGCTAACCTAAATGTTTGTGTTGTGTCTATGTATATTACCCGTCACAATTAATTACATACTATTGAGTGAAAAATTATAAAGTAAAATAAATAAAGTTGGACTGGAGCAGCGTGGTGGATTAAGCTTCAAACCCCCCTCAGCCTGCGGGAGGCCTAAGCCCCTGCAGTGGGATAACAAATCGAAATAAAGTTGTCAAAATTTGTCCGTACCTTTGAGTTGTTGAGTTTAGCAAAAGTGCGCCTTCTAGTCTGCTACAATCAAAGTTCAGTGGTACTAGGATAAGTGTCAAACGCACTGAAATATTTTTTTCATAATACACGAACCTGGAACTTCCGACTTCACAGGCACTTTCACTACCGACTAGGTCAAGCGGTCGTCTCTAATACCTGTTGTTTTATAAAATTCATCTAAGTGTTGTTTTATAAAATTCATCAAAAATTACTACCGCATCCGGTACGTTTTACAACTTTCACACCTGTGCCTCACATCGCCTCCTGCCATACACTTGACAATCCATAAGTGTCCGCCGAGTGCCTCCAAGTGCCTAACTTATTTTCGTTAAACAAATCCGACTGTACTATGAGTGTTTATTATTAATGAAATCGAAAAATATACGATTTATATTCGTTTTTAGAGTTCCGTGTTTCGATAACGTAAAAAAGAACCTTGTGGACGGACGTAATTTATATTTAACCCTAGAATACTATAATGTGGATACGTTATGTATAACAGGGTTTCTCAAGATGGATTTGATGTACAAAAAAATATATCTTAACATAGAGTAAATTTGTTTGACAGTAGCGTTTGATTTTAATAGAGTCACAAATGTCAGTTCCAGTATCGAAGTGATATTTCGCATTTTCGGGGGTCGAAACCAGTGTGCAGGGATTTCTCGGGGGTGAAGAGCGACGCGCGGGAACCTTGCGCACTGAAACTCGGACTGAAACTCCCAGATGTATTTTTGACATTATTTATTTTTACGCGAAATAATACTATGTAGAGATATTACGGTTAAAATAAGAATAATGGTAATTTTTATATACATTTTTTATCGATATATTAAAATAACTTTTTCTTCTTTTACCACGACCTATAGTAAACAGATATATTTTTTTCGTAAGTGTACCTAATTTCGAAAACAAAAATATACCTACTTGAAAACTATTGAAGTCGGAACTGAGACAAAATTGAGAAATGAACTTTAAGATATGAGAAATAATAATAAATAATATAGGACATCCCACACATCGCCATCTACTCCTAAATAAGCACGTATTATGCTTGTGTTATGGGTTACTAAACAACTGATATACATACTTAAATATTCTTTTTTTTGTAATATATACTTATATAAATATTTTACGCCCAGACCTGGTACAAAATAAACATTTTCACGCACACAAATATTTGTCTCGAACGGAAATCGAACCCGCAGCCTTTGGCTCCGCAGTGAGGGTCTCTAACCGCTCGGCCAATCGGTCAGTCGAAAATACGTACTAATACATATGTATCTCTGTAGATAAAAAATTAATTATGCGAAGCATGAAAAACATGCAGGCAAAGTAGTAAGTGAATTCTAGTAGTAGATATTATTCCAAATCGATTGATGACTGCCACTGTAAATGATTGAACGAATTTTCTTATCGTCTTTGAATACTAAATATTATCATGAATAATTTCATAACATCTTTTATAAGTTTTGAAAGTTATCTTCAGTGAAATGCACTAAGTATGCCTACGAATGAAATGTATTCACACATGCAACGCAAGTACTAAGACTCCATCCGTACTCGTAGATGGCGATGAATCGATCGTAAAAACTCGAATCGATTAACGCCGCCGATAATGAATGTACGATTGAAATATAAATCTATGTCGATCGCGTTATTGCAAAAGCGTCGGTGCATCGACTAAGTACGGTTGTTTGATAAAAAAGTAATTGAGCCACGAGCGCGATCTTACAACGCATCGGCATACGACAAAAAGTTTACATCGGAACTGTTCGATCATTATCCTCGATACTAGCGGTTAGTAGACGATGACTCGTTACAATGTTGTAGTTACTTTTTTTGAATGATTTTTTTTTTAATATGTTTGTATATTAATAATGCAAAATGTTTTTATTTTGTTTATTTGTTTAAATATTTGTTTGTTTATTTCTGTTACATATTTATTAAAAACATGTTTAAGCATATAATCGCAAAAATATTTGATATGGCAACAAATAAACTATTATTGTATTTTTTCCTTACCCTGCTGTGAGGTCTCGCTTCTTACCTAATTTCATTATTCTAGGTCTACGGGAAGTGCCCTATTCATTATTCTAGGTCTACGGGAAGTGCCCTATAGGTTTTGATATAATTGCGAGTGTCAAATAATTTAATAGCGTATACATGACAACAACGTCTAAGCCCCAAACTAAGCATTAGCTTGTGTTTTGGGTACCAAGCGAAGACACCACATGCATATAACAACCAAGACCCGGTACCAGTATCGATATTCATCAAATAAGTACTGACCCGACCTGGGATTCGAATCCGGGACCTCCAGCTTCGTAGGCAGGGTCGCTTCCCACTAGGCTGAGCGGTCGTCGCTATATATACTATTAGCTGTATTTTTTTATTTCGTTGACTCAGAAGTTAGATTTTATTTGGAGTTCTAAGAGTCTGTAGATCTTAGTATTTAATACAATTAAATACTTCCACGTGTTCCTCACAAAAATCGAAGCTGACTGACAGACGGACAACGAAGTGATCCTTAAAGGATTTTTTCTTTCTTTTAAGGTACTCAACCCTAAAAATTACTTACTTATCAATCTTACATTACCTTACGAATATAACTAAATTATCAAAAGCTTATCTTACATGAATCTTATCTTCTTACTTTAGTCACTATTGGAACAACCTAGATATAGCATTAGCTCTTACCATGACTGTCTAAATGTTTATTATGAAGATTTATAGTAATAATAATAACTGGGACATCCCACACAGACATCTAGTCCCAAAGTAAGATAGTATTATGCTTGTATTATGGGGCATTGGACAACTAATATACATACTTAAATATTCTTTATAATACATACATAATAATATATAGATACTTTTATACACAGACACGGAACAAACATACATGTTCATGCACACAAATATTTGTGCCGAGCGGGAATCGAACCAGCGACCCTTGGCTCGGCAGTTAGGATCTCTAATCACTCGGCCAGTCGGTCAGTATATAAATGTATCTTCTTCGGAAAACACTTAAAATTCCATCTTACATAGGTGTTACCTAGTTTTTTCGATTCTGTTGTAGATACCGTTAGTTAAATAATAAAAGTCCATAGGTGTGGGCCTCTCGCCTATCGGTTTGTTTCAATAATCTAAACCTTCGCTTTCACTTTATTTCATCAGCCCATTTTTACCCCACTGCAGGGGCTTAGGCCTCCTTCAGGGTGAGGGGGGCCTGGAGCTTAAATCCACCACGCTACTCCACTGCGGGTTGGGGATTGTAACGACCGCCATCTATTGATAGCGTCCGGGACCAACTGCTTAACGTGCTCTCCGAGGCACGGAGTCAGTGATAGTTATGTACTTAAGTCAGAAAAACTCATTGGTACACGCCTGGATTCGAACCATGGCCCTATGGCCTTATAAATTTGAGACAAGTTTGTTGCGCTTTGGGCTATCAGGACAATCTTAATCGTTAAGCACTTTTTCTCAAAGAAATTGTTTACAATTTTCTTAAAAAGAGCGTCCCTCAGTTTCTTGCGTACTCTCCTAATAGGCACCAGGACTTTTAGAATGCGCCTTTGTTTGTTTGTTTGGTCTTTTTTTTCACAGTACATTTTACATTATTATTATTATTATGTTGTACCAATAACGAATTAACATCCACAAAGTAATAAATTCACTCTTATTACGTATTCTATGATTATTTTACATAACTACGAAACAAAAGATATTTGACTTTGAATTTTTAAGTTAATAATTGAAGCTGTTGCGAACCGTTTTTTTTTTTACAGTAAATTCCACACACGATTTTGTGTTGTTTTGACATCTGGAGATAGCAAATACCAATAAAGTTGGTACTAAAATAGCAGCTCATCTGTGTCACGAAAAAGTGTACTTATATAATTTTTCAGCCTATAAACTGTGACCTCCGGGAACCTCGTTTTTTTTTTTATTATAATAAAAACAGTTTTTACCATTTGTCTGTACCGCCTTGTCGTGTTTGGAACGAATTTAGGTGGTTAATATGATTTTTGTTCAGTGGGTTTTGATGCTACAGTCGAAGTCGTTACGCGAAACATAAAACGGCCACGCGAATGATAAATCACGTTACTAAAAATCGCTGTCAAGGTCATTTTCTACTTAACAATACATTTATGTAGCACTGACAATGTTAGTTTTCTACTATTTGTGAAATTTTTCTTTTACTTACTTATTTTCCTCACAGTCGGTGACTTTTAGGTATAATAGAAGTTTTCTAACTAACGATAAATTAAAAACAAATTTTTCGCGCGACTGTTACTTATTACACTGTTATTGTTACCGAATCGAATTGAATATTGTCAGGTTTATGATATTTGTCAATATATTAATACTTCGAAAAATCATTGTACACCAAGTGTTCGGCTGAACGTAGTACGAACTTATAGACCATTCAGAACTTACCGAACTTAACAAAAAGTTTCGAGTGAGCAGATGGTGCAAACAAACGGTTACTGAGAAAAACATGTTTAAAGTGGAACTAAATTCAGCCGAACACCCCGTACCTATATGATAGATATACCGTATGTTCGGCTGAATGTAGTCCAAACTTAGAGAGTGTGTAAAGCTTATCGAACTACAAGAAAGTGTTATGTGAGCAGAAGGTGCAAACTAATGGTTACCGAAAGAGACATCCTAAAAGTTAATTTTTTTTTCATTTATAATCATTTTTTATTTTATTTTAGTTTATTTCGGTAAGCTCTACACGCTCCATAAGTTTGGACTAGAATCAAGCACCAGGTATATAGGGAATATAGTGAAACCATCAAAAAAAAAGAAAACAACGACAAATATGAAATATTGTATCGATAGAAATCATTCAAATCTACAAAGCATACGATAGTAGTATAAAATAGTAGTAGTAGATAGTAGTATAAAATCTAGTTATATATATCGAAAAACGTGTCACATCATTATTAATAATTTTCTTTTTTTTATCACGCAATACATTCTGATATAATACCCACTGATGTATTTGGATTAAACGTAACTTTAATCCGTTAAGAGGATTATATACATTCATTTTATGATATCCATGTTACGTCATACAGAACAAATGAGATAAATTAGCTTTAGAAACGAAAGGGTCTTTCGCTTTCTCTTTCATTAATGAAAAGCTTTTTACGAAAGCTTTAAACAGACTCGATTTATACCTTTGTCTAATTATGACATTAATATGGATGTTTTTGTGTGCGTTTCGTTGTCAGTCAATGCTAAAAATATAAAAAAAGTTTAAAAGTTTATACGGATAGCACACAAGTCTTATATTATTGCTTATTTGTAGAATGTTAATGTATTTAAGAGAAACGATGTGTTCAGTTTTTAGATCATGGCATATTAAATCAAGCCCCTTTGCTCACTTTAATTTTTGATATATGCCTTATTATATGATATATATTATGACTGACCGTTTGGCCGAGTGGTTAAAGACCCTAACTGCGGAGCCGAGGGTCACGGGTACGGTTCCCGCCCGGGACAATTATTTGTGTGCATGAACATATTCATTTCGTTCCGGGTCTGGGTGTAAAATATTTATATATTATTAAAAAAAGAATATTTAAATATGTAGATCAGTTATCTAGTAACCCATAACACAAGCATAATACTTGCTTACTTTGTGGCTAGATGGCGTTGTGTGGAATGTCGCATGTATTATTATTATTATTTTCAGTTTAGTGTAGTATTTCAAGGATCCAAAATGTAATATTTCCTACAAATAGAATTGTAAAAGCTGACTTCAAATTTTCTTTCTAACTTACTATAGACCAATTATAACAAAGATTAAATATAACAATGTTCATATTTATTTCCATAAAAGTTTTGACTAGAAGCCCTCTTCTTCGTTTACCGTCTAACCGCTCATAATCTAGCTAGCTGGCGCAAGATGGCGAGTTTCAGTCCGCGAGGTCCCCGCTGTGGTCCCTGCACGCCGGTCTTCACCCCCGCGAAACTGTGTTTGACATTTTCGATACTGTGAAGTGACATTTACGACTCTATTAAAAACGAAACGCTGCTGTCAAATTTATTTACTCTATGTTTATTTCATTAACAAATTTTTATTTCGATGTCAAACTTTTTCAAACCTCCAAAAGAATCAAAACTATTCGTGATATTTTCATATAAAAATTGTCACATTTTTTACTGAGTTGGAGCATAGTGAGATACATTCGGTTTCTGTATTGAAGTTCTCACAAGAATCGTACTTACATGACGCGTTAAACACACACTATTTTAATAAAACCAAACACGCATCCAGCAGGAACTGAGCCGGAGCCAAATTGTGATCGTGTGCTCCGGGGCCTTTTAAGTCACTTCAATACGCTACTATTTTTTTTAAAATTATTTTATATGTAAGAGTTTTCTAAATATGTTATAATAGTAAAAGAATTTACAAAAATAAATAGTAAAAGAATTTACAAAAATTAATCAGTATTAACTAAGTTATGGATGTTTAAAATCTCCTGTTAAACAGAGAGGGCAATACCGCATGGCGTACCTATATGTGAAAGAAAGAGACGGAAATAAAATTTTAATAACTTATCATTTCTATATTCTTCAACCAAATATAATTTGTTCGTAAATTTTGTTATCGTATAAAGTCTATTTTTATATTTTCTTGATAAATATAATATATTTAATATTAGTCAAATAACCTATTGGAGCGAACTGTATTCTAGGAACAGAGGTTATTTTCACGCTTTCGAGATAATCAATCCTTGATGATTCTCGAAGTGATAACTATCATGGCCTCTTTTCATATAATGAAAACGTGAACTATAAATACGTATCTTCACGGAAACGGATAATATACAGCTCTAAAAACATAATGTAGTGAAACAAAATAAAATTTGTCTAGTAGTTATACATTTCTTATGCTAAGTTTACTGGATTGTAGTGTGATTAGACTCTAAATGCGTTTGCGCACCACAAAGTAGCAATGATTGCCGACAATTTTCCGCCTTATCGATCGATTTGACTACAATCACGTCACACCACTACGCAAAGATCGGTTCAAGAATTGAGAGTTTTTACATTCGTATTTCATACTAACTTATTAGGTGTATTCCTATTTCAATTAACTCTAGAAAACTGTGAAAATAAAATTGAGTTTATTTGAAGTTATGTCTACCTACATGAAGTACAGATAAATAAGTTTATAGCAAATAGATTCCTATTTTCAAAAATGTACATAAATTATTCTATATTGATATAAATCATTTTTGGAAAATGAGGGGTTTTATTTTAATCAATTTTTTTCCAAAATTAACCTCGATTAGTTAAATTGTATTTTTGTATGTACAAAACGAAAGAAAAATTATTGTTTTAGTAAATTTATTAATAACAGATCTCGGCGAAAGTATTCATATATATTAGTGATTGATTTTCGATAACAGATTTCATAAATTATCCGATAAGAAAGTTTTCTTAAATAGATATAAGTTTGACGCACATAAGTACTAATACAACGAAATTCAGAAAGGGGCATACCTTAGCAACTCGATCAAAGAAAAAAATATATTCCCGACGCGAGAATCGAACTCGGGACCTTCCGCATTACAGACAATGCTTGTCCAATGTATGCGCAAAGTAAACCACTTACTATCACAATACCCATTTTCATTTTTGAAGCTTTTTTCCTCAGGTGCGTTGAAGTATGCAACGAAGGTGGTTTCAACATGACTACGTTTATTTTTTTTTAAACTAAGACCTTATGAACTTAACCACCAGTAAGAAGTTAACTGTCAAAGTGAGTTGCAATCCATCAACCTTTAACTATGTGTAAAATTTTAACAACCATTGTTATTTTTATGTATGTTTGTATTTTTATTTACGTACAGAGGAATATCCATTTACTACATTTATAGTTTCCTAAAGAAAGACGAACATAGAACAGTTTTCAACAACACACAGTTTTTTTTTTACAACAATAAACGATAAAGTCGTGTTAACAACATGTTTAATCATTACTCTTTATGTCGACAGCATTAATAGTGTTATATAACATAAATTTATATGCATATGATATGGGATAGAACCAGTTTAAATTTTTAGTTAACACGTTCTATGATGGATGTGATAAAAATATTTTTAATAGTATATCTGTTTAAGAAAACTTTCATATCGGATAATTTATAAAATCTGTCATCGAAAATTAATCACTAATAAATATGAATACTTTCGCTGAGATCTGTTATTAATAAATTTACTAAAACAAAAATTTTTCTTTCGTTTTGTACCTACAAAAATACAGTTTAATTAATGGAAGTTAATATTGAAAAAAAAAATTGTTTAAAATAAAACCCCTCATTTTTCAAAAATGATTTAAATTAATATAGAAAAATTTATGTAGAGTTTTGAAAATAGGAGCTTATATGACTATAAACTTATTTATCTGTATTTCATGCAGGTAGACATAATTTCAAATATACTAAATTTTATTTTTACAATTTTCTGGTTATCTAATTAGGTTTAAAACAGCTTTTTTATCGGTGGATAGATCATATACTCGTTTAATATTATAGTAACATAACGTATGACCAATGAAAGCTCAAGATCATCTCAACTTTATGAGCGAAACGCAAATAATTAAAAAAAAGCTTCCTTGACGAATGTGTAGGCAAAACAATTATCAAAATTTTACTTGTAATAAAATATTAATAGAATCGTTAAATTACAAAACTATATTATCACGGCGAAGCCCCCTGGTCCCCATACCTTAGTGCAGTTAACATTTTAGGGCTATTCATTTCTCAACTTTTCTTATGAAGTTGAAAATAAAACTTACAACTTTCACCAAATACCGTACTAACTTATAATAAACAACCTAGTTTCACAGTAGTCGTAGATTATTATTTGTTTTACACAGCTCGTAACTATAATATCACTGAGAACAGTCGTAATTTCAGTAATATAAACATTTCATTATTAACTCCTTGGCCATGCCGAAAGTAAAGTCTTTAGGGGAATAATTGGCGCAGCAAAAAAAAGTGTTTTAGTGAAAGTGCAACTTTCAGAGTTCAGATAATGACTAAAATTTTCGACATAAAATTTTTTGCTAAAAATTTATTCAAGATGGAATTTTTTTATGTGGACTCCAGCAAAACTGCTCAGAACACGATTCATTATTAGGTCGTCGATTTCGTAGGAAAAATTTTAATTGTTAAAGTAAATGAATACAGTGTAAATATAGAATAATATGAACAAATTCAAAACTTTCACTCAACTATAGATGAAAAGTAAATTTATCTTTTCGTATATTTGGCCGTTGATATTTTGATTAGTTCATTATCAAATACGTAATCCAAAGTTTTTATTGAATCGATCTATTTATTATACTAATTCTATTTAAAAATTTAAATAATAAAACTTTGCGATTAGTTTTTATTCGATCGTGTTTCTATCGCATCTGGTATGGCCAGAGACTAAAGCTGCTTTACGGCTGGCGAAGGAAGTCGACATGCTCTTGTTTTTTAATGAGCCATTGTGAATGTACGTACCTTTACAAATTGCCGGACATTCGAAGAAATCTCAGATTATCTCTCCATCCACTTGTTGGTACAAGTGTTTTGTTCGTAATAATAAACGAGAATATAAAAAGGGTTATCATGATGAAAAAATACTGCTCTGAGAAAATAACTTAATTGGATAAGTACTTTAATTTCTTTAGAAAATATTTCTTGCATAGGTGGTAAAAATTTAGATTTTTTTTTTTAAATTATGGGGTTTGAGGTATTAAAATGGGATGCCACCTCAGGACCGGATAGTTCCGCCTGTTAATTTTTTTTTAATTGTTATTTATTAGAGACAAACAGTTTTTTACATAACTTACATAATTAACATTTAATTTCTTATAGACCTAGGGCCTCATATCTTATACATAAAATAGGTTAAATAAAATAAATATAAAATTAATTTTATAAAATTTCAACTAGTATTTTAAACCTAACATATCAAGTGTTTAGCAAAGAATGAAATATTAATGTCTTCAGCACTTCAGTCCAAGGTTCTTTAAAATTGGTCAATGGGTAACAACGTATGAAATTTTTGAAGGAATTATGAGAGGCATAGTTGAACATTATGCAAACGAATGTGTGCAGATGAGAGAACATCACCACAGAACTCACAAGTTCGTATACATTTTAATGAAACCAATTTCTACGCGAGCTTGCTAACAAATAATTATTTTGAACGCTACCGTTAATTAAATAAGATTATATTGGTATTTTAATAGCTAGTTAGATAGACGTATCGGTGTCGAACAACATTGTCGCTCTATGATTTCCGCGCGACACGCTTGCGTGCTCCTGCGTCTATTCTAGTTTCTTCTCAGCAACGATTCCCGACGATAACTTCGATTAATCCATGCGTGAATGAAATATCGATTATTGTATCGAATAATTCGAATCGATGTAAATTGTAGAAGCGTAACGAAAACAAGCGATGCTTACGAAATGATCATTATTCCGTTATTTTTCTATACCTACTAAGGAAGATATTTTGAATTGTAAGACGTGAAATATTTATAATACAAGTTTGTATAATCTAATATTATACACAAATCAGAACGCTGATCTGTCTGTCCGCGTTTCTCATACTCTGCGCGATTTGACCAATCATAAACGCACTACAACACACGTGTTGCCATAGCGCGATGTCCATCTTACGGCGGCGGCCGGCGGCGGGGCCATGACCTTGTTGCTATCAAGGGAAACTAAGTGCGGCACGGTGCAGCAGCGAGGGGCGAAAGCAAATCTGTAGAAACCGTATGAAGTATGCATGCCACGCGCCACCGCGCTCGGCCGCGCGGCGCACCCATACTTTTTGCGCCGCTCATCTCGCGCAATTCGCGCCGCCGAAAGTTGTATTTTCGTTTTTAATAAAAACAACGCTATACTTCAGCTAAAAACTTATTCCAAAATGGGGTAACGATTGGGGCAAATTTATACTGGAACCTTGTATAACTATTTCAATTTCTATGACTATCTTTGTATTCCGTTTGGTAGTTAAAGTCGCCATATCTGCTGTCAAATAACTGTTGTTATACGTGAGGGCGACGAATCCTCGAATGGAGATTACGGCTCGGAAAACGGAACATCAAACTGAAGGAATAGGAGCGGAGAACACTACCCCAGCAGGTGGAACGACGATCTGAAAAATCTGCCCAGAAGTGGCTGAAGATCGTGTGCAGTGGCGAGCTTAGGAGGATGCCTATGTCAACAGTGGACAGAAAAAGAATGTTCTTCAGTTTATCATTTTTGAAGGTTTTATTTTTAATATTATCTCATCCGGTTATAAAGCCAAAAACGCAACGTGACGTGACTCCCCGCGACACACAGCCCCGCAACACCGTTCACGCGTGACACGACGACGCCGACGCTGCGGCGCGGTAGTGGTACTATGAGGTTTTCAACTTAAATTGAAAATTGAATATCTTTTGACTCTGTGAGTAGATTCTGTAAGTCGAAAGCTTCATATTTTACAGTTATTAGATTATGAGTCCATGGATGGCTTTTACGTTATGCGCATACTGACGAACAAACAAAATAAACCGACTACAGACAATAATTGCAAAAATTTGTTATATACATATTTCTCGTGTGTCTCTATTATTATTTTTTTTTCCAAAAATCAAGGCACGGAAATATAAAACTATTTTATATTGTGTGTAGATATGGATAGGATTACGAAAATACGTTTGGGTATATTAAATTTTATTAACTTAAGTATGAATCGCTCAATTCAAACTAACATCTTCACGGTACTATCGATTGGTATTTACGATTGGCGCGGCGACCGCGGTGGCGTTGCATCGACGTTCCGCTGAGTTACTGTCCCGCTAACGGGCTGTAATATAGTGGGACCATACTTTAAGAATGTATAAAAATTATACAATAAGAAACATATCTCAATAGAGTACGCATCCTTAGTATACATGGAATAAGTAAACAGTTCATTACCTTAGGTAAAATATTTGCTTTAAGTCAATTGATGTATTGTAAAAAGTAGATGAGTAGGTACTTGTGGATATACTATATTAATTTATATTCTAAATTACAAAGTTAGTGAAAATAACAGAAAATTGCAATTGTATGCTAACAAAAAAAGTTTAATACGCTCTCTGCTTCGCAATCGGTGGAGTGACGACACAACTTTATTCTCTAACTAGCTTTCCGCCCGCGGCTTCGCTCGCGTGGACTACAAAGTTGTACCGAGACCGTTAAAGGAACGCGACGTTCCAAAACATTGCAACACTTTCTAGAACATTCTGAAACTTAACTACCTAAGAAATTTCTATACCTAATTTCATAAAAATCCATTCAACTATTTTAGCATGAAGAAATGCTATCTCACAAGTTGGTCCCAAAATCAGTCAGCCGTTTTGGAGATTAACCGGAACAGACAGACAGACTAACAGACATAACGATTTTTATATGTATATTTAAAAAAATGATTTTCTTCCTGATAACGCCCCCTTTATGTTTGCCAAACTTCAGTAAAATCAGATCAGCCGTTTCGACGATTAGTCCTAATAAACAGACAGACAAAAACCAACTTATGTCACTCCTGATAACCTCATTTTTATGTCTGCTAAAATTCATAGAAATGGTTTAGTCGTTTTGGAGATTAGCCGGAACAGACAGACAGACAGGCAGACAAAGAGCAGCCTATGTCACCCCCGATAATGCCCTCTGCATGTCTGCAAAGTTTCATTGAAATCGGTTTAGCCGTTTCGAAGATTAGCCGGAACAAACAGACAGATACTACAATTTTATTAATATAAGAAAATGAACAACGCAGATCTCGTGGTAAACGATGTCTAAGCGTACTTCACTAAACATATAATTCTTAGCTTTACATATA
The DNA here is from genome assembly GCA_949709985.1 of Luffia ferchaultella. NCBI lineage: Eukaryota > Metazoa > Arthropoda > Insecta > Lepidoptera > Psychidae > Luffia > Luffia ferchaultella. The sequence goes on from OX453262.1 coordinate 7,853,408, forward strand.
TAGAATTTTTATACTCTCTGTTGCCCCTTGACTTTAATCTATGGACGTTATATTTTTGTGCCAAAGATTAACTCTGTGTGATAAAATATATATATTTATACAATTTATATATAATAAATTTTATATAATATATTTATCAAAATGAATTTACCTTTTGTTAGTATGAGATCAATAACGTAGCTTAAAGTCAAGATATTTCATATATTCTATAGTTTTTTTTTTTTTGTAGACGCTTTATTTTCCTTGCAAATTAAGCGTACCTAATAGTAAAATTTATTTTTTTCACTTTTCTTTTTATTTCTCTTAATTTTGTAAATTACGGTCATTCAAAGTTTATCCTACATCCATAAAATTATTAGATATCTCCCAGAATAGATTCCTTTGCGGATCGTGATCATGGTCACCTTTGTAAATCGTGACGGGGCGCAGGCGTGCGGCCGCGCTACGTCCAAATTTACAGGTGCGCTCACTCACGAAAATGGTGATGCGCGGAGATAGTGCCGGCTTTATTACACACGTCATAACTAAGAAAGCCATCAATCTTATAGTCTGTCTATGAAATCTTGGCAATCCTCTGCGCACAAAGCAATTGGATTGAAAGTATACGTAAAATATTATTTGGGAAATGAGACCTTGTGTAAGTACCTATTATTACCTGTTTATTAATATATCACATTGATTAACTGAAATCACAGCCAGAATGTAGATTTTTAAAAGCGTGATGGAAGCAAGTAATAACAGTTGGTAGAAACTGTTGAGTTCACAAACATATTTGATTTGTGTCACTAATATAGTATGTAATATTACCAATATAGTATATAATTATGTTTTGGAAATACTAACAAGTAACGCATTTGTGAAAATGTATTTTGTCTATATAAAGAAATGTATTTTATATCTATTGATAAAAGGAATGAGATTTCGATAGTCAACAATGTTTATATGATTAGAGAATACAATGCACAGCACACAATAAAATAATGCCATAATTCTTCCAGTTCGTTTCTTGTTTCAATCCAGTTTCATCGTAGGGATGTGATGTGTCGATAACGTTGTACCACCTCTCATAAATATACATCACTAATACTATGGGCACCATAATTTAAACAAAATGTCTTGTAAATCAAAATGTCATGTTTAAAAACTCAACTTATTTTCGATCCGAAAACCCCAGAAAGAAGGGTCTAATAATTATTTCTTTTAAATAGGAATTTGCAGATATTATTAAATCTAAAAATTACATTTAAAATAATTGTGAAAAGCACACAAATATTAACAATTTATAATTAAAATAAAGCAGTTTTAATATTCTTTTTTTTTGTAATTAGCTCCTTTATACCGTATTTTTTTAATTGAATAACCAAAGCTGAGTTTATAAAATCTCGCTTTTCTTCACTCCTCTAGACAAAAAGAAAAAGCTTCAAAAGTTTCTCGCTATACGATAATATGTGAGTTTTGCGAGGGTCAAGGACAAGATTATTTTTTCAAGTGGTATAAAAGAACTGGCAAAACGCTACACTAAGTAAATTTATTCATAGGTAAGGACACTATTTTGGAAAAATTTAATATATAATTATATTTTTAATTTACATTAATTTTGAATACTTTTATCAGGCTTTATAAAATAAAGGCATCATAATAATCTGAAAACACAAGTCTCATCAATTCATCAATTCAAAACCACAAAGAAGAGTGTTTGCAACTGATCGACCTGGAACGTTAAATTTATGAGTAAAATTTGCTGGAAATCTAACGCAGAAGTTTTTAGTTCTTAATATTCTTTAATTGCCTTACAGCCCTTAGGGCTAAGTCGGCTACAATTAATTTAAAACATTAAGATGTAGTATCATCTATATTAAAAATACAAGTAAGTTATTATAAAATCTGCTAACACAGTATAAATTAAGAAAGAATACTGCTTTCTTTCGTATGGCGGTAGATTGGACGTGTGACCGTATCTCACGTCGATCCCAGAGACAGTTAGATTGATGGAAAAGTTAGAATAAACTTAAAATTACTCATTACTTTTATATCTATGGTTACTTTCCTACTCCGCGTTCCGTTTTACAAGGTCGACGTTATAGAAAATGTGTTACAATACACGTGTATTTTAATGAGATTTTACTATTTAAAAAAAATAACAATGCGAATGACGAGCCATAAAAATAATTGTAGGAGTTAAAAAATTAATTAACAGTGTGTACGAATGAAATTATTATCGAAATATTTGATGTAACATGAAAGAGTCAAGTGGCTGCTACGATATTGACAAATTGACGAACCTGTCTCAAATTTATAAGGCTCCATAGACCATGGTTCGAATCCGGGCGTGTACCAATGAGTTTTTCTGACTTAAGTATATAACTATCACTGACTACGTGCCTCGGAGAGCACGTTAAGCAGTCGGTCCCGGACGCTATCAATAGATGGCGGTCGTTACAATCCCCAACCCGCAGTGGAGTAGCGTGGTGGATTTAAGCTCCAAGCCCCCTCCCTCACCGTGGGGGAGACCTAAGCCCCTGCAGTGGGGTAAAAATGGGCTGATGAAGTGGAGTGAAGTGAAGTTGTGCTAAGTAAGTTAATTTTGTGTTTAAAATTACTTTCTCCGTGATCGAACTGACGTATCTATTAATTTTTCTCTGTTTAAAAAATACACAACATCGACAGTTTATTAACAAAAAAATATTAATATAGACACATTGTGTTTCATCGTCACTAACTGTTACAGCGATTCAGGACGCGTATACTAATGTAAATATAATATCGCAATTTGTAATCGCACCGTTTCCGCAAATAGTAAATAAGTAGTACAAAATCATGAAAATTTTGTGTGAATGGGTACATGTGAATAATGCAGTTTATTTTGCTATGGGATTAATACATGGATGTATATAGTGATACAGTGATCACAAAAAAATATACGCCGCAGACTCAATATACGCCATTTGAAGTTTCGACAATCAACTGTGAAATCGGATTTTATTGCGAGTTTTAACTCTGTCAACATGGGAACACGCGTTATTCAAAGACTTTGGTACCTATTTATGAACTGAATTATATTGGACTCAAAAACACTAAGTCCAAATATTGATTAAATAATATATTATAAAAGAAATTTCATAAAAATTACGAATCGTAAACTATACAGTAACTGTGTTGGCAGAGGAGCTGAGCAACCCGTTTTTGCTTCAAAGGTCGTAGGTTCTATATATGCCTGTTGTAGGCGTTCCTACGGACCAAAGAGCTTTTTTTATTGTATAAACTCAAGCCGAATAAATATCACAAGTTGAGCCGGCACAGTCACTCATGTGACGATACAGCTCCACAGACCCCAAGCTGAGCCGGACTATATGGTCCAAACAACTCAATTTTAAGGAAGAGCTGTAGGTAGTCCAGGGTTATAGGCATGAGAGCCAATTTTCTAAAATATTTTGTATAATAATAACGTACACATGACAACAAGGTCTAGGCCCCAAACTAAACATTAGCTTGTGTTTTGGGTACCAAGCGAAGACACCACGTACATATAACAATCAAGATCCGGTACCAGTAATAATATTCATCCTCCAGCTTCATAGGCAGGGTCGCTACCCACTAGGCTACGCCGTCGTTATTAAATTAAATTTAAATATACTAATAATCGTAAAATGTTTTTTCCTAATATTCATTATTATTATTATTAATTTGTACGAGGAAAAGAATACTTTATGAGCTAATGCTTATGTAATTTAACGTTTATCGACTTCAAGATATACCTACGCCGTTTCAATACGAATCATTCTCATTGATGACAAATATGTGAATCGAGGCAGGGCATCCGTCTTGGGCCCATTCATCGAAGGTCATATCGACTGAATGACTTTATTGCGACATATCTATTTGAGCAAACTTATGGCGTATTGTCTTCTTAACCAATAAGATATTTCGATATAGTTTTAAAAAATTGTCAGTTTTGTGTCCTTACACCCTGAGGGGATGCCTAAGCCCCTGCAGTCGGTCATAATAGGCTGGTGGAAGTGACAGTGTCGGGTTTAGGGCTATATCGAAATTACGTACTGTGCTAAAGGTATATATCGTATAACTTTGACTGACCTTTCTTTCGATATCTGCAGGTTACAGGTGGGGTGATTCAGCACTGTCTATTGGTCACCTTTAATTGTTTCTTGAAGAAATAGATGACTAGTAGGAAGTACCATGGTATAACTTTAGAAATTGAATTTTCTATCGATTTTTTCTTTTATAATTTCATACGAAAAGAAAACTGTATATTTGAACTTTAACCAGTTCGGGGTGAGTCTAATGAAGATAAATTAATTATATGGGACAATTTTTTTAATATTCATATAAAATAAGAAGTCTTCAAAGAATTCTGAATAGATTTTTCATAAGATAAACCGGGTATTCGACTGAACGTATATCCTTTACAGAGTATCTAGACCTTACCGAACAAACTAACGGTTACTGAGAAAAAATGTTTAATGTTTAATTTTTTAATCTTTTTTTTGTTTAGTTAGATAAGCTTTGCACGCTCTACAAAATATAAATTTGCACTACGTTCAGCCGAACACGCGGCATAGTTTTATGGTATAAACAAAAATAAATTATCTTTTCTAAGTTTGAGACCTTGTGGGCAAGTACGTTTATTGTATGTATGCGTAGGTATATACCTTAAACCAAAACACAACTTTAGATTTGTAAAAGCATCTTTGCATTATTAACAAATATATGCGTATGCCGCGAAAAAAGTGATTCGTCAACGACCCAAATGTGACTCACGATATTTTCATACAATGCAATAATAACTAACAGTACAGGCAATCATCAATCTCTAACAACGGTAACGTATGTCTCATGCAGGTGGAATAATTTCATTTGCGGTCGAAATAATTTTAACGTAAGTTCTTAGTCATATTCTGAGAAAAGTAGAACAGCATTCGCTTATTGAGAACAAAGGAGAATACAAATTATAGTTCGCTAAAAATATAGACTGTCCGAAGCAATCGATTTCATGTTTTCATTGATCAATAACAATGACATCTGGGACATCCCACACAGCGCCATCTAGTCCTAAAGTAAGCGAGTATTATGCTTGTATTATGGGGTACTAGACAACTGATATACATACTTAAATATTCTTTATAATATATACATATATAGATATTTTTACAACCAGACACAAAACAAATAAACAGGTTCATGCACACAAATATTTGTCTCGGGCGGAATTTGAACCCGCGACCTTTGGCTTGGTAGTTAGGGTCTACAACCACTCGGCCAAATCGGTCAGTCGTCGATCGATCATCATCAATAGAACTCGTGTGCCATTTTTAAAAATAAACTTTAATTATGTGGCAAATATTAAGTTCTAATATGAATATTATAAAGTATGATTTATAATATTATAAAATAAAGTCCCCCGCCGCGTCTGTCTATCTGTCTGTCTGTCTGAACGCGATAAACTCAAAAGCTACCGAACGGATTGGCATATGGGTGACACCAATGGACGGAGTGATTCAAGAGAAAGGTTTTTGTGTATAATTTATTAATGTTTTGTGGAAATTAGTTAAAAATTAGCCGATGGGGAGCTTTCATCAAAAACGCTGCCTAATCCCTTTGAGATATAACAAAATAATGTATGGAGGAATTGTGTCTTTTTTATAGAACTAAAGAAAATGCCGTGATGACATATGTCTATCTTTTATGGATAGCTTACCATATCAATTTTTTTGTTTAAAAAATATGGTGTCACATGAAGAGGTAACTAGAAAGCAATTTATACGGATACAGTAATAATCCTTATGAAATCAAATACCTTATTTACCTTCAGCATTTCATGCAGATAATGATTGCCCTTTACATCATACAATTTACATTAACATCTTAGAAGCTATCGCGAAATGAAAATATCGCGCGACAAGCATCCGGGCCATACTGGACGACGCGACACGCGTTTTGTAAAATTAGGCAAAAGTCATCAATGCTGTATACAAATATTGTAATATTGTAGTTTGTTTTTATTTGTTTATTCTTTACTTTTTCAAATATTTATAGAATAAGAAATGAAATACTTGAAAAATACTTAAAGTAGGATGAACTTACTTTACATTTAAATCTAATTTAACCCAATCCACATATTAAACACAACAAGCTGATACGACACAACGACAGAAAAAAAACATTACGGCTTATATGCTCTGCTACCCATGCGAAGCCGGAGTGGGCCGCTAGTATATTATAAAACACCAACATTTTAATGTAGTACTCAAAGCTGAAATTTGTTGTCAACTTTATTTACTTTAAACTTTCTTATCGGTGTGCATCTTTCATACAATCGTATGTAATTAGTTGTAACGAGTAATACACAAAGACCTAGAGACAACACAAATATCTAGGTAATCAATCGCGTGGGCCATACACGCGTCCCGCCCGTTTCCCTTCCTCATCCTATGGTTCAAATGTTAGAACTTGGGAACTGAACGGCCAGCATTACTTCTCTATTAAACTGATTCCAAGCTCGGTGACTATAAAATAATTCAGACCTGCGATTTTATTGAAGATAGTCATACGTGGGTAGAATTCATTTTGTAATAATAGTAACTATATTATGATGCAAGTACGTTAAGCTGCATATTATAGTCGACGTGTTTATAGGCACGAGGCGAAGCCGAGTGCTTATAATAAACCGATGACTATAATAGTCAGCATCATACGACGTTTTTCAATACATTTTCGATTAAAATTAAGTAGATACTTCAAATGTAATAATGGCAGGAAACAAGGGCGGGAACTACTTTTCGCGGTTTACGCATGCGTCACAAACAAAATGCTCGTTTGTGATTGGTGTAAAGTAAAAAGGCTTGGTACTGTAAAATACAACATTACGGTACAAGTTTCGATGTCATAAAGACCGTATTAATAGCAAATGTATTGAAAAGATCTTTATGTCGCCATCTCTTTAGATATTAAAACAGTTGTGCGAAATTATTATAACAAAATTATATTCCAGTATACACTAATATGTGCTCTTTCACGTGAGTGTAAAAAATTGCCATTTTCTGGTAAAATCTTCGTCAATTCAAAGCAGGAAGTCAAACTGAGTACTCGACACGATAATTTAACAATTCCGCAATTGTACAACAATTAAATAATCCAACTGTATATATAAGTGTTTAAACCAAATGGGATGATTGTAGGCTTTAATGGTTTTTTTTTGTCTTTTGTCAGTACTTGGTGTAATTTATGATTATTCGGATAACCTTGATCCTGATTGAAGGACAATAAGTGTTAGTGTTAATTAAAAATTGTATCAAAAACAATGACTAGCAGTTTGTGTTCGATATATGACCAATCATCCATTAGCCCGTTAATGCCCCACTGTACGGGCTTAGGCCTCCCCTCGGGATGAGGAGGCTTGGAGCTTAATCCACCACGGTGCTCCAGTGCGGGTTGGTGGCTCTGACCAGTAGTGTTTTGGAAACGTAGCCTAGATCTAAATTTACTTACCTAAAACATCAAGCCCATATTAGGCAGTATCGTAACAAAGCTAAGCAAAGCTTGTATGATGGGTACCAGGCCACTGATATTAGATATTTTACACCCAAACACGGAACAAATAGATATGTTCACGAACACAAATATTTGTCTCGGGCGAAAATCAAATCCACGACGCTTTGCTCAATTAATCAGATCCGTTACCCGTTGCCGTTGCCACTATTTTAGAAGTCGTAGTAATCGTTTTATAAACAATTCAGGTTAATATAACGTGCAGGGCCGCCTTAAGTGACATCTTTTTCTTTACATTATATCATTTAATTTGAATGCGAATAACGAAACGCCACTTTCACGCGAAACGCTCTCATTGGCAAAGCGTGTGATGTCTTTGCTCGTGAATTGAAATTAATATGAAAATCAAGTTCAAAACCGTAACGGAGAAGGCGAGAAATTGCCTACATAAAGAGCACATTAAGCGATTATGTTTATTTATTACAACCATCTCGAAAGAAAGTGGAATATAATGTCTCCAATTGTATCCTTAAGTTAAATTTAATTAATTGTGTACGCTTTATGGTTTAGTGATTTATGAATCATGGTGTCGTTGTATTTTGTTTTTTTTTTTTTATAGCATTGGAAAATGCTATTCTAATCGTTCTGGGCAAAGCCAGGTTTTACGGGATAGTGCAGCATCGCGCTTATGGTGCCAATTTTGGGGATAGGAAGTTCGAAGAGGGCTCAAATGACGCGGAATACAAGAGCTATCGATTGACATCAAAATTTTGAAAATCGGTTGGGTAGTTTTCGACTTTTTTTCAAATAACGAAAAATTTCTCGAAAATTTGGTCAAATCTCAAATTTCGGAGTCGATTATCTCGAAAACGAAAATCGATAGCAACAAAATGAAAAATTGGTCGGGCGATTTTAGTTGGCTGTCGAATAAGTCAGCCAACTTAGAAATCGGTCGAGCGGTTGAGGCTGTAGAATGGTCAACGTGTGAAAAAATGTAACTTTTTTTCGCACGCGGCGTCTATGAGTCGTGTCGTGTTTAGAATTTAAACTACTGTTTAAAACCATATTGCTGAATTGTATTTGTGACACGAAATAATTTTTTTTTTCGTTTACATATTTATTTCCTTCTTTCCAAATTTTAGTATTTCTAAATTCATTTTCCAATGTCGATAGATAGTTACGCGTAGTGTGAAATCTGTAGATTTTTTCTACATTGTTGTATTTAACAATCATCGAAACTCTACGGTTTTTTTCTATTTAGAAATGCACTGATATACGCGAAAGTGTACGTGCTATACGCTTTTAGCGGTTATGCAACTTTAGTCCGTTTAAAGTGGATTAAAGTTCGAAATGAAATTATTTTATTTGGAATTTAATGCGTGTCTTTCTAACATAGGTACTTAATTGTGTCGGATCGGTTGTACAACAAAAGTATAATAATTTATTTCATCTACTACTGTATACTGAAGTCGTGTGGGAAGACAATTCAGCGGTACGTTTACCAACAGAACGAAGAAGGCGTACACCGTCTCAAAAGAGGTTTACGTACTGTTGAAAAATGCCGTTCATTTATACAGAAATTACGTATTAATTATGCAATGATTTAACGTGGTACGAGAATGTGTTGACAATCTAATACACAGCCAAAAGAGAGTATTAAAATATATCATGTCATAAATAGTTTGCGGTCGATTACCGCGTGTCGATGTTAATGGATCAATTTATTTTGTATTAGCCGCTACGAGCGCTATAAAGCACGCTATAAACTAGAGACAAGTAATGTTATAACAGATATTTTTTAATCATGTTAATTAATGTTTAAAAAAATATAAATAGTTTCTCCTTCACATATCTATTCGATATTCATAAATAAATAATTATTGTAAATAATATTTATTTTTTTAATGTCTTGTTTGGTCTCCAATAAATTGATTGCAAATTCTTTATCGTGTTTTGGAAAAGTACATCGGTACGTAAGCAATAAATATTTAAAAATTACAAATCAATAGGTTTTATACGTAAGACCCTCCAAACTCAAATCGAAATTTTATTTACTTTTATTTATTTATTTATATATTTTTATATGTATATTTTATTTTTTATTATTTATATTATTATTTATATATATACATATATTTTCCGACTGGTTTTCAATATTCCAACATAAATATTTAAAAATTCATCGAATACAGGCTGTATGTACATCTATTAGTTACTGTATTTAAGAAAATAACTATTCTTAAACGACAATAAATTTAAAAAATAATATTTATAAATACCAAATCAAGGAAATAATAAAGTCATTAACATAAAACACGTTTCTGATAACAGTGATTTGAATATAAATATATATTTTACGTATCGATAATTACAACTTTAAACGAATCTATTAAAGTTAATCTCGTGAGGGTAATTCAAACCGTGGGTTATAGTTAACGCTCATTTGGACTCGTGTCTGTAATAACCCAACTTGATGTAAATGGCCATTACAATGACCGCCCCCGCGAGTTCTCAGCGTGAACACGTGGGTAGAGATGGCTTTGAGAGTAATTTTGTGGCTAAATTGATACATATTTCTATATAAGCTTTTAACATTAGCTTTTATGGCTTCCTTTATACTGGATTAAAGTGAATTTTTTAAAGTATTGTAATGCCTTATATGCGAATGTTATTTATTTTGCACATTCGCGCATTCGGTAAACATTGATGTGTGTAATTTAAATTTGTTATTGACGTTTCACGAAGTGTCATATTTAGAGCAGTTTATTGACGACAGTTTACACAACGCACTTCCGGTGTTTTTTGGCGTACTTACCTACGTCCTTAATATTTCCAAAGGAAAAAAACACGTGAACTAGATGACTATTTGTAGAAACAGTCAGGGTTTAAATTAAGACAGATTAGATACTCCAGGGGATGGATGATGGATGTGTTTGTAAAATAGATGAGACCAAAGTAATGAATAGCGGATGTGCCAGTTATAGTTGGAATTACTAATTTTATAGGTATTTTCAAAAAGAATGATATTTCTAATTACTCAACTCTTATAAATTAATTACTAAACTCTTATAAAGCTCTTATAAATTATTTGGTGGCGGCCCATGACTTCGCCTGCATGGACTATACATATGTATTATTTCGGTTTATCACAAATATTAAAGCATATTTAGGTTGCAAGCTATCTCCTTGCTAAAACTTACCAAGTTCAGTCTAAGCGGTTTAGCCATAAAAAGTAACCGAATTCAAACAGAGGTAAAAGTAGCTTGTATCCTTCCTCAAGATCGAAGCTATATATACACCAAATTTCATCGAAACCGGTCCAGCAATTTAGCCGTGAATGGGTAACAAACATACAGACGCATTCCAGCAGTAAAAAGTAGCTATGTTCTTCAATGGGATTCAAGCTACCTGTATTTTAAATTATATTAAAAACGGATCAGCTATTTAGCCGTTAAAAAAGATAGAGACACTTTCGCATTCATTATATTAGTATGGATATATTTACTAATAAAGTCTCCAATTTTAAAAATATAGGCATAAAAGATATCACTAATTGCTATAATATTGAACGAGGTAAGTATAATGAAATCATTATACAAATAGCCATTCATCGTTAATAAGTGGGCGCGTTTTTCCACAACAAAGAGCATTATTTGCTATAACTTTATCGGTTAATGTTTTGTTTTTCCTGTATTGAATAAGGTATTCATGCATAATATCGTCCCTTAGACACAATTAGAGGAAGTGGAAAGATTATAAAATTGATTGGTATGGTTATATTTTAGTATTTAGCATTCAGTATTTCAGTGTTGCCACATACAAAAACTATACTGCGGGCTCTGTCGTCGGTTCCTCAGCATATTTCTTGATCGAAATAAAATAATGTTTTATGTTTAAATTACTTACTATGAACCCTGAACTCAGGGTCCCTGAGCCAAAATGCTACGTTTTTCTTTTTCTATCGCCTTATATTTAAATAAATATTGAATTTGAAGAAAATAATTACCTTTTATGTTAATATTTTTACACGGTAAATAAGCTAAAACCAATGTACATTTAAAAATTAATGAAATGGAAATACGGGGTGCACCTATAACATTTCACGTATGAAGTTTTGTTTCATTCTGTGATTTTTGAGGGACTAAACGGCAGTGCCGTGCGGATGTTTATAAAAAAGTAAGCCGGTCGTGATTATCTAGGACGCTGTCAATAGATGGCGGTCGTTACAGTTCTCAACCCGCAGTGGAGCAGCGTGGTGGACTTAAGCTCCAAGCCCCCTCCTCACCGTGGGGGAGGCCTAAGCCCCTGCAGTGGGGTAAAAATGGGCTGATGATGATGATGATGATGATTATCTAGGCGATAGACATTATCATTTATATTGCGATGATCTAGTCTAATGTTTAGAGTTCGTTAATTTAAATTATACAAACATTAGAATAGATAGACCATAGCCAAAAATTACAGTTTATACACCGCCTACTTTATCGCGGTCGGCTTCTTTTTTTATAGATCACCGCACGCCACGAATAGACAGGCTCGGCCGGCAAGCTGTCGATGGGCATTTTGTAAGTAAAAATAACGAATTCGATTGTAGTTTACTCGAAAGGGTTTTTCTATAGTGGAATATTGAAGTCATAAGAATTTAAAATCTCTCCGAGAAGTTCTCACGCTTGGAAACTTTAAACCCTCTTATAATATACAAGTTGAGATTTTAGTAACCGGCCAAAATTTTTCTAGATGTTAGGTATCACCAATAGATCTCATTGCGTCAATAAAAAATATGGGTTACATTTTCATATTAAATTATTTTATCTACAATGTTATTTTATAACTTTTGGTTGCCTTCTTAACGCTATAGTAAACGTTCGCGCCCGAGGCCTTGAAACGGAATGGGGCGGCGGGCATGAATGGTGACGAGAGGTATTGGTTTTTTCGGGAAAGGTTTGTGTAGTCATATCTCAATATTTTTCTATAGAAAGATATTCAAAGGAAACAAGACGGCTATTGGTTTTCTACCAAAGATCATTATATTAAAATTTGGCTGGTCACTAAAACCTCACCCTGTATTATTCTTGCGGTACCGATTCTGCGGTCGTTCAGTGAAACGCACAGTGAATTCTTTCTACGTTTGTTTCGCTCACCAACTCCCTACACCTAAACGAATACACTCTCTATACATTATGCATGTCGCCATGACTGGCAGTTCCGATAATTTATTTTCTACAACCGACTTGACCTTAGTTCACTTCTTCACTTTACTTCATCAGCCCGTTTCCACCCCACTGCAGGGGCTTAGGCCTCCCCCTGGGTGAGGGGGGCTAGGAGCTTAAATCCACCACGCTGCTCCACCGCGAGTTGGGGATTGTAACGACCGCCAGTGCCCTGGACCGACTGCTTAACGTGCTCTCCGAAGCACGGAGTCAATGATAGTTAATGTACTTAAGTTAGAAAAACTCATTGACCTTAGTTGGTTTTACTAAATTTAAGAACCTAAAGGGGTGGCATGGTGTGATTACAAAGTTAGGGGTCATATTAATCAAATCAAAGCACTTCTTAGGTATTAATTTCATGATATATTTTTGTGTTTTACGCATATGCATTTGGTGAGCGACGGGGAGCGGTAGGTACATACAATGCATCCGATTGTTTGCTCTCCGCTGCACAAGCGCGTGCCTAATTGCATTCATTACGCTTAGAGAGTTTCTCTCTTGTATTTCCGCTTTTGAATCGTGCGACCGGATCGTCAAATTTTGATTCGACAAAGGCTGTATAGTGAGTTAAATACCGATATTTAGGTACTCGTGTGTGTAATACCCAAAACACAATAAAATTTAACAATAGGCTAAAGCGTCCCAAACCTATCGTCTATAATTTACGCACGTAAAATTGTAATGGTGTATATAATCAAAGACTATGTATTAAGTTTAACGAATGTTACAATGTATGTTTTTTTTTCATCGGATTTTTCATACAGATGCTTTAGTCGTACAATGTTATGGAAATAAATACTTTCGCTTAGTATTTTTAAAGTGTCTCGGTTAGGTGAGCCTAATCTGGATTCCCCACTTAAATGAATTTAAACAGAGTTTATAAATTGTTTTATTTAACCACGTACTATCTTATAACGAATAGTAGAAACTAGTTGACTGAGCGATTGGCCGAGTGGTTAAAGACCCCAACTGAGGAGCCAAGGGTCGATTCCCGCCCGAGACAAATATTTGTGTGCATGAACATGTCTATTTGTTCCGTGTCTGGGTGTGAAATATCTATATATTTATTTATTATAAAGAATCTTTGAGTATGTATATCAGTTGTACGGTACCCATAATACAAGCTTTGCTTAGTTTGTGACTAGATGGTGCTGTGTGGGATATCATTATTATAGTTAGGCACGCTTTGCAAATTGCTTATTAATATTAAAACTCTATTTTACTAACTATTACAATTAAGATGCCTAGAATATGAGGATGTGAACTGTGTTTGTAAGCGAGTCGATGATCTATCGACTATTGACACGAGCTGCGGTAACTAGGCCGGACGATCAGTAATAGTGTACGGACTACCCTTTTCAAGGCTCAAAATCTTTTGGGGATAGCGTACCCGTGTGAATTGTGCGGCATTTCAAAGACGCTGCAGAATTCTTTGTATAGAAATACAGAACTGTATAGTGAAATTTTGTACTTGTCCTGTTCGATGTAATATTGCCAAAGTTTCATTTTTCCTTATTGCTAATTCTCTCGAACGCAACGCTATAAAACCTTAAAATATCTAGAAAATATATTTTTCTTAACTACAACCTACAATAATCGTAAAGCTGGAGATGGGATGTCTTAATAATAACATGCAATAACAGTTAACAGATTTACTTTACAAATTCTGATAGAAAACGACAACGTTACTTAAGGCTACATAATATTACATTTCATAAATGTTATATTTGTACGTACATTTATCATCATCATCAGCCCATTTTACTCCACTGCAGGGGCTTAGGCCTCCGCTAGGGTGAGGAGGGGGTTTGGAGCTTAAATCCGCCACGCTACTCCACTGCGGGTTGGGGATTGTAACGACCGCCATCTATTGACAGCGTCCGGGACCGACTGCTTAACGTGCTCTCCGAGGCACGGAGTCAGTCATAGTTAATGTACTTAAGTCAGAAAAACTCATTGGTACACGCCCGGATTCGAACCATGGCCCTATGGCTTTATAAATTTGAGACAGGTTCGTTGCGCTCGGGGCTATCACGACATATGTACATTTATATACTAGTGTAAATATCATGTGTGTCATATGTGAGATGAGCTGTGACGTCACAAATAATAATAAAAAAGCAAATAAGTAAGGAATCCTAATTTAATACGTGTTCCACTTGTATTTGGCTGTTTTCTCCTTTGGATTTTTCGAACTAACTATTGTCATATATAAGCAGTTCTATCTCTTACATTTTCACTCCCTTCATTGGTTCGTATGCACAGACAACTCAACCTTTAGACCACGCTTTAATAAAAGTCAGTACGAAAACGAAATCGCCAAAAAGTGGCGGGTTGCGGGGAGAGGTCGGCTAGTTTTCATTGGCTCGTTCAAAATTGACAATTTAATGGCTTCCGACGTGCTTCCAACTGACGGCTTACTAGTGACGTAGTTATGTAGTGTCACTACATAGCCTTGGCGAATGCTACTTCCTGTTAAAGCGTGGTCTAAAGGTTGACTTGTCTGTGTTCGTATGCCAGTAAACGATCCCAGAAACGTCCAAGCGTCAAACGTCACAGCAAGAACGTTACGTAATCTTTCCATCCTCTTTAAGCACTCAAAGGAAAATCGATAAATCATACGTTATCCGCGCAGTCACGCTGCCTTCACAGCTCAACGAGAGAGAATACACAGTGGAACAAGTATGCAATTAAAACCCATTGAGATGCGTTTACAGTTGATAAATTACTATTTAACGACGGTACCTCTAGCTACACTATTCATGTTTAAGACACGTGAAGAAAGACCGTTCTATTTATGTAGATCTTGATTGAGTCTTCTTTTCCCCTACAAAAAAAAATGCTGACCCAAAAACGTCTGTTTACGTTCTTGGTATCCTGGTACCTGATCCGAATCTATCTCTGTATAAAAAACTGTTCAGATACGAACTAAGAGGTATTGTTTTTGACATAGACCTTGATTGAGTCTTCCTTTCCTCTACAAAAAAAATGCTGACCCAAAAACGTCTGTTTACGTTCTTGGTATCCTAGTACCTGATCCGAATCTATCTCTGTATAAAAAACTGTTCAGATACGAACTAAGAGGTATTGTTTTTGACATAGAATCAAATTATGTGTCTTACACGGACTAAAAATAGTGGGGAGGTATGTAATGAAAGTCGAACGTTACCAAAACGTGTTCCACGAAAACGCGTACTTCTATTTACGTATCGTGAGTTCAGACCTGATACTTATGACGATCAAAGAAGAACGGTTGCTCAAGTACAGCGCTGAAGGAAAATCCCACTCACATAATGATACGTCATCGGTACTGCGACCTAAAAGTTGAGTTCTTTTCATGCGAAATCACTTGACTGTTTTATGAATACCATACTATCAGCCCATTAATGCCCCACTACAGGGGCTTAGGCCTCCCCATCGGGATGAGGGCGGCTTAGAACTTAATCAACCACGCTGCTCCAATGCGGTTTGGTGGATTTAAACGACTGCTATTTGTTGATGGTAAACTGAATTAATGAAATGGCAATTGTTAGAAAATTTTATTGTCCGAAATCCGACATAAAAAGTGCAAAAATGCATCTCGAAAGTAAAATCGGTGCCGTCAGACACCTTCGACTAACGTAGAATAATAATAAATAAAACTGAGGTATCGGAAAATCAAAAAATTATACCCGTCGGCTCAAGGCAGCCCAAGTACCTACAAATGGAAATTGTAAGCGCGCCATATCTTTGAATGTTGTTCAGGTGTCTATTGCTAAACGACAACCGACGACTTTCATGATTTTCACGATCCTTGGTACGGAAAATTTGATTCCAAATTCGGTATTCAACCAAAAACGGCGATCTACTAAAGACAATTTTTGTTTTTAATTTAATAACATTGAAAGAAAACCTTTATTATATATATTTTTTATTTAAGTGCATGGAGGGTCTAATCAGCGTTACAATTACAGCATTAATTTATTGCAAAAAATTAAATGAAAATGTAACTACAATTACATTTTGTAAATAAATTAACACTTTAACAGTTCAGTGTCCCCAAAAGAACTTATAGTGTAAGTAATCTTATTACAAAACCTGCTTTTGAAGTCACATGCACAATCAATTCAAATACCCTTTTAGTTGGGCTTTTGAATAAAGACTTTGTTTTTGCCACGAACTTATCAGTTATTATAAAAAACTAGTAGTCCAGAATAATAATGGTAGAAAACATGCTGAGCTTGTTTTTCATTATTCCTTATAAGTGGGACTAATAAAATAATGGTTAATAATAATAATTAAAAAATAAAATAAAAATATAATAAGTCAAGACCGTGATAAGTCTTCTATCGTCTCTGTCCACCCTGGACGGGAATAGGACGTGAGCTTTATGTATGTATGTATGTATGTATGTATGCATGTATGTATGTATGAATGTTACATAAGCTCTGACAAAGAAATGTCTGTTTCGTTTGTATAATAATAATAATATTTTTTACATCCCACACGGCGCCATCTAGTCCCAAAGTAAGCAAGTATTATGCTTGTATTATGGGGTACTGTACAACTGATATACATGCTTAAATATTCTTTTTTATAAATTATACATATATAGACACTTTTACACACAAATACGGAACAAAAAGACATATGTTCGTGCACAAAAATATTTGTCCGGGGCGGGAATCGAACCCGCGACCCTCGGTTCGCAGTAAGGATCTCTAACCACTCGGCCAACCAGTCAGTCTGGCGGCAGTGAACATGTTAATAAAATATGTGTAGTCTGATTTTTTTAGTGCTGTATTTTGATATTTATTGGCATTAACATCAAAATAAAGTACGCAAATTATTTTTTTTTAATTTATCTTATTTTTATTCTATTCATTATTGGTGTTTAAAGATCTTCAAAAACCAATATAAATAAGTTTTTGCTGCGTTCGCGTTAATCGAAATTTAATGCCTAAAAAAAATCATAACTAAATTACAATGCAACGGTCCTTTCACAATGTATTCCATTCATTCAGTTTTAATCGTTAAATTTTTAGAAATTCATGAATCACGCGCCGGGTCAGCGCACAAAAAAGTGAATCCCGAAAATGCACAGAGCCAGCCATTGTTGGTTAGCGAGCGATAAAATGGGCAGTTTCTTCGACACGGTGTCGACTCCTGACTTGTGTGAACGATATGTTCGAAACGAAATATCGACTGGGTTTGAGGACGGTAGATAAATAGGTGAAAATCTAATCAAATAATAGAGTGTTTGACTAATATTAAATACATTTACTTAAAGGATATTTAAGTATGTATATCAGTTGTCTAGTATCCATAGTACAAGCTTTGCTTAGTTTGGGACTAGATGGCGCTGTGTAGGATGTCCCAGGTGTTATTAAAACTAAAAAAAAATATTAATAAACTTTATCTTGAACTAGTTTTCGCCACGCCTCATTCGTCAATCATTTCAAATTTTGAATTGTTTTGTACTTATATCCCTTGGGAATCGTTGACCAGGATAAACAGTAGTCTATGTAAGTTACTCTTTGTTACATTATAAGCTAAAAAATTACGTCGTTTCGTTGGGCCGTTACGATGACGCGAATAAAGGACAAACAAATACACTTTCATATATAGTATAGACGAGGAGCTTCTGTGCTAAGGACTAATTCATATACTGGCTCATAATGAGGTAAACACAGATATTTACAAGATTTCTTCTAGCAAACACGATTCCAATAAGTTTATCTGCTTTACAAGTTTGCCCTGCTTGCTAAATTTCATTAAATAAAAAAAAGAATTTCTTCATTCCGAAAGGACAGATTGTTTTGAAATGTTAATACAGTGACACGAAAAAAATTTCTTAGAGGTCATAATAGGACCCCAATGAATGTCGGTTACGAATAGATACACATCTCGGGCATATTTCGCCTAAACAATATTTACCGAGGCAAATATTCTCGAATAGTATATATTATTATAAGTTAACGCTCTGTTACATTGTTTACCAAACGAATTGTTATATTTGAATGTTAACTCAAAGAAAAAACAATTTTGTAAAATATTGTAAAGTTTTACTAACAGTTGTTTGTTTTTGAACTTATAAATCTTATGTTAGAATACTATATCTCATAAATGATAACAAAGAAATTATATTTGTTTCAATTAAATAGAGATATCTAAGAAATAGGCGAGGAGTGGTTGAAAAGTTTAATATTAGGTATTAAACTGTGATTTTTCTCATAAATTAATTAATTATTATTGTGTAACAAATGGGCACGAGGCTCGCAATGCACGCAAAAATAAAATCTAGACTGTTAAAAAAATTACGTTTGGTGCTTGACATGAAATACTATGTAAGATTAATAATATAATTATATGTGGGGCATCCTACACAGCGCCATCTAATCCCTAAACTAAAGCTTGTATTTTACACCCTAACAAATAGACACGTTTATGCACACAAATATTTATCTCGGCCGGGAATCGAACCCACAACATTTGGTTCTTGCAATTAGGGTCTTTTACCACCCGGCCAATTGGCCAGTCAAGATTATCTAAGATAGTGATCTCAGCGGAAATGTATTATTTGTATAGTAAAATATGATATTAGATCATGTTCTCTATCAACATAAATCAATGCGCGGTGAAACAATCGGACGTTCTTCCGTCCATTGTTCCCAAATTTCCCAATTTACTTTTAGATTCATGGGAGATGAATTTTTAATACCCCATTATGGTCGATAATGATGGGTACAGCACACGGTCTTTAGTGATAGGATCTTGTTAATCGGTATATAATTAATGTTTGTTATAAATACAAGGTGCTTCCGAAATACACGGATTTTTTTAAAGAAAGCTTGTGTTAATACAATTCTAACCAATTTGATGTTTATATATATATATATATCTATAAAAAAGTAGATTTAAGGTTGAAATCAGCAACCGGACAAGTAAGTGAGCAGAAACGTAAATATGTATCGATTTCAGTTAAACCAAGTTTACCCAAATTCTACGTATTGTTACGAACACACAAAGTAACGACCGCCATCCGCTTTGTAAAACCGCTTTGTAGAACAAAAACAACACGAAACCCTTACTCAATACTAGATGGCATTAGAGGAAAGGAATAGTGTCAAAAAGCCAGTACCTGCGTGAGACTTTCTAGAATTATCCAACCCGGTCGATTGCGTTCGCGCGAGTGAAGTGAGTTCTAGAATGCTCTCGAGGCTCATTACGACCCATATAAATAGTCGCAGGAAGGCGAGCGAGTTCCAGTTCAGTTTTTGGGCTACTTTCGAGGCGACTTCGAAGCGAAAACTAGTGATCAAGAGTGATACCAGTGAAACCTACGACTTGGCTACGAGCTAGGAACATCGTTAGTGCCTTAGTGTTTGGACCTAGTGCTTTGTGTTGGACCTAGTGCTAGTGAATAAAGTCTTCAAAAGAGTCAGCAGGTCTTCTCTCCAAATTCTTCGAACCCTAACCCGTAACAGTATAATAGTACCGGTAGATATTTCACAAACAATTTGAATACAAATTGTGAACATTTTTTCTGATAAACATCTAAAAGTAGGAAAATTTAATCTGTGTAAATTTTTTTTCTCAATTATAATAAACAAGGTATAAAGCGATTTCATTTCTACATTTTTTTTTTAATACCATCGAACAATAGTCCATAGAATATATTTTTCAATATATTAAGATTTCTCTTGATTTATTCTATATGATCACAGAGTTTGAAGATATTATAGACTAGGTTGTATGGATCTTTGTTAGGATCGCGTATCACTCAATCATGGATAGGATCATGCGCCTGCGCATGCGCGCGTAATGTACTCCTTTTTTAGATAAATTTTACCACAGAACTATAGTAATTGAATAAGAAGTTTATAAGTAAAACGGCACTGAACATATACTTACAAATTATTCGAACACAACCCTACTAGTTTAATATTATCTAAATTACAAGACAACGTCTACATGTCGTTTGTAGGTAAGCAATTTGCTTGGAAAAATCAAAATGCGCGCTCAGGGTTGTCGCTACGATACATTTATTTATTTTTTAAACTTATCGTTTCACTTTAATATAATATTATTTAGTTACGTATATGTCTAACAAAAAGAGTAGATTTTGAATATTTGCTAAAAGACGCATCTTCGTATCCATCATAATAATAATAATAGTGTCGTGATAGCCCAGAGCGCAACGAACCTGTTTCAAATTTTGTAAGGCCATAGGGCCATGGTTCGCATCCGGGCGTGTACCAATGAGTTTTTCTGACTTAAGTACATTAACTATCACTGACTCCGTGCCTCGGAGAGCACGTTAAACAGTCAGTCTCGAACTCTGTCAATAGATGGCGGTCGTTACAATCCCCAACCTGCAGTGGAGTAGCGTGGTGGATTTAAGCTCTAAAACCCCCTCCTCACCCTGGGGGAGGTCAAAGCCCCTGCAGTGGGGTAAAATGGGCTGATGATGAATAATAATACATGGGACATCCCACACAGCGCCATCTAGTCCCAAAGTAAGCAAGTATTACGCTTATGATATGGGTACATACTTAAGTATTATTTTTTTTTTATTATTATATACGTATATAAATATTTTAAACCTAGAAGCGGAACGAAATAAACATGTTCATGCACACAAATATTTGTCCCGGGCGGGAATCGAACCCGCGACCCTTGGCTCCGCAGTTAGGGTGTCTAACCACTTGGCCAATCGGTCGTCAAATGTATATGTATATACGTTTAGAGCTTTATGAGAAATATTGTACATCATTTATACTAAATAAACAATTCTATTGTATTATTTCAAACGGTAAATAATCGTAATGGTGTGGCGCAAGCCTCAAGATTTTTATCCACTTTCTCTTACATTCTACGCTTTATTTGTATTTTTTTAGTTGGACCAAAAACAACGCATTATGTAAAGCGAGTGTTTATATATTTACGCAACAATTTCACTTCGGGCTAAAGTAAATCTAATTAACAATGCAAATGTGAGCAAAGCATTATTTACTCTAAGGGCTTAGTTAAGAAGCGACCTCGAGAACTTTGACACGACCCCCCGAAATAATGAATGCACTTTAATTTGCCGGCTTTCTTTTCACATTATTTACTGTTTATTAAAAATTTATTAAAATGTTTTTTTTTTTATCTTTACAGGTAATGGTCTACACTGTCGGTGTAACGTCATTGATGAAGTTTGTAGATAAGTATTAAATAAATTTATTAGTTACATAGTTGTCGTGATAGCCGAGTGGTAGTGAGCCCGTTTCCTGGTAGAAGGCTGTAGTTCGAATCCCAGGGCATGTACCAATGAGTTTTTCTAACTTATGTATACAACTATCACTGACTTTGTGCCTCGGAGAAGACGTTAAGCCGTCGCGTCGGTCCCGATGGCCATCAATAGATGGTAGTGGTAAAAATCCGCCAACCTGCATTGGAGAAGCGTGGTGGATTACGCTCCAAGCCCCCTCTTCTGAGGAGAGGCCTAAGCCTCTGCAATGGGGCATTCACAAACTGATGAAGTGAAGTAAAAAATATATTTGTGTTCATGAGCTCTATATATATATCCACATTTCGGTAGCGTGCCAGCTCGTAGATAATATTGGCTTTTTCACGTTAAATACAAACAGATATGCGTTGTCCATGCACGTGTAATTTTTTTTTCATTCCAAACTTATGTGCAAATATTTCTGAGAGTAAGATTTCAAGTTTCAATGTATCGGAAATATTTAAAAAAAAAAATGTCTGCTGGAAATTAGAAACAATTTCGTTTTCAAACGACAGATTCTTGTCAAAAAAAAAAACCATTTCGAAATTAAAACTACGTATTCCAAATAATAAAAAAAAAATTTATTCCGATTCCTATACATAGAAAATAAATCCCATGGCGTTTGCGGGAAATCTAAAGTTTCTAACTTCGTTTAAGAGATTCAACTGAAATATTCGCCTTTAAATGTTTAACTCATTAATTAACTAGTTTAGCAACGAAACTTTTGACCGGAGTACGTTAATTAATTAAAATGTAACTATTTCACGGATCACATTAATTAATTGTAGAACTTAACCGTAACATTTATGCAATAAATTATCTTTGCTAAATAGAAATTAACGATAGCTAATTAGGAATTTAGAGCAGATATAAATAAATAAATAATTATTACTTCCTTTAGTCACTTTGAGAGAAACCGTTTAGTGATTAAACAGGTGTTGCCTATGCAATAAAGTACTGTTCTTGCTTGCCGTTTCGTGTCATGTTATGTTATGATACATTGAATTATAAAATTAATATGTACAAGCGGTGTTGCTTTCTCTTAGGCGGTAGATAGAGCGCGTGGGCGATATGTCTAATACAATTTGTGTATAGATAGATCGTTGTTATAGATTCTTGTAGTTTTGTAAGTAAATTATTCCGATCATAATGGTTTAGATAAAGCTTATAATATTTTATTTGTTTTGAACGCGATATTTTTTTTTAAAAAGCGAACATCGATTGTATCGTAGTTAAACGATAAGTTAAAATTGTCTTCAGTTTTTTAGTACTGTCTTTTTAAAGTTTCCTTTAGAGATTGACCTGAAAATTCGGTGACGAACATACGGCAACGATAAATTTATTACAAATAAAATATTGTATTTTTTCTTGCCAACAAATTGTAATAATACTTTTATGTTGCATTTTTATGAATGACGTTTTAATGTGATGAATATAAATTGTAATTTATTTATTTATTTGATATAAATTCTTATCTTATTAGGAACACTACATTATTTACGAATGAAACTAAAACTTTATTCATTTTCTACTTATATCTAATAACTTCATTTATTTCCTTATCTATTAATTTACAAACGTACAATGGTTTTGACCACTTTGACAATCGCAAAATAATTTATTAATAAATATTTTTAATTAAAAACAACCTCTAAAATATTTGCTGATTAATTAAACGTCACGACTACAATGTTCGATAGTGACATATACATATAAATAATCGAATACATTTTTATCGATAAAAATCTATCTCGGTAGCTCGGCCGAGTAACTACACAGCGGGTATCGAATCGATCTTTGTATCGAGAGAAGTGTGTTTACGGTAGCGACATGCCATAACGATTGTCAAAGACGGATTGACATAGCATCTGATAGGAGATGAGAGATATTTAATCACATATATGAACCGAACAATGTACCCACAAGTGCAATGTCACATACTCGTTTGTTATTTTTAAATTAAAATTGAATACTACATACGCTAAGATACATACATACCTAATACGTATTGAAAATAATATAAAGAAGAAACGGACGACAATCAATTTGCGAATAGATTTTTTTTAATAACATACGTACTACTCTTAAATAATTAATAATAATTAATAAGAATTGCCATTGCAATTCAGCGCGGCAATGCGATGAGCGTCATGGGCACATTTGCGTCGGGGGCGACGAAGGGTGGATTATTGGATTAGTTTTATTATTTATTTTTTATTATTATTATTATTTTTGGTAGACCATTTTCCCTATTACTTTCACTTGGTAGAAAAGGTTTTGCCAACTATGAAGAGAATTCATCAAGTTCTAGAACGAGACATGAATTACCCAGGCAGTGTTTCTTCTTTAAGAAAAGTGATACAAAAACTGACTTTCGTTGGAAAAAACCCATAATAAACGAATAATAATTAATAATAACACACAAATAAATAAATCACAACAACGTCTAGGCCCCAAACTAAGCTTTAGCTTGTATTTTGAGTACCAAGCGAAGACACCACATACATATAACCACTAAAACCCGGTATCAGTATAAATATTCATCATATAAATACTGACGCGACCTGGGATTCGAACCCGGGACCTCCAGCGTCGCAGGCAGGGTCACTACCCACTAGGGTAAGCGGTCGTCAAATAAGATAAATAATCAAGATAGAACGTCTCATACTCATACCACAGACTTATAAATTACACAGACGATATACAATTATAATTTTTTTTAAACAAAATTTTTGTAAAATTACACCTGAAATGGCTTTCAGAATTTTTATTTTCATTTTCAGTACCAATTTTACACGTGGATCACCCAAAATTCTACATCAGAGTGAATATTCCAAAATAACAATCTGTGTATATTTGGCTACGTTGTATATTTTTTTTGCATACTTTTATGTTACAGCGCGGTATCTCTATGAGCATCCATGGCCTGATCTAACCGTACCTACGACTGCCGTTTTTAAATAAATAAATAAATCTATCATGAAATTATTCATTAAAGGGACCATTAAATTGACGACCGCTTAGCCTAGTGGGTAGCGAGCCTGCCTATGAAGCCGGAGGTCCCAGGTTCGAATACCAGGTCGGGTCAGTATTTATATGATGAATATTGATACTGGTATCGGGTCTTGGTTGTTATATGTATGTGGTGTCTTATTATTATTAAATATAAACTTGTCGCATTTTTACTTTACGACACTCTATGGTACCCAAGTACAATCATAGACAATAGACGTACTAGTATATACTACTTATATGAGTGCAAACAATCTTTCATTTTCACTCCGCACAAACATTACGTTTTACCTCGCTCTTGTTTTGAACCCTCTGCGCTGGTATATTGCTGTCTCGAACCATTCTAGCGCACCCGAAGAAATACTGAGGAAAGACAATGTAAAAATTTTCTTTCTATCTTCAGCCAATGATTAGACAAGTCAGATTAAGTAAATAATGACGATCAATAGGCACTCCAGTATTCGCATAAAGCTACTTCGCTTTTCAGAATACTGTAATTTGTAATCTTATGACTTTCTGTAATTTTCTTTTTTAAATAATTTAAAAAAAAATTATTTAATGACAATTGCGCAAAATGAAAATTCGTTTCGAACTAATTTTCATCCTTTCTCATTTGCTACCAATTTCATTGATGGATCTGGGCTGAGTTAGATATCTATTCTGAAGAATATTTTCTCTAAAAGGTATATTATTCCTCTCTAGTAAGGAGATAGCGACGACACTGAAAACTGTCACATATAATAACTGTAAAATTCCAATTGTGTTTTTTACATTCCAATTTTTACATTAGAGAATGTTATGTCAACAACAGCAACAGTACAATACTGGTTCCTTGCCTGTTACAGAAAGAAATAAAATCAAATAAAATACACTGTCAAATGCAAGACATAAGTTAAAGTTCAAAATCAGAAGTATACGGAACCATGAAGATTTTAGATACTATAAATGTATTTATGTGTTTAATACATATTTCCGTGCAATTATTCTCAACAAATGCACCTCATCTCAGCAGTTTGCCGTATAGACCGTCGGTTGAGGCCGTTTTTTCATATATCGTATCGCGCCTAGTGACGATACGGAAAATTGGAAAGCCTTCTTATCATCAAAAGTGGCCATTTTCCTATTCGTTTACGACGATTTCTTAACTAATGTCCATCTTAAGAATGCTCTCTGGAGTGAAAGAAATTGATTATTGTGTTTCCATTTGTGGTTGACAATATAGTCAAAATAAATGAAATGAGTCTCAATTTTTTAAGCAAACAAGTCGATACATTTTCGATTTATTTTTTAGATTCATGTAGCAGAAGTAAGAAATAAAGATAAACACATTCGATGAGAAGAGGAATTCACAAATCTGCCGTATAATTTCATTGGGCGCGGTAGTATACATTTTACGGATGCCGGTTTACTAATGATGCTTGTTAATAAAACGGCTTCGACCGACGGTCTATGTACCATGTAACAAATCACTGCAAAGCGTTATATTTATGAATAATCAGTATCGGTTTTATAGCCTCGCTAAGGTTTTACGAGACAAACCATTTGTGTATTAGCGGAGAAATGCATGTAGCTATCCCGCGAGAGATATGCGGCCGTTATAGTAAAGTATTGTATAGAAGCATTACACGAGTTTCATTCTTATTGCAACCATGGAGTAGTGAGTTAATGCATAACCTTTTGTGTATAGAGAACATACCTACAATGTTTCTTGACCATGAATGATGAAACTTTATTCTAGAAATTAATCTTAATTCTATCTAGAAATAAATATATATCAAAGTGATGCTTTAAAATTTTATTTTACACTTCTAAATTCAGAATCAACAAATAAGTACCTACTTTCTATATCCCTTACCGCATACCAAGTCAAATGTGAATACAAAAGTTTATGATTTTTTCCCGGCCTATTAAAAAACCCATTTAAAAAAAAAACTTTAAATTAAAATGAGCATTTTACAGTGAAATGGAATGCAAATAATTTGTCTATGTCAAATAACGTCTGTCCACCTTATTTGAGGTTGACCACAACGCGTGTGATCGGCTGTTGTCAGAAAAGAAAGTGCCACTTTTGAAATTCAAAATAAAATACAAAACAGTAAGTAAAATATATTTAAAAACTATTAATTTATCCTATAGACCTTCTAAAATACGTAAATAGTTTATTTCAATGTCTAGTTCTTTTAGTTTTTTTCTAATCTGCCATATTTGGCTTCGTATGCGTAACAGTAAAAAATGCTGCTGGCATATGTGGCTTCGTATATAGGTTCAGAGTTATTTTTTGCTTTTTCCAGAAATGGATACTTCACACTTCTTGAAAACCTCCAAGCATGTTAATATTATTCCTGATAATAGCAGCTTGAGTGAAGAGGATATTTCTTCTAACAGTGATGAATTTGAACATAACCACATTCGCCGACAACATGTTCTCCAAAACAACATGTTCTTATTACTGAGCAATCTAGCCTAAAGTCTAATCAAGATAATTTAAACAAATCAGCAGGCATGACAATAGAAGAAATAGAAAAGTTTATTGGCATCGTGATCTTCATGTCTTGTCAAATTACCGGCTACGATGGTGCAATGGTCGAAACATGTAGGACAATCTCAAGCTTACGAAGTAATAACGTACAAGAGGTTCAGTTCAGTTCAGATCAGTCGTTTTCCCATTTGGAAGAAAAATACCAGACAGATATGCCAGTATTTCAGTGCTTTCATGATATGTGAAAAATAAAATATTTATTTATTGTATAATTACAAACGTATTTGTTTTAAGGAGTTCCACGAAACATAATTCATATATAATTATCAGTAACATGTAGGTAACCTTTTCTTTTCCTGTATGCATGCATCATTCCGCGAAGAGTTCTGTTATGTGCTTGGATTGTTACATCAGTGAACAACACCTGCCATCCTCGAATAATAATAATAATAATAATAACACACACATTCACAACAACGCCTAAGTCCCAAACTAAGCATTAGCTTGTATTTTGGGTACCAAGGGAAGACACCACGTACATATAACAACCAAGACCCGGTGCCAGTATTAATATTCATCATATAAATACTGACCCGACCTGGGATTCGAACCCGGGACCTCCAGCTTCACAGGCAGGGTCGCTGCCCACTAGGCTAAGCGGTCGTTATCCATGAATAAGTTCTTCGATTATTATTCAACGCGCAACAGCATAACACTTATAATAACTATTTAGATTCAACGATCAAATCGGTCATGCAGAATAACCGTTAAGTTATGCTGTACGAATCGATATTGTATTAAAACTATTTGGAACACACGTACCTATGTATCGGGGTCGTAATTCGGTTATTGTTTTTATTGCGTGCTGTGCCCTTTGTCTTATTTATTATTCGATTTAAATTCGATAAGTGTAGTTATGCATAGCTTATGAGGTTATAGCTACGTGCGTGTCGATTACTAAATAGTAACTGTTGCAACAGATTTTCTTGGACGATTAATTGAATCGATTATTGCATTTCTTTCGAACACCGACAAGAATAAATTAGAAACTGTTAAAAATATTAATGAGGATATATTAACCTAATCAGAATATTAATAGCTACGTAATTATTAATAAATGAAATAGGTATTAATAATAGGTAATAATAATAGGTTATTAATGGGTAAGTAAATACAATGATGGACCAAACATTCAAACAAAGGAACGATATCCCAAAAAAAAACTATTAGGGTTACAGAAGTACGAATAATATAAGGTAGCCACTAGAACACACTACGCTTACGCTACTGACTGACGGGTTGGCCGAGTGGTTAGAGACCCTAACTGCGGAGCTGAGGGTCGCGGGTTCGATTCCCGCTTGGGACAAATATTTGTGTGCATGAACATGCCTATTTGTTCCGTGTCTGGGTGTAAAAGTATCTATATATGTATATATTATTAAAAAAAAGAATATTTATTATTATATATATAGTCATAAATGTCACTTCACAGTTTCGAAGTGACATTACACAATTTTGCGGGGTTGAAGACCAGCGTGCGAGGATTTCTCGGGGGTGAAGACCGGCACGCAGGGACCTTGCGCACTGAAACTTGGACTAAAACTCGCCATCTTGTGTGAGCTAGCTAGAGTATGAATGGTTACACGGTAAACGCAGAAGAGGGCTTCTAGTCAATTCGTCCTTATATGTATTATTCCTATTTCTATTATTAGGACTTCCAACGATTCATCACAAGGATTAGCAGACCATGTTTTTTTTTTCAAATCAAAATATCTTTATTTCGTAGTTATGTAACATAATCTTGAAATACGTCATAAGAGTGAATTTTATTACTTTGTGGAAGAACGTGACCACAAAGGTTCAAAAATGCTGGTTCCTCTCAGAAGAATACGCAGAAGGACGCTCTTTTTAACAAATTTATAAAAAAAAAATTTAACAATAAGTGCTTAAATATTGAAACAAACTGATAAGCGAGTGGCTTACACCCATGGATCCATCTAAGTAGTCTGATACTTTATAATAAGCTTTTGCATAAAGCTTTCGTTTTAGTGTAGTTTTAAACTTATTAAGGGGTAGATTTCGTGATTTTATTGAGGCGGCTGACATGATTAGCAAGTTTATCTTTGTTTCTTGTATTAACATTATGCCGATCACAATTTTTTTTTAAATAATGTTATATTTTTTTTACGTACATAATGTTTTCAGATATATATTGAGATGGCAATGTCATTATATTAATTTCCTTAAACTTTTCTCTAAGTGATACTTTAGGTCCCAGTTTATAAATCGCTCGAACTATACAACTGCAACTATAGTTACTCCGCTCTCGTGAAATAATATATTAAATAATGAGAAAGATATATATTTATTTTGCTTAGTCGCACCTCGATAATATTATTGATCGTATTTGTTATTTATAACTGTACTTGTGGGTATATAATTTAACGGATACAATAATACTGTGTATGAAATCATAGCAAACAATTCCTTGAACTTGATTCGTGGTAGGTAACATTTATACCTATAAATAGTTTGGGTCATACCATATTACACTCATTTGCAACATCAAACTGTATTAATAAAGTAAACAAATAATCTTACCGATTGACTGAACGATCAGTCGAGTGATTAGAGACCCTAACTGCAAATCCAAGGGTCGCAGTTCGATTCCCGCCAGGGAAAAGTATTTATAGTGTGTATGAACATGTGTATTTGTTCCATGACTGGGTATAAAGGTATATCTAGTTTGGAAGTAAATGGAGGTGTGAGTGTGATATCCCAAGTATTAATATACTAATGTAAGTCAGAGAAGCTCAATCGAATATATTTTTTTAAATGTTGAAATACATTTTTTCAGTTTGTAAATTTTTGTGTAGATATTGTCCATTTAATATTGAATATAGCAGCACGTATGTTGGCCTGTCAAAACTCATGTATAAAAAAAAGAAATAAACAAATTTTCAATGTCAAAGTGACGTGCAGAGGATTTATTACGCTGTAAAGTGTAAAAAAGCGTAATGACCACAATGAGAACGTGCTGTGTGTTTCGCTGGGTGTCACACGGAACCCGCGTTCGTGACAATACGTTTCTACGACTGTACACATTTATCACTATTGCGTAAGAGAACGTCAACCAAAACGACCATTCACCATACAACAGCATATCCGTTATTATTACACTATTGTCAAAACTTGAATAAAATTTTGTCTGGCCGTTCGGGTGCTTTGTATCGAAAGCTGTTTTAATAAATCTAGTGTATTAACAGATAGTTAAACATTTCTAATTAAAACGCTGATAAATTTAAATTTAGAGATTTTTAATTAAAAAACAAAAAACTATATCCACATAACTTACGGACGTGAAAAAATATATTATGCTGTTATTATTGATTGCAATTTTAAAAACTTCGCCGATTCTAAAACACGTGACTGACCCAATGGCCGAGTGGGTAGAGACCCTAACTGCAGCGCCAAAGGTCGTGGGTTCGCTTCCCGCTCGGGACAAATATTTTTGTGCGTGAACATGTTTATTTCGTTCCGTGTCTGGGTGTAAAATATTTATATATGGATATATTATTAAAAAAAATATATGTAAATATGTATATCAATTGTCTATAGTAACCCATAGCACAAGCATAATATTTGCTTACTTTGGAAATAGATGGCGCTGTGTGGGATGTCCCATGTATTATTATTAGTATTATTATATTGTATTATCAAGATTTTCTCGATAAACAGACACTTTCATCAATTGTTTGTTATTCACAGTCAAAAAACTTCCCCGATTTATATTTTAAATTTAAGCTTCTAGATTTTACCGTTTTTTTGTTTCTTAATTTCAAAGTTAATAATAATAATAAAGTATACATCACAATAACGTATAGGCCCCAAACAAAGAATTAGCTTGTGTTTTTGGGTACCAAGCGAAGGCACTACATACATGTAACAACCAAGACCCGGTACCAGTATCGATATTCATCATATAAATACTGACCCGACCTAGGATTCCAACCCGGGACTTCAGCTTCGTAGGCAGGGTCGCTACCCACTAGGCTACGCGGTCGTCAATCGTCAGTCTATAGAACGGCGCGCTTAGGAGTGAATATTTGCGTCTTTTTCTCTGTTAGCCAATTTGACACTGGTAAGTGAAGCCTATTCCATTCCATCAGCTCCCTTTGTTTTCATATTTGTTTTTATATCCCACTGTAGGGGCATAGGCCTCCCCTCAAAATGAGGGGCCTTGGAGCTTAAATCCACCACGCTGCTTCAATGCGGGTTTGCGGATTGTAACGACCGCCATCTATTGACAGCAATCGGGACCGACTGCGTAACGTGCTCTCCGAGGCACAGAGTCAGTGATAGTTAATGTACGTAAGTCAGAAAAAAACTCATTGGTAGCTCAAAGTGAAGCCCGCTGCTAGTTAATCGCTCAAAGTAGTTGGCCATTTTCAGCACCTTAAGCTATATAAGAGCTCTATAACAGCAGGAAATTGATTCACCTTTCGTTCGCTTACTAACGATAGTAACGGCCGTTGCAACATCGCAGATCGGAAGGAGGAAGTGAGTATTCACTTCTTTCACGCATTCGTCATTAGTCGCGCTCGTGACGATGCCGACGATCGGTAAAAAAACTAAAGATGATCGACCTTCTGTTCTCTCCCGAAACTTAACTCTTCTTACGGCCAGTTGTGAGAAAGCTTAACAAATACATTTTTAAAATAAAATATTGTCAGTAAAATATATGTTTATTGAAATTTAGCTAAATTTATTAGTTCAATAAGGAAACTTAATTGTGGGGAATTTTATTTATTTATCTAAGACTATAAATACTGCCATCAAACACAATTCGTGTTTCCTTCTAGCTAACATTATTTCCTGTTGAGATTGTTGAGTCTAGTGCGCATGTATTCCATACTTGTAGGTAATAACTCCCCGATGCGATGGTCTGACTGGTTAGAGACCCTAACTACAGAACCAAACGTCACGGGTTCGATACCCGCTTGGGACAAATATTTGTGTGCATGAACACGTCCATTTGTTCCGTGTCTGATAGAAAAAAATAGTATATGTGTTTATTA
Organism: Luffia ferchaultella; assembly: GCA_949709985.1. Taxonomy (NCBI): domain Eukaryota; kingdom Metazoa; phylum Arthropoda; class Insecta; order Lepidoptera; family Psychidae; genus Luffia; species Luffia ferchaultella. The sequence continues at coordinate 7,885,943 of OX453262.1, forward strand.
TAAAGAAGGATTTATATCAGTTGCTTTTAGTATCCATAATACAAGCTCTGCTTAGTTTCAGACTAGATGGCGCTGTGTGGGATGTCCCAGGTTTTATTATTATTAATGGTCGTGAGATCAACCAGATGATGTGTTTGTACCATCGATGTTATAATAAACAGATCTTCGTCAATATGGCATTGTCAAAAACGGAATCGTCTTGAAAACGAGACAAGACGTGCTTTCCACATACGAAGTTGTTACTCTTTCTTTTATGTTCATCGAACCAATTTTTATGAGATAGACGAATATATTAAAATCCGGGCGTGTACTAATGAGTTTTCCTGACTTAAGTACATAACTATCACTGACTCCGTGCTTCGGAGAGCACGTTAAGCAGTAGGTCCTGGTTACTGTCAATAGATGGCCATCGTTACAATCCACAACCCACAGTGGAGCACCGTGGTGGATTTAGGCTCCGAGCCCCCTCCCCTCACCCTGGGGAGGCCTAAACCGCTGCAGTAGGAAAAAATGGGCTGATGAAATGAAGACTAAAAAATTAGAAAATTATGGTTCATTTGTACCAAAACCGAATGAAAAAAGTAGAATATAAAATTACTCGTATATATAGATTGAATTTTCTGATATTTAACCTTTCCACCATTTAGCCATAACCAATGTTTGGTCAATTGATTGATCAGGATCAGGAATATAAACGGACCTAACCTAACCTAACCGTTTATATTATGCGAGGAGCGAAGCGGAGCCGAGAGAGGAACGAGCTACCCACAAAATGAACATTGTAAAATTCGGACACATCATTAAGTTATATGATATGACAGTCCAAATCCAAGAAGATATGACAGTCCAAGGCCAAGAAGATATGACGCTGCTCACTGGATTATTTCTACCTGCCTTCTATAGTTTTTCTACTCGATAGGATATTCTATACTTTCTACCCTGTTAAATATTTCTTGAATAATTTTCTTGTTTTCTTCTTTTATGTAAATGGTTGAACTGCGCGACTCAGTTTAAATGGTAAACTCGTTAAAGTTATCTAAGGATTCAAATTGATATCAGATGTGTCAATCGCCTTGCGAGCCGACTTTGCCAATTAGGGGTTTCGAAAGTATACGTTGGCATTTAGTATACATGTATATTATTTATTTATATTTCTATTATTTTTCTTATATAACCGATAAATAGAAGTGTGTGTTAACCGATTGGCTGCGTGTCTGTTTGTTTGTGTTTTGGTGTAGATTACTTATAATAGCGTATAACGTATAATAGCGTATAACGTAGCGTATAGCGTATAACTAGTTGGGACGTGGACGTTACCATAAAACGTTAATAAATTATATTCGATTTTTTTTTCAGCTTACTGAAAATTATGTTTTTACATTTATCATCTTGAACGAGATGAAAATTTTAAAGTCATTGTTGAAAAACTAAAACAAAAACAATTTATTTAAATGGTAATTTTTAAGTTAAAGAAAAATAAATGTGATTTATGAATGAAAGCGTACAGTTGGATGATAAAATTTTTTGCTTTACAACGAAAATGAAGTGAGACTTCGGAAATTTAGAAATATATTCGCTTTGCGTTTGCACCCTATCACTTTTCCTTTGAAGAAAATCAAAAGATAAACAATGTGATGTATTTTATAGCATTAATAAAAGCTACTGACAATTTTATAGATAAAGCTGAATTCCTGTTTTGATGTTCGGCCATAAATCGTAGGAGCCTTGACACTGAGATATTAGAATCTTCTAGAAAAATAACAGAAATCGTCTTAGAAAGGTGAATGAAACCTTCCATGTAGAATTGGTCTTTTCGATTTACTTTTATACAGAATACGGGATTTCAACAATATGTAAGACACCGCGACGTGAATACAAAAACGAGAACGTAAAAAAGTACGCCACAGACTAAAACTAAGCCACCTAAAACTAGCATTGAATCTGTAATCACATTGTATGTGTAATTTGACGTAATTTTTGAATAACAATAACAATATTTGGTCTGTCTGATCTATTTGTTTATTTGCTCGGGTTTCTAATCATTTCTCAATAGGAAACGCGGCATCTTCTTAATTCTAGTATCTATGAGACATAGAACTTATCTATAATATGCAGCCGGGTATAATTGGAGATCGGAATTGGAGAATTTCATTACATTGTACTTCATTAGCCATGAATGTATTTCGTGTAGAAAGAGGCGCTTCGATTATAATTCAATCGATGAATCTATCTGATAAAACTCTTAAAGCATAAAGCGCTTAGCTATTAATACACCGTCCAGCGTTCAAAATTGTCGCAGCTGTAAGACCGCTGGACAGTGAATCGATCGAAGGGGTCCATTCGACCGCCTCTAATAAAGATATAAATTACTGATTCTCAATTAAAGCGCTTACAGACTAGCCCGGGGTAACGGAGCGACCGCTCGTTCACTCAATTGAACGATTTATTGGCGAAAGGCTGGAGCAGAATGCACGTCTATCGCGTTTTTAGATATATCGCTTTCTTATTGATTACGAAATTTTCTCTGTTTTTATTAAACTTGTGGTTTGCCCTGACTGCGTCCGTGTTGATTGTTATATATATATATATATACTCAAAGGAATCTCATCGTTATTACATAATATGTTATTACATTAATAATGGACTGACCGACTGGCGGAGTGGTTAGAGACCCTAACTGCGGAGCCAAAGGTCGCAGATTCGATTCCCTTCCGGGACAAATATTTGTGGGCATAAACATGAATAACTGTTCCGTGTCTGGTTGTAAAAGTAGGTATATGTTTATATTATAAAGAATATTTGAGTAGGTATGAATATCAGTTGTCTAGCACCCCACAACACACGCATGATATTTTGAGACTAAATGGTGCTGTGCTGGTGAGATGTCCCAGGTATTATCCATTCCATTTCACCAACCTATTATGCCCCACTGCAGGGGCTTAGGCTTCCCCCCAGGGAGAGGGTCTTGGAGCTTAATCCACCACATTTTCCCATTCGGGTTGATGAATTTTAACGACTGATGTCAACTGGGACCAACAGCTAAATGTGCACTCCGAGGCACGGAGTCAGTGATAGTTATGTACTTAAGTCAGAAAAACTCACTGGTACACGCCCGGATTCGAACCACGGTCGCACGGCCTTCTAAACTTCGAATAGATTCGCTGCCCTTGGGCTATCACGACACGACATTATTAATATTATTAAAATACGTGTGTAATTATTTTTTTAGGTTATTTGTACAACGTCTCAAGTGGATACACGCGTTTTTCATATTTATTTGGCTTAAGTACAAATTTTGAAAACATTTTCCTTCCTACTCAAAAAGTCTTTTCAAAATTTCTTAAGTATATCTAACTTCAGTAAAAGCAGATGGAACCAAATAATCAAACGAAATAAAAATTGGAAATCGGTAAACAAAATAATGCTTCTTTTTAAATTTCATATTAAGATTTCGTTGCCCGTTATTGCAAATTTTTTTTTTTATTATTAGCCTTAATTATTATCAGACTTTGTTAGAAGTTAGTAGTCTTGCAGTATTTGTGTCTTGCTTTTCCTCTGCAAGTCTGATCGCCCTTCGGCAAAGGCCTCCTCCAGCCTTTTCCACTCTCGTATATCTTTTGCGACTCTATGCCATGTTTTGCCGGCAACCTGGGTGATATCGTCATCCCACCTCTTCTGGGGTCTGCCTCTCTTTCTTTGGCCTTCTCTTGGGCCAAAATTAGCCCAATTGAAAGAAGTTTTCCATTGTGTTAATTTACGATAACTGTATGTTGTATTTCGAAAACAACGAAGAAGCGGATAGCCATAAAAGTGTGAATTGACTGGAAGCCCTCTTCTGCGTTTACCGTCTAACCACTCATACTATAGCTAGCTGGTGTAAGATGGCGAGTTTTAATCCGAGTTTAAGTGCGCAAAGCCCCGCGCGCCGCTCTTCACCCCCGAAAAATAAATACCCCCCCCCCCCCCCCTCCAAATTGCGTAATGTCACTTCGATATTGTTAACTGACATTTATGACTCTATTAAAACCAAACGTTGCTATCAAATTAATTTATGCGAATAGCCCATATTAAGGATTTCATAGAACTTTTCTTCCTGTATCATCGAAGGGTTATCGAATATCGAATATATCGAAGGGTTCCGTACCGCCATACAATATAAAAAAAACGAGGGTGAAGTTAATCGAACTTAACCATTAATCGTTGTCATACATTTTTTCCACATATCCATATTATATTTTTCCACATAGCTGGTAGAGGGGGGGACACATAACTCTAACAAAAATTAGGACTTTAGGAGTGCTTATCTCAACAACTGGTGACTTAAATGAAAAAAATTGAAATTGAAACCTTGATATAAATTTTTAAGACCTATCGTTTGGTACCTCTCGCGATAATATACAATGAATTTTTTTTCGTACTTCAGTTACATGTATGGGCGATCTAACCCAAAAAAAAAATTAATTTCACTACGTCGTTGTGAAGCGGTTCATAGATTGCACCTACCTTCCAAATTTCATCTATATATTGGCAAAAGTTTCCGAAAAAAACCACGGACAGACAGACAAACAGACGGACGGACATGGCGAAACTATAAGGGTTCCTTTTCTGCCATTCAACTACGGAACCCTAAAAAAGTGATATCGTCGATCATATCACATACGCAAATCACGTGTTTCATAATGACACACATAAACCATTCAGAATTATATCCATATTTATTCTAATGAAGTGACAGACGAGAAAGTTCTTATACAAATATCGTTTCACGCGTAGGTATCGAGAGACCCAATAATGTCGACTAATAAATGATTTGCAATATCTGTACATGTCGACTGATCGGACGCCGGACAGAAAATTCGTTGTACACGTATGGACAAACAGTTTCGTATTTAATAAGCTCTCTACAAACCATTCGAGTTCTATTGAAGCACTTACTTGGCTGGAGTGTTTTTTCTATACAGTACCTTTCTTATAAAGTTGTAAGAAGAAAAAAAACAGTGAATAGTAAGTTATACGCGGCGTTCGATGGTTCTATTTCGTTCTCAAATTTAATTATTCATGAGAATTGTTAGAACTTTTAAACGCGTTTCCACATTAGGCCATGCCATCGGCCCATTATAACCCACTGCAGGGGCTTAGGCCTCACTCCAGGGAGAGGGGGCTTGGAGCTTAAATCCACCGCGCTGCTCCAATGCGGGTTGGCGGATTGTAACGACGAATCTATTGACAGCAACCGAGACCGACTGCTTAACGTGCTCTCCGAGGCACGGAATCAGTGAAAGTTATGTAAAACTCATTAATAATATTTTCTTTATTCAGTCAGAAAAGCTCCTTGGTACACGTTCGGATTCGAACCACGGCCGCACGGCCCTGTAACTTTGCAACAGGTTCGCTGCGCTCGTTTCCACACTACAGTAGTTTAAAATTTTACACAAAGCTAATTCGTTAACAGTGGCTACACTATTACTATGACATCATAATATAAAAATACTGCGGGACAAAGACATAAAGTACAGACATGATTTAGCCGTGTGTGAGCTCAACCATTGTTAACATAATCTCATTGTCATAAGCCATTCAAATCTTACAATATTTTGTCACAACTTATCGGCTATCACCGTATCCAGCCAAACTGAAAAGTTTGATTTACGATATGACGATATTATGAGCCCATTGATGCCCCTCTGCTTAGGCCTCCCCTCGGGATGAGGGGGCTTGGAGATTGATCCACCACGCTGCTCCAGTTCGGTTTGGTGGATTTTAACGACTGCCATCTACTCATGGCGACCGCGACCGAAAGCTTACGTAGTCAGTGATAGTTATGTAACAGTGTTATGTACATAAGTTAGAAAAAACTCATTAGTACGTACCCTGGGATTCGAACTACGGTCTTCTGAACAAGAAGCGGGATCGCTACCACTTGACTATCATAGCTAATATGACGATAATCAAAGCTTACCTATGCAGTCTACATAGATCATACACGACGGTCAGTAAAAATCTTAAAATATATTGTTTTTAGGTTGTGAGGTAAAACACAGTTTTTTAATTATTTCAGACTTATCAGAGAACAAATTTATTAAAATTCTTTGATTTAAATTTGTCTCATCGTGGGTTTTAATTTTTTTAGTTTTTTTTTTTATATTTCTAAATATATTTTGTAAAGATTAGTAGGCCTGTGCTCAACAATTGTTGTCAATTAATACGTTTGATTTTAAGTTTTGCCTTTATCAAAGATAACGTTTATAATGTTTATAATTGCCAACTCTCCAACTCTAAAAATTTTATTTTGTTTTTTTCTTTAAATACTATATAATATGTTATTTATAAAACTCGGTGAAAGTGAGATTTCTTAATTGAATCCATTTGGATACGTGTTACCTGTCAGCGTTTATGAATTTTATTCTTATAATGAAACGATGAATCGTCTATTTTTTTAATGCTGTAGTTGTTGTTTGAACAACTGTTCGATTCGAGAAGGTCACGATAGAATGCCTTTCGAAGCATCGATTATTTTTCTGAATAATAACGTATTTAATAGACCTTTTGTATCTTAAATATTAGTTACCTAAAAATCTATGTATATTTATTGTATTATTTATATTTATCGTCATTAAATAGCGAGTCTGTCATTAAACAATTCGTTTAACTATTCCTTGTTTGATTGAATTGAGTCTTGTCCGGTGACCTTCTTTTATTAGAAAAACTTTATAAGTAGTTGTTTTATTACAATAGATATGTTGTTTGTAGATATAGAAATCCATCCACCCATTTTGAAGTTACAGAAAGAAAGAAAAAGTTACATCTAAAAGTAAAACCCTTCTCGTTGCGTATTCAGATAAAAAGTACATAATTTTAGAAGGTGAATAATAAGGTAAAGTTAATTTATCAACTTTTAAGCCATGTACTAAAATATTTTTTAGGGATCCGTAGTTATTACGAACCGTAAGAACGGTATCGTTGTAAAGGTATTTAAAGTATATTTTGCATATATCCTTTTTGTCATTTTTGTTTGTTTAGTCCTTTATGAAATATAAACTTTCAAAATAATTTCATAGTGTGTACCTTTACAGAAAAAAAGAATTGCGTCGTCAAAAAAATATAGTCTTCAATATATACAAGTACAGCATAATATTCTTAAACCAATGCGATTTGTATTGACATATGAATGCTTTTTTTTAATGTGTACACAAAAGAAAAAGAATTCATAAATCAATGCAAATCGCATTGGTCCAAGAAGATGCTGTATTTGTTTATATTGAAGACTGTATTTCTTGACAACAGAATTCTTTTTTTTCTGTATTCCCATAACCCTTAAAAGAAATTTCTAAATCCAAAAATTAATGTTTCCCGAAAATATTATTGTTGATGAATCTAAAAATATGTTATAGTAAGTACTTGAATTAAAAATAATTATGTGCAAGTTTAAGTTATTTTTTTCATGTCTCCACCGCTGGAGTACAAATACAGAATCTCTTCAACATAGAGTAAAGGAGTGCGGCTACAAGCCCAGCATGCTGACCCGGTGCGGGTTGAGCACTGTTGACTGTTGACTGAAATTCAGTCACAGGAAGGATGATTTCGATGGAGCTGTGATATTTATTTAACTCAACTTTTATTAATAAATAACTCATCGGTCGATACGCCTATGGCGGAGCTCGAACCCACGACCCTTGAATATCAAAATAGGTATCAAAATAGTTATCAAAATCAGGCCTTGGTGCTTAGTACGGTGCTTAGGCACACGATTACCGCAGCTCAGCCTAAAGAGAGTTAATTACCTAATTAACATAATGACAGATTTTCACTTGTTGAAATTGTTACATTTTTAGTAATGAAATTTCTTTTATTTTTCAATCAACGAAGCACCTTTCTATCTACTAGGCAGGAAGATCGATTCTCTAAACTATACCCCTTGGCATTTGATTAAAACTTTTAATAACCATACATCAGTTTTATGGCCAATTTGAATCGTAATCTATCGTATGCAATCACCTTTTGGGTGGGTGTTGCGAAATTAATATTTTTCCATATCACAGATCTATAAAAATTATTATTGATTCTTACGGTGTACTATTCTCGATACAAAATTTCAATACTTATGCATCATCTAATTTTAAATAAATACAATCGATTCATTTGCTGTGTCTTAATTTTTACAAATACTTTGAAAGCTATTTAAATATTAAAAAAAAAAAAACACACACGACTAGCACTTTTGACATTGTGATGATGTGATCTTCATACTAATTTTACATTTTAAAATAATTTAATATACTTAGCAATAATATAATCGAAATATACATGAGTTCACGAATAATTCGTCAGTCTACACCAATTTGTTACTTCGACAAGCGAACGAGTTGTGCCGTTCTAGCCAACAGCTGTTTCAGACATGTGTGCTAATGTTTGCAAATATTATATAGTGTGGAACTATACTTACACCATATCTGTACCTAACTAGTGTACAGTTAAGGCTGTCACCGATCTTTAATTTCTTTTTTTGTAATCTTTTCATTTTAATCATCGATGTACCAATATAACTAGATGGGCTGTCCGCGTTCTAAAGTGTCCGTGCAGAAAGTAATCCAAAACGCAATGAGTCCTCCAACCGGCTTTTAGTCAATGTAATGGCTTAGCGCCGAATAAACGTGCGCGATGTCGACTTGTGTCGAGAAAATTTGTAAAACTACTCGTCAAAGATGCAAAAAAGAGCTGAATATTGTATTTTCGATAAGTAAACATTCAAATTTAACATTAGTTTATGCCTGTAGACGGTTATTCCATTATTTTTAATTTAATTTGAACATTATCACGATTTAATTCTCGTCCCATTCTAGTAAACAGTGTGACACGTCCGTCCCGTAATAAGTATTCGTAAGGACTGACCCGACCCGATACGACCCACGCGCGGCGCGACGCATTACGGTACAATACAGACGGTTTTGTTTCGCCTTTACACAGGCGACTACGCATCCTGTTAAAAATTGTAGATCAATGATTTTAATTCTCAATTTTTGAAATGTCGCAGTTCCGTAGGTTATTTGCGTCAAAAAAATAGAGTCGTTCTTTTAAAGTTTTTCTAGTGAATTTGCAAGTTAAGTTTTTGTATGTTTATGAATTAGACAAAAATTAAAAATAACCTCTTTTTCTCAAATTTTAATCAACTTACAAAAGAAATTAATTGATTTTTATTAACAGCTTTTAATTATGTCTAGTGTCGTTCCTAATAATATGGCTTTTACATATAAAAAAATGTAGGTATTATTGAAATTAAAAATCAGCATTTTCTTGCACGACCTTAGACAAAATCTAGTCTACCATGCATAAAAGAACGAATTTACTAGAAACCCTCTAGTGCGTTTACCGTCTAACTCTAACCATACTCTAGCTAGCTAGAGCAAGATGGCGAGTTTCAGTCCGCGACGTCCCCGCGCGCTGGTCTTCACCCCCGCGAAATCCCCGCGCAACGGTCTTCAGCCCGCGAAATTGCTTTTGACATTTTCGATACTGTGAAGTGAACCAAACGGTGCTGTCATATTTATTTACTCTATGCTACCATGTGCAGCTAGGCCGTTTTGGGTGCGAAAGCAATCGCGCGGAGCTTTAAATTAGTTCAATAGAGGAGTAACGCTGGCCGATTAGTTCGAGAGCAAAGTGAGCACATTTGCGCCCCCGCCCCCCCCAAACGGTCTTTGTGAATTACCCATCACAATAGTCATAATTAGTAATATAATTCAATTCAATAGTAATATACTATTGAAACAAGCAAATACCGACAAAAAGCAAGTTCACTTATCGAATCGAAGCTTTTATTTACAACATTGTATCACATTCAAAAGTAGCGTACCGCGTCTACATAAGTTTTCTAAAACCACGTTATAGCAAACCCACATTGTTAACTCGATCGAAATGTTACACGAGTGTACATCGACAGCGGTCGACAGCACCGCATCGAAAATAGAAGATAAACAGAGACAAGCAACCGTCCGCTAAATATAGAGGTTGCATATCGCGCGTCGCTTCCATGTAGACATGAACTTTCCGTGTATTTCGTCCAACTGATTTAATATAGCCGACAAATATATATGAAAAGATACAGTTTCATATAGTTCAAGATTAAATAAGACCCAAAATTTTTCGTGTTTTAGCAACACGTAGTAACCATACTGTAATTTAATAATAATACATGGGACTTCCCACACAGCACCATCTAGTCCCAAAGTAAGCATATATTATGCTTGTGTTATGGGTTACTAGATACCTGATATACATACTTAAATATTTTTTATATTTTTTTTATATTTTATATATAATTTTTATAATTATAATTTAAAGATATTATACTACGACATATTTAAAGATTTTATTATTTGACTGACCGATTGGACGAGTGGGTAGAGACCGTACCCGCGGAGCGTAGGGTCGCGGGTTCGATTCCCGCCCGGGACAAATATTTGTGTGCAGGAACATGACTATTTGTGTATGGGTGTAAAAAGTATCTATATATGTAAATATTATAAAAAAAGAATATTTAAGTATGTATATCAGTTATCTAGTACCACATAGTAATACAAGCATTATACTTGCTTACTTTGGGACTAGATGGCGCTCTGTAGAATGTCCCAGGTGTTATTATTATTAAATAATAAATAATAAAATATATTTTACAAAAACTTACATGACAAAACATTACAGGACATTATGGGTATGTTAATGAAAATAAGTTTCCGAAGGCTACATTATGCCACAATCGATTTAACAAATAAATCAATTTATATTTCAGTGTCGAAATAGTGAATTCTTTTCGCCACAATTTCACTTCGTTACACAATATTAATTTAAAATCCACTCGAACCACCAACCCGCTTAGAAACGATTTTGTCGCGCTTTTCACAGTCGCGTATCGTGACAAATTGGCGCGAAAATGTCGTCTCGTGACATAACTTGTTAACGTGACACCACCGTCGTTATAAGAACGACGAGCGACGCAACGAACTATTTTAGAGTAAGTATACTAGTTTCGCCAACTTACTTAATTTGCACAGAAAAAAGCGTCAACGTTTCCGAAGGCGGAACGAGGGGTGTGAAACAGATATGCTATTTCACACATAGACGTCGCTAACGTTCAAATATTATTGTAGATTTTAATTTAGCTTTCCGTCCACGACTTCGCCTGCGTGGACTGCACAGTTGTACTGGGACCACTATTATTAAATAATAATGAAATTACTCATGAATATAAAAAAAATATATTGAAATAAAAATACTGAAAAGTGCAGGGAGGGAAAAATTTGGAATTATATATTTTTTTTTTGCAAAATATGTAAGAAAATTAAAAAAAAAAAATTGATCTCGACAAATGCATCACCTACCGAATCCAACTATAGCTAAGGAACATCCAGGTGACTTCACAGGTACAAAAAAAGTTAATCAAGTTCTGTCAACATAAAAAAAGGATTTAAATACCTTTTTTTACATTTTTTTTTGTTTTATTACTTTCAACCAAAAGTGACACTTGTTGCTAATGAGGTAGCTGTTTCTATATGTAGACATATCTATAGCTTAGATTATATAACATTTGGATTGACCCTCCCAATACAATGTCAACAAAAATTACAGGCCAACATTTACTTACCTGCGTGTGTGACTCAACAGAGCACATATTCTCGCACTGACCATACACAAACCGTCTCTGTGTACGTGAATTATAACCGAACTGTTAGGTGATATTTTCATGTAAACTTTTTGACGCCGACCTTGATAGATGTCGCTGATTTTAATTTAAACGTATATTTTTACGGTTCAGTAAAAGTTCAATACTGGTCATCTGTTATCATTAAAAGAAAGCTGTGTTTTTATCGTTTTTAATGTCATCCTAAAATTCCCTCATTAAACAAATTCGAAGTCCACGCATCTATGAATAAATTAATAATCGAAATTCTTAAAAAGCATAATCGTCCAGATGGAACGTATAGTTCGCCTCAAACTTTATGGCGGATCGGAATACAACGCTTTAAGCGTTCTTGCGCAGGTACAGTCATATACCCCTCGCTCCACTCCGTCGCACTACACCTAAAACTGGTTACTGCGACGTGACTTGTGCCTAGGTTCGGATCCGCCATAAAGCTTGATTGGAACTATATCATACTTCGAAACAATCGAAAACGTGATCTTAGATTCAATGATTGGTCAGACCATACGTCCTTATCATTGTTTTAAACAAACATTTTGTTAAACTAAACATCGAATATAAATTCAGAATCTTTCTATTCTTTTTCAGTACGAATTTCACATTTGGGTCATACATAAAATTCGACGCTAGTGAATATTTCCAAACACCAAGTGGCGTACATTTGGTCTATGGCATATATTTGGTCAGCGGCGTATATTTATTGCTAACATTTTTGTTGTCACGACGCGTTATCTTTATGTACATCCATGTTGAAAATAAACCAAACTGTCATTCCATCGTCTATATACGGTTCCTAAAAAAAACTGTGTGCTTCTAATAAAACCATAGATAGTGTAGAGTAGATATAACTGCAAGAGTCATGGGCACAACTATAGGAGACAAAACAACGAAAGATTTCAATCGATATCTCTTTTTATTGTCTAAAAACGCGAATGTATTAAAAATATTTATATTTCAAAAGCGTTAATAGACAAGGAAAACACACAACGGTTATATATCGTCTCCAACGCGTTTCTGATCGGATCCTCTATAATATTATCTCTGAACAATACGCGCCAAAAATTCACGTAACAGCGCTCGATTTTCGTTAAACGATACATTTATCGCTCGCGTTATGACCAGAGGGTACGACGTGACAGTTATATTGTAATCCAATCTATCGAAGTGCCAATCGCTTTCTACGATATAATAGATTGTGTCGTAACAAGAGAGTGTCGCATAATAACAACAAATGAAAGCAAAAGTTTGAAAATTGGCCACTTTGCCTTTGCTAGTTTTTTTTTTTTTTTCTTTTTAAACACTAGTTGTTGTGTCGTGAAGTGAACGTCGAACAAAATTCAATCGTGAGTTATGAAACAGTTATTTTTAGAATGGGAAAGTTGTAACGTTGAACGATTTTCTTTTTTTCTTTGTAACTTACCGGCGATGCACCCTTAGTAAGTCAGCTGGCTTTGTACGTACGCGTCAACTTAAATAAACGCCAGTAGGCCTAACATGCACGCCGCGACAAAATTTTGTCGACGGCAATTCTTGTCCCGAAACGAGATATCTCTATATGTCTACTAGTGCTAACATGCAACGTTTTTATCTCGTCGCGCTCCGTCACAACTGGAAAAATTACTCGTCTACGGTAGTTTTGTCTACAAACCCTAACATGCGAACCATATTTTGTCGAATTTTGTCGTTTTTAAGCGGTATATTTCTCGTCGGCAATTTTTGTTGACGACAACGGTGAGAAAAATATTGTTATGTAGAAAGTAATTGTTAAATTTTTATTTTTGTTTATATACGCTTGAATCGGTTGTATTTTATGCATAAAAAAAGTTTAGTTACCGGTTCAGTTCGGAAAAGATTTTTTTTTACTTAATTAATTTTATTTTATTTAAATATTATTTACGTAACAGTAACGCCGAAAACAGACAATTAAAAAACAATTGATGATTGATGACATGATAACTGCTTGGCCGAGTGGTTAGAGACCCTAATTGCGGAGCCAGTGGTCGTGGGTTCGATTCCCGCCCGGGACAATTATTTGTGCACGTGACTATTTGTTTTAGTTCTGGGTGTAAAATGTAAATATATAAGTATATAAATATAATCTAAATGCACCGCGCTGCTCCAATGCGGATTGGCGGATTGTAATGACCGCCATCTATTGACAGCAACCGGTACCGACTGCTTAACGTGCTTTTGGAGGCATGGTGTCAGTCATAGTTAACATACTTAAGTCAAAAACTCATTGGTACACGCCCGGATGCTAACCACGGCTACATGGCCTTATCGATTTGAAACAGGTTCGCTGCGCTCGGGCTATCACGACACATTATTATTAACATTAATACTTATTATTATTAATAATATTAATACTTATTATTAATATTAATATTTATTATTATTATTCTTAATACTAATACTTATTATTAATATTAATATTTATTATTTTTATTAATATTAATACTTATTATTATTAATAATATTAATACTTATTATTATTAATAATATTAATACTAATTATTATTAATAATATTAATACTTATTATTAATATTAATATTTATTATTATTATTCTTAATATTAATACTTATTATTAATATTTATATTTATTATTATTCTTAATATTAATACTTATTATTATTATTAATAATATTTTTACTTATTATTATTCTTTTTATTATTAAAATAATAATAATAATAATGTGTTGTGATAGCCCGAGCGCAGCGAACCAGTTTCTATATTATTATTATTATTACTTATTATTATCATTATTATTAATATTCATGTTATTATTATTACTATTATCATTAATGTTAATAATAATAAAAATAATAATAACAGTAATGTGTTGTGATAGCCCGAGCGCAGCGAACCTGTTTCAATAATTTTATTTTTTTTAATATTATTATTATTGCTTAACAAACTAATTTAAAAACATTTTTAACCATGAGTAACACAAAAGTTGAAAATTCTAGTTGCAGAAACGGTCGATGGCCAGTTAAAATAAATTATTAAATATATTCTATGGTCAATCACACAATTTAGACTATAAATTGCTATAAATTGAACGAATAAAAAAGAACGGATAAAGTGTTGCTATATTAGAATATGGCATGTTTTCATTATAGGGTAACATTTGTTTGTCGTGTCGACAAAGCAAAGTCACGGTGACATATTTTGTCGAGTGAGTCGTGCATGTTAGGGACAACGACAGACAAGTCGAGATCGACAATTTTTCTCGTCTCGTGCGGCAGTTTTGTCGTGCGTCGTATGTTAGCCCAGCAGGCCGTCAGTGCGCTGCGTATTCCCACTCACCCATACTCACGCGGCCGCCATTGCAGCGCTTCATTGGTAGTTCAGTGACAGGGAATCTAGATTTTTTATGCTGACATTTCGCGAACTAATTCAGTAATAATAATAATATCTGAGACATCCCACACAGCGCCATCTAGTCCGAAACTAAGCAAAGCTTGTATTATGGGTATACCAGAAAACTTATGTACATACTTAAATGTTCCTTTATTTAATAATATATATTTTACACCCAAGCGCGGAATACACAGACATGTTCATGCACACAAATACTATTTGTCCCGGGCGGGAATCGTACCCGCTACCGTTGCCTCCACAGAAAGGGCCTCTAACCACTTGGTCGATCGGTCAGTCAAGTCAGTCGGTCAATAAGTATCATGGTTATTCATTTTTCACTCACCTAATTACGTTTGTAAAGTACGTTGTATGTAAAGTGTTTGTAAAGCATGCTTCTAAAAGTTCAGAACGTTCGTTGTTAGTTAATACCATATTATAATATTTTTTTTACTAAAATACGCGGGAAAGTAACAATGACAATCAATGAATAAAAATTATGACATAAAAGAAAGCGGGAAACTTAACATTCTAAATTTGAATTTCGCCCTTGAAAATAAATGTTACTTAGTAAAAAAGTATTAGTGGCCAGTACTTTTCTTGGCAGGCTGTCGTTCAGTCTGTTAGATTTTGAAAATAGAACAGCAACTGCTAACTGTTCCATTTTCAAACGGGACATTCTCAGGCATCATTCTCAAGTCATTCGGAGGAAAATAAGTCAATAATCTAAGGAACATAAATCGTCGAATTTCGTCTGTTTCCAGTAACATAAAAAAAATGTGTCATACAACTTTTTGTTCGCTAAACACAGTGGATTCATTTCTGCAAAAAAAAATTGAGAAAATAGTGAATATCTTCGAAAAAATAGTTTTTCATAAATCCTTGAATGCCATTTTAATAGAGTCAAAAAACTTAAGATGGATTTATAAGAACAAAACTTCCCATCTCCAACGGTTAGGGTTGCTGTCATAGAGGCCCCTGTTCATTTACTCATCCTGTATGTATATATAGGCCACGTCTGTTTTACAGTTTTTACGCAGCCGCAAATCCAAATATATTCACAAACACAATCTATAATTCATGTACCTATATTTGTTTACAATAAAATACCAAAAAACAACTTAAATGAAGCAAAATACTTTTTAGTGCCAAAAATTTTGACTCGACGTATCAGCGTCTTTGGTTTCGGCAAACTGTCAAATGTTTGTGGGTGACGGGAAATCAGTGTACGTACCATGTACGTACTTAAAAAAAAAATCCACAGATCTTGCAGTTCCCGCAACCATCAGTTTCATTGAAAATGAACCTCCTCAAATCCGATTTTCACAGATTATTTTATTTTATTGCCACGAAATCGTGGCATTGTCACGATTTAAACTGCAACCTCTGATATCCTTAAACGTTTTGAACTCGATAATGAAGCATTCGAACGAATACAAGCCGAAAGGCGATGACAGTAATGTTAACAACTTCCCGATCGTCCATAAAATCTTACATGTGATGTCAAATTTCTTGTTCAATTTCCAACCGATTTCCAAAATTTTAGTCTCAAACTTATATCCGCAAACACCAGCGATCGACCAAAAAATCTCATCTTTCGGAAATAATTTCTTTTACAATTACCAACCGATTTCCAAAAACTTGGTATTTAACCGTAGCTAAGTTAATGGCCAAGATACTATTTTTTTTTATTTTCGATATCGGTCCCCTTTCTTGAAATATTTCGGATTTAGTAAAAAAAATCCGAAAAAATCCCGATTTTTTTACATTTTCCAATTTTTTTCAAAAACTACCAAACCGATTTCCAAAAATTTGGTGTCATGTTATGCGCAACTAAATTATTGATCTTTTAAGACTTTAAAATCTAAGCTAGACTTCATACCCTCGGAGTTATGGCTAAAAATACGTCTCCCGTGAAATGGATTTGATAGTCATTTTCAATGACAAAATCGCCAGTCATATCCGTTCCTAAACTACCCTTCTCCCCTACAGCTAACAGATCTATGCGGCTATGATGAATAGAATAATAATAATAATATTGTCAGAGTAATAATAATATCTGGGCCTAGGATATAGGTACATTGGTTCATTATAAGATTACGATTTGTATGACACATGTATGTATATCGATGATTATCAAAACATATAAAAACACTTTTAACACAAGAACTGTAATCATGTAATTAGCTGAGAATTGGAAGACCAGGCAGGACTTCCTTAAACTAGAAAACACAACCCACATGTGGTCGAAGCGTGTCAACGGAGCAATAGGTGTGAAGGAAAAAAAACTGTGATGCGACCACCGGTCACATCAAAGGGTTCCTTGTACGAACATGTAGGTATGTGCCTTCGATAAAACATATTAAGGATACAGATAGTACGTTCCACACTACGTTTAATACTAATGAATTCAAAATAAGTTTGATGAAACTGTTATATTTACACATGTGTATTGGATATCGTCGGTTTGAAATCGGTCCTGACCTATTATGATTTCTGTCATTAAAACGATTTAAACCAGATTTCTCAAAGTTTTTTCTCTAATATTTATACAGATAGGTAAGAGCGTGTGTAAATTATTAGCGATGATACTTTGTAATCGCCATGTAGTTGTGATTTGTGGATTCAGGATATGTTCCATCGAAGATGTGAATCTATGTGTGTATGTGTGTCTGTCACTTTGGCGTAATGTCAGACGACCGACCGGACGTGGCTTAGATCTTTGATCTGTTTAATATCAGGCCAATGACAACGATACTTATTATTTAATTTGCACCCGCGGCTGATGGGTTTTGGTTTATATAATGAAGATTTTCTATTTTATTTATTACCTAAATCACTAAAAAAAAAGTTTCGGGAAATAGTAGTCTAAAGCAATATGAATCATAATTTTTAATATATTTAGTTTGTGAATTGCCAACTTTAACTTCACATCCTATAAGAAATAAATAAAAAAAAACATGAATTTATATCATTTTCAAATCAAACCTGTAAATAAGAGAAATCGTCGAAATTCCCAATAAGTAACAAATAATTCTTCGAATTTAAAATTGCATGCAGATCTGACAGTAATCTATCTTCGGTGCAGGTTGGATAATATTCGGAAGTGAGATTTTCAAAACACTGTTTCTCTGTTACCGACAGTTTTATAAACATCTGTAATATTAGGTTTTATTGAAACATAATTTGTTACATCTATCCACATTACTATGATATATCGACGACCGCTTAGCCTAGTGGGTAGCGACTGTGCCTACGAAGGTGGAGGTCCCGGGTTCAAATGCCAGGTCGGTTCAGTATTTATATGATGAATATTGATACTGTTACCGGGTCTTGGTTGTTATATGTATGTGGTGTCTTCGCTTGGTACCCAAAAAACGAACTAATGCTTAGTTTGGGGCCTAGACGTAGTTGTCATGTATACGTTATTATTATTAGATATTATTACATTAAGTTTTTTAAATAATTAAGCGTGAGTAACTTAAGCGAACTCATCCATTAAGTCATTACCGGTTTTCATGCATCAAAAATTTCAGTCTTATAATTAACATACGCTCATAAAGTAAAATGTTTAAATTAGTTATTCAAATTGGTCTGTATTTAAAATTCAAGCATCACCAATTTGCTTTAAGCTTTAAAAAAACAGCGCGTATTATACCTTGTATATTTGTTATACCAAACACAGTACCTAGAAAATATATTAAAGTGTAAATCGTATAAAAATGTTACGACTTTGTAACAATACGATTTATAATGGATATTATCATTTCAATTCTATTAATAATTACCTACTATATGTGTAACGTATGTATTGCCAACTTCAATATTTCTAACAGAACAATGCCAACGTTGTGAAACATTTAACCATTTAATAAGATACTTACAGTGTTATATTATGTGTCGTGATAGCCCAAAGCGCAACGAACCTGTCTCAAATTTATAAGGCCATAGGGCCATGGTTCTAATCCAGGCGTGTACCAATGAGTTTTTCTGACTTAAGTACATAATTATCACTGACTCCGTGCCTCGGAGAGTACGATAAGCAGTCGGTCCCGGGCGCTGTCAATAGATGGCGGTCGTTACAATCCCCAACCCGCAGTAGAGCAGCGTGATGGATTTAAGCTCTAAGCTCCCCTCACCCTGCGGGAGGCCTACGCCCCTGCAGTGGGGTAAAAATGAGCTGAGGAAGTGAAGAAGAAGTGTTATGATAATTTTAACATACTTATAGCGACAATATATAATTAAAAAATAATATGTGCGCTTAGGCTAAAAGAAACGAACAGACCAAGGTGCCAGAAACATTGTTTGAATGTAATGAACGTACGTACGTATAATGAAGACCGAAACCTTGCCGATTCGCTTGTACCTGTATGGCACAGAATCCCGCACAAATATACAGCAATACCATGCCGGCTGCGTAAGTTGTAAAACAACCAGTTGGTCTGAGTGTGTGCAACAAGGGTTGCATAGATGGAAGTTACAACTCTATTTAAAATTTTGTGAAATTAAATAATTGCTGTCCTATTCTTCCTTTTGCACTATAACCCAATGTGGGTTTTGGTCTCGTCTTCTATTTTATTCTACGTATACTTCTTTTTTAGTTTTTTCTTCGTTTTATTCTATACAAGTCATTCGCGTTCCGTTCATCTCTTTTGAGCCTTCACGGAAAAAAATATAAGATGGCAATAATACCAGAACGTTTAGTAGCAGGAAAAATAGTGTTTTATACTATAGTTTTGTAACTTTGAGAAGAAAGTAATTTTAAAACAACGATTTAGGTAATTTGTAATGAACACAAAAAAAACTTGTAAAAGTGAATTTTGTATATTCAACGAGAAATTTATTAAAAACAAAGTGTTTCAGAGTTACCAGAATGTTGTTAGATTTACAATATAATTAAGTTAAGAATAATTATACACTCGTAATTGAAACAATAATTTCGCTACAGTAATATTATGTTTGAAGGTCACTAATAAAACTAGAAATTCTAGTCCTAGTTACAAAATTTTTTTTTCCATGTTCCTGACGGTTTTTTTATTGAGGCATCCACTGTGTAGTTATTTTTATGGCTACACTGTAGTCCATTGTTTGACCATAGACTGTTTAGCCCACTTCGAGTCTTGCAGTATCTAACAATTAACTAGTTGTTAATCACGAGTTTGACGTTTTAATTTCTCTAATAAAATACCTTTTTTTAGGTATTAGGGTGTAAGTAATTAGAACGTAAGTTTGTATGAAAATCGGTCAGTTTGAATTTTAATGCATGAAAATTGATATTTTCCCATTGGGTCAGAAACTGGGGTCAGAAGGAGCAAATAATTAAAATTCGTATTTAACCTTTTGATTGGAAAATAAAAAAAAAATAGTTCAATTTTTTTGTAAAATTGTTTAACAACTTTTAATGAATACAGCGAGTGAAGCCGCGGCCGATCGCTAGTAATAATATAAATTAATATTCGAAATGTGAAAAGTTTTCTTCGGTTTTCTGTATTTGATTTAATCAATTGCGTTCAATAGATATCATTCCAATAAGGTAGAGTCGGTAGAGGTTATGTTTTAGGATTTTTAGCAGTTAATAGCTGGGTCAAATAGAAATATATATTAATCGAATATCTTCAGCATAGGATCTCACTTGAGACCAACTGTAACATAACAAAAAATCATTGATTTTGTTTTGTTAAACATTAACAACTGTTGTGATTCACTTCCAAAGGGACAAGGAACACCGATTTCCGTGTTTCTTCTTATACATGAGTCATGATAATTACTACTAACGTGAAGTGCACGTAACATTTTTATCGTTTCGACAATGTATAGAAATTCAAATCGGGTTCAAATATTTTGAATTATTCCTGGCTACAGTACCTCATACAACCCACTATAAAATTTGTTCTACTTCAAATTTATGTATCTGAATATATCTTTCAGGGACTCTAATTTGTAGCGAGCGAGGTCAATGTAAACTTTATGGTAATAAAAATAAAAATTCGTATGCTATTTTAGTAACTAAATAAAAATACACATCGGGATGGAACTTTGTCGATCTTAGATTCTATAATAGAATGTTATAACAATTTGCTAAGCCACAAATGATATTGAGATTTTTTTTGGATAATAATTATTGAAATATTATACCATTTGAACATATAAGAAAGTACTATCAACCCTTTTTCATGTAAACAAACGAGTTCTTATTATATATAGATAGATTTTGGTACCGTGACAACGGGGTATACGAGATACCGTTTAGTCGATAGAATTCCTTTACTTCTCTCCATAATTTTTTCAATAAATCGCAAGTGTACCTATCCAAAATGGCGACCGAAACTTTGTACACGAAGATTCGTGTTCACAATTTGTATGATCGATTCTCGAATACAATAAAGATAATGATCTTATTTAATGCGAGACCTTGGATGTTAATATTCCGTCGATTAAAATTTAAAATGACAGTTTAAATTATTACCGATTTAATAGCTTTTTTACCGACGAAATAAACGAAGTTCTGAAGGCGACGCGTAAATTTCTTTTTAATTTTTATTTATGTATAACGACGCATATAGTTTATAGAGTACTTAGTCCACGCATAACATTTCACAGATTAGTCCGATTATAATGATAATTTTTTTATTTTTTACCTACTGAATTTTCACATGTTAACCGATTATGTTGAAACTTGGCACACACATGTAGTTCTGATGACTTCACCACATAATGTCTGAAGTTGATCTGATGATAGAAACGGTTGACAGTCGAGGGAACTCTTCAACAGTTACAGCAACTGTTTCATGTTTGGGCTTATTTCATTCAACTCGATGAGAACTTATAGCTTTATAGGTTATATTATAGGTTATTAATTAAATTAATCAAAAATTAAATATTTATATGAATTAGTGGTTTAAAGCCACAAAAAGCTACAAAAAATATTAACAAAATACATCTAGTTTTTTTTAAATTTATCAATATTTTCAAAAATTCTTTAATAAATATTATTGTTGTAAGAGCACGATGTTATTTGAAAGTTATTTGGTGCCTAGACTGAAAAAAGGTATGTTGAAATGGTATGACCGTATAGAAAATGTGAATAAAAGTGTTAGGAAAGACATCTATAGAGGGGATGTGTGTGATGGAAGGGAGGGTCGGTAAGGCGCGCTCTAGAATAACATATGTCGACCAAATTGGCGACATCTCAAATAAAATGTCAATTACGCACCCAAACCGACGAGCACATATGAAAGAACTGAGGACCCTGCCAACCCAACGAGAAATGTAAGCTAATGAGCTGTGTGTACTACGCTGTACATTTGTGCGATATTTTATATATTGCAAATCTAGTGAAATACAATGAACTTCTGTAAAAAAATAACCGGTTTGACGGTAGGCGCCACAGACAATCGAGTAAGTTAGAGGTGCCATGTGACGGCATTTGTTCAGAGACACGGGTTCCAAAAAATAATTACACAAAGATTAAATATAAAAATATTATGCATACATAAATAGTTTTGACAAAACACTTTGACAAACGTTTTGACGAACAAAATTGAAATCTCGAATGTACTTACTTTATATTATAACATCGAAAACGGCAAGAATTTGTTAATAATAATAATAATAATAATAATAATAACTACCAGTAATGAATTTCGCGTAACGAACTTGTGTATTAACACAAGAAATATTTTACAATAACACAACACATAAAATTATTAAATTTATATTATGCACTAGCGACTCTCAGCTGCTCCACTTGTGTGGACCACACATATGTATTATCTGAATTTTCACATTGACGCTCACCCATATATTTTCCATTTTTCCCAAAGAATTTTTTTTTTTTTTGTAAAGTAGTCGATGTTGGTTTTCATCTTTTCTACAGTCATCTAAATAAAGAAAATGAAAATTCTTTCGGCAGTGTCTTTATATGTATGGACGAATTAAATGTAACCGCATCACGTTCATGTCCAGTTCCCTTAAGGATAAGACGTTTTCCCCTCGGGAAAAGTAGACAATTTCTTCTTTGTCCATTTGAATATACCTATCGTATGCACAATAAGAAAGTACATATTTTTTTACTCTGTTGGTAATTTATGTCCAATATTTCAAAAGTTACATCGAAAATATTCCGACAAGAATGACATATTTCCTTGTTGAAGTATCTTCTAGAGTAAATCACGTCTTTGAAAACACTTCTGCATTAATAACATCAGTTAGCATTTGTGCCAGGTCTTGCTTGAGTAGACGCGCGCGTTTATTTACGCACGGTATATTTATACTTTTTCCATACAAACCTTTGCACTACTTTTTTCCCCTTGAGGGTTAATTTTGAAGTTTGTATTTAAAACTTCAAAATTTCAAAAACAAAAATACTCAAAATCTTTATACATAATTTTAAGTTTATGGACCCAATGGTTTGGGATTCGCGTTAATATATCTGTCTGTCAGTCAGCCCGTCAGACTTGTTACTAAGGACATATAACTTTTACTTTAAAAATTCCAGGTACATAAATACATAAGGAAAATACTTTTTGTATATTGTTTTACTAAAAAACAATTAACTCGGTGATAGTTATGTACTTAAGTCAGAAAAACTCATTGGTACACGCCCGGATTCGAACCATGGCCTCGGAGAGCACGTTAAGCAGTCGGTCCCGTGCGCAGTCAATAGATGGTGGTCGTTACAATCTCCAACTCGCAGTGGAGCAGCGTGGTGGATTTAAGCTTCAAGCCCCCTCCTCACCCTGAGGGAGGCCTAAGCCCCTGCAGTTGAGTAAAAATGGGCTGATGAAATGAAGAAGAAGAAAAGAAATTACTATTCCTATTTTCAAGAAACTTACGTGTGCTTAGTCTTTATTTTATAAATCAATTACGAAAATTATTCTTTTCTTATTTTAAATAAGATCGTGAAGGTATTCGACAACAGTTTTAAACGATAACCAAATTTAATATATCGCAAAAATATTACCTATTAGAAAAAATCCACTTACTACCGTTCAATTTTACTACCGTATAATTGCCAATTTTTTAATGACTGCAACGTCTTCCATAATTTTAAAATCCATGACCAGACCTCGACGATATTTAATTACCACTCTATGTTACGGTAGCTTACTAATCGATGGTTTTCCATCGCTACTGTATAATCGCTCTTTTAGCTATGGTCATATCTTTGGCGGTCATGCTTCATGTGTGCTTTGATGTATAAAGCTTGAGTGAATACCGATGTATGATATTCCTAAGGCTGACATCAGAATTTTATTGATACCTTAAAAAAACCTGAATAAGACATTAATTTTTTTAAATAATAATTTAATAAGTGTCGTGATAGCCCGAACGCAGCGAACCTGTTTCGAATCTATAAGCCCATGTGGTCGTAGTTCGAATCCGGGAGTATACCAATGAGTTTTTTCTGACTTAAGTATATCAACTATCACTGACTCCGTGCCTCGGAGAGCACGTTAAGCAGTCGTTGGTCCCGGTTGCTGTCAATAGATGGCGGTCGTTACAATCTGTTAATCCGCATTGGAGCAGCGTGGTGGATTTAAGCTCCAAGCTTGAGGGGAGACCCAAGCCTTTGCAGTGGGGTATAAAAAGGGTTGATGGTAAGGAATGGAATTTACAAAAAGTAATTTTAAAAAATCTTCTTATAATGTTATAAAACTTAAATATAATTAAAACAAAGTTTTGTGATATGATAAAAATTATTTTTTACATATTTATTTAATTAAAGATTTTTTTTTTAATTTATGTCTCATATACATCGGCATTTATAATATAAAAATGCAGAGCAATGCAGGGACGCTGTCAATAGATGGCGGTCGTTACAGTCCCCAAACCGCAGTGGAGCAGCGTGGTGGATTCAAGCTCCAAGCCCCTCCCCTCCTTTCCCTGGGGGAGGCCTAAGCCCCTGCGGTGGGGTAAAAATGGGCTGATGAAGTGAAGTGAAGTGAAGCAGGGCAATGTATTTTCGACGCGTATCTACGAAGATTGAATCCCAGTCAAGCACTGCGCCTGTCGTATTATTTCAAAATAATTACATTCCATTGAATAAAACATGAAAAATTTTCTTTATGTTATTAATATCAACGTCATACTGCTAATTATTTCGTTTATTATAAATGTATGCCGGAAGAGACTGGATGTATGATTATAATCTTAGAGGCGTAACTTATATTACAAACAATAATTAACAAATCAACTCTCTTAAAAACCAAGACTTAACTGTTGTCGGTTAATAAATAGTGAGTAATTTTTTAACGTGTAGAAAGTCCACTGATCTACATACCTAATGTATTGAGATAACAAAACATACTTTTTTAGAAATATATTTCAAATAATATGTCACAATGCAGATATTATTCCGAACTTCGTCTAGTAAATTAAAGTAGGTACATTTACTTTGACACAGGTCTATCCAAATATTGTTATGGGCATATTTTGAAATAATTCATGAATAACATAGATAATTTAACTTTTTTTTTTAATACCTTTATGAAAATATCATTAAGAATATATACGCACTGAACTCCGCACTAATGCTAATTAAAAAACACATTGAAAAAAAAACACTTGTACTGTATTGAAAAGCAGCATCAGTTTTATGAAGAATTACATATAATAGTACCTACGAATTGACTAATAGCCCTCTTCTGCGCTTACCGTCTAACCACTCATACTCTAGCTAGCTGGTGTAACCGTTTGGCCAGATGACAGGTTTCAGTCCGCGAGGTCCCCGCGCCAGGCTTCACCCCGCGAAATTGCGTTTGACAGTTTCGATACTGTGAAGTGACATTTTTGACTCTATTAAAACCAAGCGCTGCTGTCAAATTTATTTACTCTATGTGAGGACATTAACTAGCGCTCTCTAAAATTCCAATCGAAATACAAGTTGGAGAAGCGTTACGAGCAAAAGCATAGCACGTTATGATCATGTCTTAACTGTTATGCCCTCTATAAGGGAAATATGTCTAATGGAGATTCCTATATCTATAATGAAAATACCCACGAAACTCAACTGTTTAGAAATACAAAATGAAATAAATAACGGTTTCAATCATTAAAAACTTAAACCTCGAAGTTTGCGTTCACGTCTCGTCGGTATAACGGTTCGAATGGTTAATTGACTTTCAGTTTTTATTCGGCGACCGTTGAAGTCTGTGGGGTTTGCGTTTTTTTAGCTCTCGCATCATTCAGACCGCGACTGTACCGTATGATTTTTCTTGTGCTTTGCCGCCCGAGACGATTAGCCGCGGCATGGCCGGAACGTTAATAATTAACTGCTGCAGACAGCTGCGTTCACGCAGCGATATTATTAAGATTTATGTACGTACTTCTATAAGTGACATTCATCTATCTGTACATACACAAACTTCACACCTGTTTCTCAGAGGTGTAGCTAGAAACTACACGTGTATAAAAAAAAACAAACTTATGAATCTCGCACGACTACACAAATATGCTACATGAATATTAATACGTAAAATATTAAATAGGTCTGTACACACAGAAATCACCTTCACACTGCGTAAAGAAATAATCAAATTACCAACCAGAAGGAAAAGTCATATGGTGTTACCTAAAATTAGAACTAATTACGTACGAAAAACAATTACCTATTAAGGAGCACAAATATACAACAACTTACCTAGCTATATAAAAGTTTTTAACTCTTATAAGGTTTTTAAATCTAAAGTTAGAAGAGCATATTCTTAATAACTAATAATTATAAAAAAAAAAATTACTAATAGATAAGTGTTGAATTTTCGATTTATACGTGTTTGCTATGTCATACATAATGTATTTTATGTAGCATCCTTCGTATCTTGTTTTGTAAGGGCGATGAGATGAGATGTTATTCTACGCATATTTATTTTACAGCTGCCTTTGTATGTGTATTTAAAATTATTGTATAATTTATATTGTTAGTTGTCATTTTAAGTGACTATTTGTAGTCTCTTTTTGAGAATAAAGTTCTTTAAACCGAACTACAAATCGTAAGACATATTGTTGAGAAAAATTGTAATCAACTAGGCAGTTACTTATCTCTGAAAGCAAAATTCTTATTTTTTGGATTTCGTTTGCCGAATGACAAAAAATGAACCCTCACAGTTTCCTCCGGTATTCAACATTTAAATAGATGAAATCGTGATTTAACTTATAGGCCACCTATACATCATCATACTGGTATTTTTAGAGGCAGAATATTAAGAATAAAAGTAATGTCGTATAAAGTTTCGCCGCAGCCTTCGTGGCGTTCTTTTTTTAAAAAAAAATACAAAAACTTACAATAATGATTGAAGTCTAAGACAGCACACACCCAACTTCTTATTTGCATACGAACCTCGCTTTCGAATCTCGAAATTTTGTTTGGCGAGCTGTATTACTAAAATCGACAACTAAAATTGTTAATTATTATAATACAAAAGATTACCAGAGGATAAGATTTCTTTTGGTAGAATTATTAATATAAAATTAAATTAAATAAATAAAATAAAATTTTCAGTCTATTACAATTATATTATCATATTGGGTTATTTTTAGCGCGTATACGATTCAGTTTTTTTTTTTTTTTTGGCATCTTCTCCAATTTAATATTGAATTTATTTTTCAATTCCCTAGGAAACTAACACTGAACAAACAAATATATTTAAAGTTTGTTTCCTGTATTTATATAATACAATTATTTTCTTCCATAAACAATTTGATAAATATTTTTTTTATTTTTGTTACAGGTATGGTCAACGTATTTGGTCTTTTTCAGCCGATTTGGTCTTCACAAGTATTTTTTTTTTTTAAATATTATAAGATGATTGTAAACAAGGTGTGTGTGTGACCCTGTGTTATCATTATTTCTGTTTTATGATTTAAACAGCATGCGGATATATTTATGTACCTACTACTCCTGTATCTATGTACTAGGTATGTTTGTATTATGTATGTATGTATGTACTAAGTATGAATGTACTAGGTATATATGTACTAAGTATGAATGTATGTACCAAATATCAATGTAATAGGTATGTACTACTAAAACTACACACTTAATACGTATCGTATGTATCCGCAATGTAAAGAGCGCGGTTTTAGTTTATGATTGATTGACCGATTGACCGAGTGGTTAGAGATCCTAACTGCAGATCCAAAGGTGCGGATTTGATTCCCGCCTGTGTCTGTGTGCATGAACATGTCTATTTGTTTCGTGGCTGGGTGCAAAATATATATATTATAAAGAATATTTAGGTATGTATATCAGTTGCCTAGTACCCATAACACAAGCATCATACTTGCTTACTTTGGGACTAGATAGCGCTGTGACGACCGCCATCTATTGACAGCAACAGGGACCGACTGCTTAACGTGCTCTCCGAGGCACGGAGTCAGTGATAGTTAATGTAATTAAGTCAGAAAAAAATCATTGGTACACGCCCGGATCCGAACCACGGCCACATGGCCTTACAGATTTGAAACAGGTTCGCTGCGCTCGGGCTATCACGACAAATTAGTACTT
This sequence comes from Luffia ferchaultella, assembly GCA_949709985.1. Lineage (NCBI taxonomy): Eukaryota > Metazoa > Arthropoda > Insecta > Lepidoptera > Psychidae > Luffia > Luffia ferchaultella. Next base: position 7,914,502 of record OX453262.1, read on the forward strand.
ACAAACATATATTAATATTATATATAGTACGAAAATTGTTCGGCCGGAGCCTTAAATACAGCTTGTGTTAATAACACATAAACCCACTCGTATATATGATAATTTTCTCACGTTTCGTAGCATTGATAAAATGCTTATTATAAACGCGAAACAAGTGCGGTAGCTCTCTCTTACAAATGGTGCGGATTATAAATGGCTTCTTACATTTGCACAAAACGCGTATTTATTACCTGTCGACGGTTAGTGAAGATTATTAGTATTTCAATTTATTGGCATATAAAAGCTTTTACGGCGTTAATAATTTTATGACCACATTTTCTACAGTAAGCCGAGACCGACCAGTTTTTATGTGGCACTCGCACACGCTCCCATACAACATACAACAGAAACTTTTTTAGTAATAACGGAGCCCGATTTCGGGGAAAGTCTGTTAAAAGAAATCCTACATAACCATGCTAATTAGACAAGTGACAAAAGTTACACGAGTAATAAAATGACAAGCTGATTCTTTATAAATCGTCTCATAGAGTGAACCAGTGGAAATACCTATGGTTCAATAACGGGCCGACATATCGATGAAAAAAATAATAATAATAATACCGTACACATCACAACAACGTCTAGGCCCCAAACTAAACATTAGCTTGTGTTTTGGGTACCAAGCGAAGACACCACATACATATAACAACCAAGACCCGGTACCAGTATCAATATTCATCATATAAATACTGACCCGACCTGGGATTCGAACCCGGGACCTCCAGCTTCGTAGGCAGGTTCGCTACCCACTAGGCTAAGCGGTCGTCGTCGAAAAAAAGCTATTGTTGGATACGAATCCACTATTGGCTGTTGGATTTTAGTTGGATACATTTGATTTTGGACAGTTAAACAAGCTTAGACTACACTAGGTTGGGAACGATTTCTGTCGGTGTTAGGTATTTTGCCGAATCGGACGCAAACACAGCAGCGTTTTGATCAGTTGAATCGACATCTATATCATCATCATCAGCCCATTTTTACCCCACTGTAGGGGCTTAGGCTTCCCCCAGGGTGAGGAGGGGGGCTTGGAGCTTAAGTCCTCCACGCTGCTTCACTGCGGGTTGGGAACTGTAACGACCGCCATCTATTGACACAGCCGGGACCAACTGCTTAACGTGCCCTCCGAAGCACGGTGTCAGTGATATTGTGTACTTAAGTCAGAAAAACTCATTGGTACACGCCCGGATTCGAACCATGGCCCTAGGGGGCCTTATAAATTTGAGACAGGTTCGTTGCGCTCTGGGCTATCACGACATCTATATAGACATTTGGTTTAACTTGGCTTTATTATCTCACTAAAGTCAAGCACCGGTGTTAAACGTGGTTTCATCTATACATGTGCTTACGAACTACCTGAGTAGTTTTCTTCTTTTATGCGCTTATCAAGTCGAGTATTGGTAATACTAATTAATCGATTATTCTTTGAAAATCTATACATACAATTATATAAATAAAATTTAAAAAAAAATTGCTATTGTCTATATTTCATTAAAAAGTATTCAAATGTCATGTGAACATTTTTTTTTAAATAGGTATCCATTATGATGTAACATAATAGGAGTCGCAGTTAAATTCTGGTAGTGAAGTGGAACAAACACATGGTTCGCCTGAGGAAATGAGAAGAACTTACTAGTTCCGGAAATGTTAGTAATAATAATATTTTGGACATCCCACACGGCGCCATCTAGTCCTAAAGTAAGCAAGTATTATACTTGTATTATACTTGTATTATGTGGTACTGAACAACTGATATACATACTCAAATATTTATCACGAGCGGGAATCGAACCCGCGACCCTTGGCTCCGTAGTTTTAGGGTAACCAACCGCTCGGCCAATCGGTCAGTCGCTAATATAATGTATTAATACACAAAAGCTAGTGATAATATAAATAAAAAACATTTAGTATAGTATAACTTCGTCCTTATACGATAATATCACATTGCGTGCCGTCTCACGTGTCATTTGGCATGGTGATTAACTTAATTAATCATACCGCAATGCCTATGTAAATCTGTCAAGGTCGGCTATACAAACAGAGTGTGGATGATATAAAGTAACCATTTCTGCACGAAACTGTCATTATTTTAATAGTAGTATATATATGAATAACTAGCGACCCGCCCCGGCTTCGCACGGGTAGCAGAGCATATAAGCGCTAATGTTTTTTCTGTAGTAGTGTCATATCAGCTTGTTGTATCGAACATGTGGATTGGATTTAATTACATTTAAATGTGACGTAAGTTTATCCTACTTGCAGTATTTTCATAGTATTTTATTTCCAATTCTATACATATTTGAAAAAACTTAAGAATAAATACATATAATCTAACCTAACCTAACTACGCATGTCGCGTCGTCCCGTATGGCCGGCCGCGGCGCGGCGTGGGGCCCGACTGGTGGTGCGATATTTATATTCCACGATAGCTCCTAAGATATTAATTTAAATTGTATGGTGTAAAGGGCTATTATAATGTGCATGAAATGCTGAAGTTAAATAACGTATTTAATTTGATAAGGATTAATAAAGTATCTGTATAAATTGCTTTCCAATTACCTCATCATATGACACCATTTTTTTAAACATAAAAATAGGTATAGTAAGCTATCCATGAAAGATAGACATATGCTATCGCAGACTTTTCTTTAGTCCTGTATAATAGACACAATTCATCCATACATTATTTTGTTATATCTCAAAAGGATTAGGCAGCGTTTTCGATGAAAGCTCCCAGCCGGCTTGATTTTTTTCCGACTTCTTCAACAATAATCCTCATATTTCAACAAATTTCCATAAAACATTAATAAATTATACACGTAAACCTTCCTCTTGAATCTCTCCGTCCATTGGTGTCAATAATATGCCAATCCGTCTGGTAGGTAGTTTTTGGGTTTATCGCGTTCAGACAGACAGACAGACAGACGCGGCGGGGGAGTTTATTTTATAATAGATATAGATATGTAGTGAAAAGTTAGTATATTAAGCAGATGAGAATTAACGAATGTTGGAACATGATTCAAAGACACCTCGTTAAAAGAAAATCTTGAAAGCAATGCGAAAATTTTCTGAAAATTCCAGTTTTGCATGATATTTTTGATTTTACATAATATGAAAGTATTTAGTTCCAAAATACAGTTTGTTGATTATTTGTGGCATTCACTGAGTTAATACAATTGTCGTTTATTGTGTCGTGAATGATACAATTGTATAAAATGCTTCCTTTGCCGTAAACATCCACCATATTTTGGCTCATCGTATTCTCGTCCATTTGAGTTCATATTTTGGTGTATTCTATAATGTTTGTGAAGTACAATGGTGTAATTTAATTCATATAAATAAATATATTATATTTACTATTTCTATTACAATAAGTAGCAGATTAACTTACACGTGGGGGGGGGGGGGGGAGGCTGAGAAAATAAATGTTTATTTGAAGTTATTTTACAATATAAAATGTTAGTTCTCATTTTAAGTGATTAGTTGTAGTCTATTTTGATAATAAATGTCCGGAAAAAAAAACCGGAAACAGGGTCAAATTAAGAAACCAATGTAGAGTGTACCTATTATAGAATTATTACCAACACATCTTTTATTCTCATAGAAATCGACACGTATGTGCTCTCAGTCAAAGGTGAACGCTCAAAGGTTAGGTTTAGTCGTGAAGTGCATAAAAAATTCTAATTTTTCTAGCCATCATACATACAAAAGGCTTTTAAAGAAACAAAGGAGCTTTTGACTCACTGATTGGCCGATTGGTTACAGACCCTACCAGTAGAATCAAAGGTTGCGGGTTCGATTCTAGCCTGGAACATGTACGGGTCTATTTGTTTCGTGTCCGGTTGTAATAAATCTATATGTGTATGTAATAAACATATGTCTAAGTATGTGTATTAGTTATCTAGTACCCACAATACAAGCTCTGTCTAGTTTTGGACTAGATGACCGTTTGTTAGATATCTCAGGTATTATTTTTATTGAAAACAAAAAAAAATCGTTTTTACAGTCTAGTCAGCCACTTAATAACCATGCAGTCGTTTGATATATTCCTTTGATCCAAAATCAGGAATACTGAAACCTGTCGAAGAACTAAAGTTGTCGACATAGCCGTAGTGATTAGCAAGCTGAAATGGCAATGGGCCGGTCACATTTGCCGTAGAACCGACAACCGATGGAGTAGACGGGTTCTCGAGTGGAAGCCACGTATTGGGAAGCGAAGCATCATACCGGGGGTATGATGCTTTAGGAGGACCGTGTGTGGTGGCGAGCCTTGGGAGAGGCCTATGTCCTGCAGTGGAGAGACACGGGCTGATGATGATTATTCCTATGATCTAAAATTTAAATGCGACTACGACCATAGTTGACCCTTTGAATTGACCGTATTGGAATATATCTACTAAGTTTAAAATCGCACTGGAATTTAAAAATAATACAAAGGCTAGATACCGTTCCAGTGAACTGCCCCGATCCTCCTGAAACGGAGTCGCTTCTTGGTACGTAAATAAAACAAGTAGGTTAATTTCGACATCCCTGAAAAGACGACTAATGAATGAATGAATTCGAAACGACCCAAAAAGATATCCTATGGTTGTTTGATAATAGATATCTTGTTTATCTTGTATATATTTGATTGATCGGCCTACTGGTTGAGTGGTTAGAGACCGTATCTGCGGAACCGAAGGTAGCGGTTTCGATTCCCGCCCGCGACAAATATTTGTGTGCATGAATATGTCTATTTGTTGCATGTTTGCTTTTATATATTATAAAGAATATTCAAGTATGTATATCAGTTGCCTAGTACCTATAATACAAGCATAATAGCTTACTTTGGGGCTAGATGGTGTTGTATGAAATGTCCCAGATATTATTATAATATTTTCTACTTGCTAGTAATTTAGAATTCATTCATATTAGAGAATATAAAACTCGTCTAAGATATAAAGCTGGCCACACACGTCCAAGTCGATCTGTGGTGATCGATACGTCTGGTTAACTTATGCGTGTGCGCCGAACTTTATATATTCAAAGAATCTCCATATAGTAATTTATCGTGACTTGCTAAAACACAGATTCCGAAATTAAAGCTTGTAACCCAGTGATAATTTTAATCGCGTATTTGCATCATGTTACCAATGTACTATTTATTGATTTATGAGCAATTTATGATCATCGGAACGTATTTACATTTTTATGTCGTGCGTATCTGGTATGCGAATTTATGCATGAACTTCCGTGACAGAATTTAAATATGACCTTAATCGCGAAACTGGAGCGAATTCATAATAAATAATACATACAGACGATAAATAGCCTAGATAAATCTTAAAAAACACTATAATATTATGTATATTGTATACATACATACGTATAAGTGTCGTGATAGCCCAGAGCGCAACGAACCTGTCTCAAATTTATAAGGCCCCACATTGCCATGGTTCGAATCCGGGCGTGTACCAATGAGTTTCTCTGACTTAAGTACACAATATCACTGACACCGTGCTACGGAGGGCACTTTAAGCAGTCGGTCCCGGATGCTGTCAATAGATGGCGGTCGTTACAGTGCCCAACCCGCAGTGGAGCAGCGTGGTGGATTTAAGCTCCAAGCCCCCCTCCTCACCCTGGGGGAGGCCTAAGCCCCTGCAGTGGGGTAACATGGGCTGATGATGATACATACATACGTATACATCACAACAATGTCTAGGGCCCAAACTAAGCATTAGCTTGTTTTGGGACCAAGCGAAGACACCACATACATATAACGACCAAGACACGGTACCAGTATCAACATTCATCATATAAATACTGACCCGACCTGGGATTCGAACCCGGGACCTCCAGCTTCGTGGGCAGATATCTGTCTATCTATATAGGTATCTAAGGTTTTGTACTAGTATACACAAATACTTACTAGGCAGAACATTTAATCACTGAACTTTAATAGCATTTTTTTTAAGTACTAATACTAAACTTTTTATTGCGGATCATATTACGGTTTTTTTTAAATATTTTATTTTTATTTACATTTACTGACCGATCGGCCGAGTGATTATAGACCCTAACTGCAAAACCAAAGGTCGCGAATTCCATTCTTCGTGCGGGACAAATATTTGTGTGCATGAATTGTCTATTCGTTCCGTGTCTGTGTTTAAAATATCTATAAATATTATAAAGAACATTTAAGTATAATAATAATAATAACGCATACATCACAATAATGTCTAGGCCCCAAACTAAGCATTATCGTGTGTTTTGGGTAGGTACCAAGCAAAGACACCACATACATATAACAACCAAGACCCGGTACCAATTTCAATATTCATCATATAAACACTGAACCGACCTGGGATTCGAACCCAAAACCTCTAGCTTCGTAGGCAGGGTCGCTACCCACTAGACTAAGCGGTCTTAAGTATATATATATCAATTGTCTTGTACCCATAAAACAAACATGATACTTGCCACTAGATGGCGCTGTGCGAGATGTGTCAAGTATTATTATTATTTCCGCGGAATTTAGTATTGACAGAATTTCTTATATTGCTATGTCGCCAGTACAGCTATTGACTTTGCAACTTTATCCCGAAAAATGCATCATACCCATAAGACAAATAACTATACATCCTTTACGATGATAGTGTCAGATTAATTTCTAGTGAATTCCTCAATGCTCTCACGAATCGCTTGATTTCATACTTTCAGAATCGCTAGACGTCAGCAGACTTTGAAGTCGGCGTGTTAATAACGTTAGAACACGAACGGTCAAAGGTTACAGACGGACAGCCTAAGAGTATTCTCTCAAGACATCTACATTTAGTCTCTAGCGGGCATTAATTCACATGCTCATTATTATCTTCTTTATTTTTTATTTTTTTTTAATCGTATCTTGCAGACAAGAGAGACCCATTGCCATTTTAAAATCTGACAGGTAAAACTAATATTAAAAAAATAAAATATTTTTCATCAGGTTCTCGTACCTCCACTGCTGGAGTACAACCCTTCTCCAACATTGAGTTAAAGGAGTTGAAGTCATAAACTATCCCCCGGAAGTCTGGTGCCGGTCGAGGGACTTTTATATTTAGTCACAGCTTTTTAACTTTACATGTCGCTAAAAGACCAGAGGCCTAAGAAATCCATTTTTAACCGGTGACGGGGAGTGTAATAAGTTTGAAATCTATGTCTCTATGTGTGAATGTCTGTCTATTGCATCGTAGCACCTAAACGTATAGACCGATTCGGATGAGCTTTTTATTATCGAAAGCTGGTCTAATCGGGACGGATTTTAGACAAGCGGACATTTCTGTTTGTCTACATGTCTGTGACTTAGCACCTTAGCATCTTAGCACCTAACAGTATAGACCAATTTGAATGTAATTTTCTTTTTAAATTGAAGAGGGATTTAATTGTAATTATTCGTAGCTACATTTCTATCTGTCTGTGCCATCAGAGCTTCTAAACGGATAGACTGATTTTAATGAGGTTTTTTTTATTGAAGTCTGATTTAATGAAGTTGATTTTAAGCTATATTTCTATCTGTCTGTGGTATCGTAGCTCTGAAATGTATTGTCATTTAAAAAGTCTGGCATTTCTGACTTTTTGAATGTTTTTTTTTTTGTTTTGTGTGTGTGAATTCTGTGTATAATCGTGATTTTTCTATCGGAAAAAATAAAAATAAATGCGTTTTGGAATTGGCTAACGGACAAGAAAACACTTAAACCTAGATTACCCCAACGTATACAAATTATTGACGCAATATTTTAAGAACTGTCTTTGCCCAAAAACCGTTATTTCTATCATTCCTACGACCATGGCTCTTAAATTGCTTAAATGCTTGAAAATTGCGTGACATAATTCTATACTCGTTTAAAAGTTAGACTGGTAAAGTTAGACATAGTTATAATTCCCACAAATGACAAAAGTTTTCAATAAAAAACAGTAAAATCTGCTTAAGATATACGAACCATAATTAAAAAATGTAAATAAATAGATTATTGACATTCATAACATTACGTCCGTGCATTCATAGACATATAGACATTAAAAAAACAAAAACAAGCCACGTTCCGCTTTGATTTTTTCTCGAATTGCTAGACAGTTTATTTTATTGCGATCGGCTACTTTTTTTAGCCCACTTCGGACGTTCCACAAGGCGATATATTACTATCGACACGTATTAATCTAAACATAAATATTAATGCAAATCGAGACGTTAATTGATACAGATGTTCTTAAAAAACTGTTATTAATTCAAACGGACGCGTTCAAATATTACCTACCGCGATCAAAATCAAAACGACAGGTGAGGTCGTGTACAGAACTCGGTCGCGTCAAAAACTTAGACATCGATTGCCGGGATTTTTATAATTAACGTTTTTGCTTTAATTTTCATTTCGGTTATTATCATAAAAACACGTGTTTATGCTGAGTGAAGTTCATTCTATTAAATCGAAGCAATGGGATGTGTCACGCAAAACTGATGAAAAATTAAAGATGGCGCTCTCGGTGAACCATCTTCACAAATTGTAACATTCATATTTATATTTGACATATATTATTAACATTAACATATATAACATATAATTTGTTAATAAAAATTCCAACTTTTGTATGAAACTGACAGTCAATTGAGTACGGTCGCTCATGCACCACCTGGCGAGAGAATAGGGCACTGACACACCCCACTCTAAAATATCTAAGTCAACTACTAGAAATTATCGCGACTTTTTAAAGCTGGTTTTTTGGTCAAATTTGGTTTTCACGGTGTTCATGTATTTACAATAATACTATTTACTATTATATAGTAGAAATGCGTATAATATTTACAGACTGCGATTAAGCTAGTTAAGGGCAGGTTAAGGGTGCGTTTTTTTTGGGCCTTTTTCGACTTTCAACTTCCTTTGAGAAATGTTGACCTTTAAAATGAGTTTTGTCCTTTTCGTTTATTGCGATAATTAGGTGTTAAAGAAAGAGTCAAACATATTTTTTTCTGTATTTAGGCGACAAATTTAATCATTCAAACTATAAATAATGGAAAAAAACTGGATTGTCGTTTCGGACCGATCTAGTGGCCCATCGTAAGATTTTAAGCAAATAAAAAGTGTCACAGAACGATATATTAAGAAGCTACGATACAAATGAGCTGTCGGGGAAAAATCGTTCCAGTTTCTTCTGATTTCCCTCATCGCCTTAGCCAATTTATTCAGAAAGTTGTACTAATTGACTATATCTCTGATTAGGTAATTACATTCACTTTTTATCTGTTATACCTTTCACGTAGGTTCGGCCACTTTAAAGGGAATGTTTGTTTATTGCTGTCTGTCAAAATATCGCCCACACCGAAAATATGTGGGTAACTTTTACTTAACATTTTTTTATATATACATTTAGCTAAATTTTAGTAGAAATCGAGATTAACGGATTAAAGACGCAATTCGTTATGGGCTAAAAATAATATATTTTAACTTGTGTCTATAAATATATTGAATAAGTGTGGATTTGGATTAATGTGAAAATTCATTCATTCAGAAAAATAATTTTCCTGTAATTTTTGCTACTACATTTTCTGTCTGAATCGCATAATTCAGTTCTATCCTCGTTTATTTCGTTCTTCAGCCTTCACACTCGACTCAAAATTGATTTTTAAAAAACTATCCATGAAGCTTGCCATGAATAAAAATTCCTCGATAATTGAATAAGCATAATGTTATTATGTCTTTAAAAATAATAGCGACTAAACAAGGCCAATGGGATCAACACATTGTTTTTATATTTTTTCCGAAAATATATACCAATATATACCATACTCTTAAAATAAAAATAAAATTAGACTGTAATTTTCTGAGTTAGTTTTTTTCCAAAAATTTACTAATAAAATACCTCTGTGACGTCATTTGGACAGATGTTTACTGTTTACATTATCTTAGCCTAAATATAGTCGTTTACTAGTTTCATTCGAGATTGTGACTATAGCTCAATATTTTTATTTAATTTTGGCTTTGGTTTTTTACTGTGGAAAACAGGGAAATAAGCTCAACCGCCCAAATGATGTCACATTGACAATTTCAACGTCAGATGAATTTTTAAAAATATCTGGCCGTAAAGAAAAAAATTGATATTGTGAGAGGTTATTCTAGAACCTTATTCTTTTTAATTCTAATGCCCATCAGCGCAATGTAAAAAAAAATTGTAAAACCAAAATTATAAAAGTTGAAATAAAACAGTCATCATAAAGTTGTACACTGTCAGAAGGGTTCATATATTAGCGCCAACTACATAACATCAGATAGCTTTGGATAGCTTCGATAGCCAAGTCGTTTGGCAAGATGCCAAACGAGATGTATTGATTGATATTATGCTGTCAACTTCAAGAGTCAGCATCATCTTTATATCCCTTAAACCACTTTATTGGATTTTTATATATCTAAATTATATTTTTTATTAGCTTACGATGGCAGTAAACTTGCGTTTCTTTTGTCATACTATTTTTAGACTTACTGTACTTGATGTTAAGTTCAAATTCCATTCTTAATTTTCCACAATCATTTTTCGTTTTATGTTTTTCTTACAGATTGTTTTTTTAAGTAAGGGCTCTTGAATTACTTACTTAAGATATAAACCACCATCCACGACATTTTTATATATAAAGAGGGCATAGCAGTTATGACAAATGGGAAGCGTGCTAGTTACTATTTTATCGATTTCGCAAGCTACAATATCTCAATTTTGTCTTTATTCTTTGCCTTTATGCCGCTTCTTGTTAAATTAATTCGTCGGTGCGGCAGCAGTTCCTTTGATGCGTGCCGCCTCAAAAATATAAATTCGTCTCTAGTTTATTTTTATCTCGATTTTTTATTTATTCCGTATTCGGCTGATATGTTCGTGAAACTGCGTGAGCATTCCACTACTTTCTAAAACATCCATGTATTTCTAGGCATAAACGTCGCAATATATTAAACTATAATTGCACAAGACCAAGTAATTTTTGTGATGAATCGTTACACATATAATATAACTCCATGGTTCTAATAATGTTTCAGATAACATTTCTTGGTTTTTGTTTGAAGAAAATTTGGCTCCATACCTACTTAGCTATGGTTTTGTAAATGTATATGACACACACAAATATTTTCGAAATGAGTCGGCTTCGATTGCCTCGAATCGAAAATGCGAAAAAATGCTATGGGATTTTGATAACGATTAGATTAGATAGGAATGTCAAAGTTAGATCAATAAACCAATACTTGTTCAGTTTTCGATGAAAATCAACAAGATAATACGTTTATATTACATTTTTTTATATCCTACCTACTCTGTGAAGTTATCGGATATGAATGGGCAAATATGGGCTTGCTTTATTGAAACTTTTATTGTGCCATATCTCGACAGTAGATCAAATGTTCACATAATACAAAAATGTAACCCTTCCCCTCCACCCCCTTCCGTGTCAATAATAATAATAATAACGTATACATGACAACAACGTCTAGGTCCCAAATTAAGCATTAGCTTGTATTTTGGGTACCAAGCGAAGACACGTTACCACATACATATAAAAACCAAGACCCGATGCCAATATCATATTCATCATATAAATATTGACCCGACCTGGGATTCGAACCCGGGACCTCCAGCTTCGTAGGCAGGGTCGCTACCCACTAGGCTAAGCGGTCGTCAAATGAAACTTGACTAGATTTATTGGAATCATTAATTTGTCTTCCAATCGAATATTTTTCGCAATAGCCAAAGAGATTATGCAAATTACTTCATTGTATAGTCGTAGGGTAATACGTTGTGGACGCTCGGCGAAACGCTCTGTTCACATCAAAAATTATTTATCGCGAATATAGATTGTCCGTTGATTAAGTTGAGAACTCTATGGGGGTCAGGTAATTAACCTCTGCACAGCGGCGCGCCTATGGCAGTAACACGAAACAAGAGGTATTAATTCGTTAGATAGATAAGTGATTTTGGCGTTTTCACCTTACACACGACCCCGAAGGTGGAGAGGCGTCGAAGAAATAAAGAATTAATTTCGTGCATTTCGCTTTCACCGTTCAAAATAATTTAACACACGATCCGTTCGTACCACAGACAAGTCAACCTTATAGACCACGCTTTGACAAGGAGTAGCATTCGTCAAGGCTATGTAGTGACACTACATAACTACGTCTCTTGTGAGCGGTCAGTTGGAAGCACGTCGGAAGCCATTAAATTGTCAATTTTGAACGAGCCAATGAAAACTAGCCGACCTCTCCCGCACCCCGCCACTTTTTGGCGATTTCGTTTTCGTACTGACGTTTATTAAAGCGTGGTCTATAGGTTGACTGGTCTGTGGTTCATACTGAAGTCACGGCGATGTTGAAAAGGAATGTTTTAAGTAATAACTACTTATGAATATGACTTGCTACTTTTCGTATACAATTGAGTTGTTAATATTACAAGTAAATACAAAAGTGAATTCTTTTTTTCCGGAGTTGTAATAATAATAACAATAATAATAATATATTAATACCTGGGACGTCCCACACATAGCTTAGTCCCAAAGTAAGGCTTGTATTATGGAGTAGGTACTAGGCAACTGGTATACATACTTAAATATACTTTTTATAATATATACTTATATAACGGTCGCGGGTTCGATTACCGCTCGGGTCAAATATTTTTGTACATGAACATAAAATATTATTTATAATATATACATATATAGATATTTTACACCTAGACACGGAACAAATAGACATGTTCATGCACATAAATATTTGTCCCGGGCGGAATGGAACCTGCGACCCTTGGCTCCGCGGTTAGAGTCTCTAACTGCTTGGCCGATCGGTTAGTCGTATTGTATACACAGGTTAGAAATTAGGATGTCACCAATTTAGTCATTTCTTTTTTTCTAGGGCACCCCTTACCGACCCTTTCATCATACAAATCACGCAAATAAACTAGCACAATTCAGATATGAACAAACTGTCAGGACTCAATGCTGTTAAATAGAAAGATTTGTAGTTTTTATTTGTGACCGCAGTAGTGAAGCTTTGTTGTCCATGAATAGAAAACAAAGTCTTTTTCAAAAAGCCCCGAACCTTAGAGAACATTCCCCCGACAAAACTGCACTGCTGTCGTATGTAAAACGCGCTTGCTAATCGTATTCAGGGTTTCACTTGAACTCGAGCACTAGTAGTGGCTGGAGATATGCTTGAATATGATTGGGGATGGACAAATGATACAACCGAATGGCAGCCACTTTGGACTATGGACCATTACGCAGCATCCGCATAACTTCATGTGCGGAGTGCAGTAAATAATTAGGTGTAGTTGTAAAAAAGGGTGAACTGATGGGTCTACTGGACGGTACAAATGCAGCAAAGTTGCAATCAAGTGCTAAGCGTTTTGATTTTGTGCCGGCGATCGCTGATTTTCTTTACATTTATGCTGCTGCATATTAAATGTTATATTTGCAATACAATTTTTTCTAAAACCAGTAAGACTATAAATTCTTTTTCTATTTAATTTTCAATAATCTTTTCTATCGAAATTATTTTTCTTGTAATTGCTATGCATAAAGTGACCAACTAGTATATTTTTATAAACTAAACTAAGGTGGCCTTTATTATAGTATTTTTTTTAGTTCTATTAATTATAATTTAAAAAAATATAATGTTTTATAGGAAAGTTGAGAAAATGGTTTCTACAGTCGCGCACAGAGAATGAAATTTTCCCTCCCTATTTGAAAATGACCATCAAACACCATTCTATTTATGGAGTGTCATGGAGTGAAACACCTCTACTAAATACGTATTTTTGAAGTGAAAACTTCTGTAGCGTCGTTGTGATTTGAAAGTCGATGAAACGAAAAAGCGACAGTAAAAAGAGACAGGTACATAAATTCATAAGATTTAACGTGAGAGAAAATGAGGTAGGAGTTTCTTATGTTCGTGGTTTTCTTTGTGCTCTGCTTCGTACCCCCTCCACTCGTGTTTACCAAGGCATCGTGGGAGTTTGCTTGGGCTTCAGCGTTGTACGTGTGTTAATACGTTTTTGTACGCGCACGGGTAGCATAAAGCTTGAGAAAAGGCATCACAACAATCGTGGTGTTTTGTATACGTGTACGTATTATACATAATAAAATTCTTCGAATATGCCGAAAACTAATGCAGAATACTGTCGCGATTATCTAAATAAAAAAAGGAAAACAAGATTAAAAAGACAGCAAAAATATCAACGAAACGTGTTCGTGAAATTCGTGCACGCCGAAAAGCATTGTTGAATGTGAAAAATGATATGTAGTTCTATGACGCATAATGCTGATTTTACTGTTCAAAATAGTGAAACCTCCCGAAATTTTACATTCGTCTTATTATCTTGAAACCAAAATTTTTGAAGGTTGCACTTCTACCAAGTGTGAATTGCGCACACGTTTTTCTCCTTTCTTTTAGTATCACTAAAAATATTGAGATTCGCGCCACAAAGTATCGGATCACCGTGATGGTGCGCGGTCTGATAATTTCGTTGGTCAGCGACCACCTGCGGGATACCCTCTCTACTACACTCGCGATCTCTCTTATTCATCCTGCGTATTTATGTTTGATTTAGTGACCATGCCGCATCGGTAATTCTTTCAGAGAAATATGTCATCGTGAAAATTTCGCCTACCTATTTTTTTTTTTTTTGATGAAATCTAGTTAATACCTAATACGTAGAACAATTTGACGAATAATGGAAAAATCGGCCTGTATATAAAAAAAGCGAAATTCCAATTAAAACTACTAAAAAAAATAACCTACTACATCCTATTACTATAATATAAACACGATCTGATAATACGGGTTTTGGTATCGATTATTTATTAAGAAAATTTAATTAATTTAATTTAGTTTCGTCAAGATAGTAAATTAAAACTCTAATAAAAGATGGCCGCTGATGTACCGTTTTTAAGGTTGGTCTTTGGCGGTCTTAATTTATCAAATACTGCAAACGTGTTTTCGATTTTTTTTTAATAGATCCCATCACCGAGGTGCAATATATCGATATGTCATTGCATATTTATTGCAGTTTGATTACATACATTAACTAAATGTGCTTGCAATGAAAAAAAATTATGTGATCGATGATTAATAGATTATGTGAAACGGAGAGTCACTTCTTTTATTTTTATTTTTTTCTTAATATGCTATTTACTCAAAAATAAAATGTTTTTAATGAATTGGTGGATATCGCTGACTTTATCTACATGTAATTCAGTTTTATTCAAGGTTTTCAGAATTCGTTTAGTTTTCCGATGTAAAATAATTATTAAATTTTATATAGGGCTTTGGAATATATGCGGAAAAAATCCTTGAAATCGGTCTAACATTCTCTAATCGTAAACGAACAATAATACGTACGAGTAGGTACTTCCAACAAAGTTAGCAAATTCTATAATTTATAAAAATAAGTAATATGTACCTGATACACGAACCTAAATACCTATTATATTGTACCTGTTATACCTCGATGTCAAGTTTAAATCGATTATACTATTTTTATACAAACGAAGTTGTTGTTAAGTTCACACACTGACTCAGTAATTGCGGGGTGTACGAACTCGACCAAGGTAAATAGATCGATCGCATAAAACACCGGTGATAAAAAAGTTTTACGTGTTCAACGTACATTCTTATATACATTGCTATTTTAAAACGTACACATTTAAGTATACCTAGTATAAAACCTCTATTGGATATCGCCCAAAGTAATTTAAGAACAATCGGTGACTAATAGTAGTACAGGTATGACGCAGACAGCCGGTGCCATAAAACTAAACTGTTACAGATTGTTATCTGGCTAACGATTTATTACACTTTACATTGCCGTTTTATATAAGCATATTTTCGATATATATAGGACTGAACGGTCAATGGATACCATTTTAAATTATGTCATGAAAATAGACGAATACAATGGTATAGTTTATAAGGCAGACGGCCGGTAGACGCGATCGAGGTAAATGAACTTTTGCCTTCGGGCTTTGTTTTCTCCTAGAACTAGACTTTAGTTCGGAACTGTTTTACGCTATTGTTGAGACCTAGTTTTTATGATTACGACATTTTGAATTAACTTATTATTCGTTTCGATTCACTTTCATTTTTTATTTTTATTTCGAACGCTTCGAAACTATTGAAAAATCTATATTAGAAAATTAGTCGAAAAAAAACCTTATTTTCCACAAATTTTAGGTTTTTGTACAAATGCTTCGAAACTGTTGAAACAATTAATAATATCAGTTAAAAATTTTAATGAAAAATTATTTTTATAATCGCATGTTATGTTTTTTTAATTGAAACCTAGAAATGTGATAATGAAAAAATAAAAATCTTTTTTTTATATATGGTGGCTCCATCTATTATTAAATAGTCGTACTAGACATGCTTCGTCCCACGTTTCACTTTAATATTGTCATAATTCGAATACAAGATACAAATAATATGCTTATTTAGATTTAAATCACTCTTCGAATAAAATCATAATTACGATTAACTCGCATTTTTTAACTATCTCTAAAATATGTCACACATTTTATATACCTGAAGCTTAAAATTTTATGACAACAAACATATTTTATGGAGGAAAATTTTGCCCTTATATACGACTTTGTCGTCTCATAGAACGCAACTGAGTTTTAAAAGTGAAAATTGCAAAACAACAAAATGGCAAGTACCTACTCATTAGGATTAAACCGAGGTAAAACTTCATGTCGCAATTGAAAACTCTCATGCGTAATTAAAATGTGAGGTGCTTCGTTAGGGAAGAGCTTTCGAAATGGAACGCGACATGAGATGTCAAAGGAATGTTACATATATACTAAATATGTGTTCAAATCCCTTATATTTTCATTGATATAAAATATAACTAGCAATATAATGACAACTATTTCACTCAATATTTGCCTTCGTCTTCGCAAGCGTCGTTTTCACCATTCGTTTTATTTCGTCGTTTAATCTACATATTTATTTAAATTTTCAATTTTTAAAGAACTTATTGCTCTGTCTATGACAGTGGCAGTGTTTTAATACCATAGATAACATAATGACCAGGATGAAGCGTCGACGATCGAAACGATCGAAAATGTGTGTGCACAATGTCAGATTCAGTGATCAGACAGACCATACGTCATTTGTCTTTCATTCCTTCATTGTCAGTCATTGTTTTTAATAAACGTTTTGTTTAATTACGCTTAAAATGTAATATCAAAATCTTTATTTTCTTTCCCAGTACGAATTTTACATGTGAGTCACACAAAATCCCACTTCCCAGAAAATACTTTAAAACAACAACTGGTATATTTACTAATATGGTCTAAGGCCATCGAAATAACATTGCTAACGTATAGAACCGACACCGCCAACGAAATGTTTGAGCCAAGCGTTGTTGCCGAGCGGCAACAATTCATTCAGGCACTCGTCTATGCTCATCGTAACCACGTGCCAAAAACGTGATTAAACAACTATTCACAAATGCCGTTGTGGGTGTTAAAAACGCGTAAAAATTAATCAACTGCGAAGTAAAAAGATATAGTGGCATAACTTAGCGTCGATAATTAATCAAAACAAAACTAAAACCAAAACCAATTTATGTATATACCTACATTGTTTTCTACCGTTACGGCCATACTTGTTTTAACTACAAGTATTGTTATGACATGTATAATACCTACTATAAACTTGTATAATACTTGCAAGTTTGTGTATTCTAGTGGAAACGAAACAAACACTACATGTATGAGACAGTAAAATACAGTGTATTATACTTGGTCGAAAAATCAATGAGGTAGAAACAAGGTGATACGTAGTGCCGCGTGCACAGATTTTGTTTGTGCCGTCGTCTGTTCTATTAGTATATAGTTCAATGTCTATGGCAAATATTTTCTCGCTCACATTTTTTCACACACGGTATCTGTATGAACATCCATAATTGATAGATTGATATCTATATGTTTTAAATCCTTCAAATTATAATAGCCAAAATAATTGTAAGAAAACTATACAAATTAAATTCATGTTTAAAATCGCATACTGAATTTCATATTTTTCGCGCTTTTATTTTTATTGAAGTTATCATTTTACGTGAATTCTTTCCTTTTTTTGACGTTGCAACGTGTCGTGTCGTGCGTGAATTTTGCTGGTATTTTGCTTTCCCACCTCAGTTCCACCGAACTGACGATTTCAAATTTCGCACATGCGTATTTTGCATTCCCGCCAATTTTTTTACATGACGCAGTCGTGTCATGCGTATTTAGCGTTTCCGACCGAATCCATTTCGATTGGCGTTTAATTTTCTCTCCTGTTATACGTATTTTGCATTTCACCATTATTTAAATAGATCTTTATCAATTTTCGCGCATACGAATTTCGCGTTTCCACTTACGTCCCACTGTTTTGGAATTTAAACATTTCCAATGTTAAAATAGTAAAATACTTTCTGCAACGAAAATGCCAGAACGAAATACCAGAAATAACACGACGACGGCCGCAAACAGGTGCGAATTAAGCTGATTTCCTTTAGAAGTCTCTTGTCGATGGCTAGTACAAAGCGTTCGTTTCCCGCCAACCGTGTGTTAATTACTTACGCGCGCGCCTTTTGTTCTCGCTTGTACCTACACTAGTTAACGGCCACACTAAGTGGTCGAGTTCTCTTGTTATGAATTTTTTTTTTTTATTTAATTCTTCCTGTTTTTACAAGTTTTGTGTGCTTTGCTCGAAATAAGACTGGGGATGCACGGAGTGCGGTCTAATACAAAGTAGCACCGGATATAGGTACCTACGTGTCGTTCCAAAAATCCTATGAATCAAAATAAAAAACCCATTTTTTTCACATGTTTGAATGTGTACTATATGAGATTTATAGTATATTGTACAAATATTCAATTAAGTATTAGGCTAGATATAGTAATATCTAACCAAGGTTATGAGTTATTGATCTTATGTGAAATCTCACATATTACCATAAGATACAACTAAAAATAGGGTAATTAATTGCCAATATGTACTTCGTTAATTTACCAGAGTATGACCGCTGCTTGGATACCAAACTCCAAACAGCGACTGTATTTCCAAATTATAATAAAAATGTTACAGTGACATACATGTGAACTGCTCGAGCGGTCGATAGGTATGCTACGAGCTTTATTTTATGAATAAAATAAATTATGTCTTTTATTTCACGTATCTTCGGTCATCAATTGGAAAAAAATAATTAAAAAGAATTAGTCTTCTTTTTGGTATTGTAAATTTTTCATCAATTTAAAATTTTTTATTGAGTTTATTATTATATTTGCCCGTATTGTATTTATTATTATAAATTATTATTATATTTGCCCGTAGTATGTACCAACAATGAATAGATAATTTGTTGGCTTTTTCAGCTCGTTATGAATGTTTTTGTTTTGGACGCCTTCGAGACTCTTGTTAAGGTTTTTCTTTTGTACTTTCACTACTGATTATTATTATTACTCGTTATTATCGTGATGATTGAAAAAAAAACTGTGAGGTGAGATGTGTTATGGCGGCGGGGTTTCGTAACTCGTTTTGATTACAGACTTCGTCAGTAACACGGACTGAATTACGAAAGCCAGTTAGTAGGTAAGTAAGGGCCACCGTTCTAGCACGTAGCTGTTTAACTGTTTATGCCGTGGAATGTGTAATTTCATCTAATTTTGTAATTTTTTTTACGGTGTTAACTGTACACCTAACGACCACTTAGCCTAGTGGGCAGCGACCCTGTCTGCGAAGCTGGAGGTCCCGGGTTCGAATCCCAGGTCGGGTCAGTATTTATATGATGAATATTAATACTGGCACCGGGTCTTGGTTGTTATATGTATGTGGTGTCTTCGCTCGGTACCCAAAATACAAGCTAATGCTTAGTTTGGGACATAGACGTTGCTGTGTTTGTGTGTGTTATTATTATTATTATATTACCTAAAGTACAGGCAGTGAAACTTTATTAAAAATAAAATTTGACAGAGACTGGGTAAAACCTTCGGCCGAGGTATTTTTTTATTTATCTTATCGCGAAAAATGTCATAATGTGGTATATTTGAAAAACCTTTAAATGATCAAATGCGCCCTTCTTTCTGTCCGTTTAGGACGATTTAAGATATTACGTACGTCAGCTCGAAAATTAGACGGTGTCTTTTCTATCCAAGATCTTGTCCAATGGTTTATCTATGTATCTCATTTATATCTATCGTCCTGTTGCCTTTTTATTCGTATTACCATGGAGATACGCGAGCGACTAATAGGTAATTGCGTTGGTCGGCAGCCGGCGATGGGATACCACTCCCCGCTACACTCTTGGTCGCCCCTTTTTCTTGCGTAGTATTTATATTTGACTTACTAAGGACATTGTATCGATAATGCGTTTTGGAAAATATTTTTTTGTGAAAATTTGACTTAAAGCAATTTTTTTTTTCTAAAAATGGAGTATTTAGATTATATTTGATAAATTTGGAAAGTGATGAAAGAATCTTTCTGCATATTGTAGAACATTCGATTCGTTTCCTATTTCACATTTTCATCTTTGAAGAGTTATTCATAGGATATTTTTTTTAATTTAAGACAAAGTTGTTTTTGTAGCAAATAAATGTCTTATTATTATTGTTATTATTAAGTGGAATATTCCAGATTGCTCTGTCTAATTTCAACTAAATACGAGATTTAAAAAAAAAATTAAGCGTGTTATATTTTTTGTGTCCATTTAACAGCGCCAGGTGGACAATCGATTATATAAAAGACATATTAAGCCTCTAGATAACTTTATAATCGAAAGTGTCAGTTAAAGTAATATATATTACTATTCCACAAATAAATTACTTGGATCGCATCGCGAATAGTAATCGATCAATTTGGTAAAATCGTGCCGATTATTTAGAGAGCGTTCGATCATTCTATTGCGATCTTAATGTATCACCTTTCGTATTAGACCGAGAGCCGGTTTCTCCTCCGAGTGTAAGCGAGGTAGGTGTAAAGTTACAGCTTATCCGCATTAGAACAATGTCTAGAACTTTCTTGTATTGGGCCTATATACTGTCGACATGTGATATCTATAAGACATATAGAATACTGTCTGTCTTTTAGAAAATGTTTTTCAAATCGTACATGGCCGAAGAGGGCGTTTTTTTGTTAAAAATGAAAAATGGCGGTTTTTCTAAAGTAATAGGACTAGGGAGACATAAAGTATCAATATTCATGAAATCAAAAGGGCTAGAACACTGCTTATTTATTTATATATATATGTGGCGATAGCAGTACACTATCTTACATTATAACATATTATATAACAACAATGTATATATCTAAGTAGTACCTAAGTCATGTAATATTAATTTAGCTTATAGTCGGTAGTCCTTTGTCGGTATTTCGCAAATTGTACAAACATTTTTATCTTTGTAAGATCCCTTGTTTAATGGTGTAAATTGCATGCTAGCTTAAAATATTTTTCTTCCTTCGCAAAATCAAAGATTTTACGATTATTGACGTCGACGGACATTTTACAAACAAACCGTTAGACTTGCACAATGTTACCGATATTCTATTTGTAGTAAACGCGGCATCCCTCAAAGAAGCGATGCCGACCTATTTTTTACTCTAGCACGGTACCGTTAACCAGGTACCGTTAACATGAACCCCTAGAATCTCATCTCGACCGATGACGATTCGGTAGAGACAGTGGTTACGCAATCCTCAGCACGACAAGTCGCGAGTCGACACTGTCTGCCGACGTAATTACTCAACTCGCTCTTTCCATTCTTTGTAATATATATATAAGTGAAAAACGCTAAATTAAGTCTGTACACTATAAATTTATCAAATAATAAATTAGTGAAAACCCAGACTCTATTACTTATTCATTTTACGCGCGAACCTAACTTCTGATTATTTAGATTCGTTTATGTGGGAGATCTAAATAATCAGGCATCGAGGCAACCACCCGCAAGACTCCTTCCCGCATGTCAGATATACGGTGACCCCAAACAAATCAACTCAAGCAATCTGCATCATCCCACATATATATCTCACTTTATGGTTTTTTGTTTGTGTATTGCCTTGAAAGTTTTTGACAAAATAGGTAAAATTCTTCAAGTTCATGGCGGACCACGAACATTATAAGGTTTCCTAGTTTATACGGCTATGTGTGTGTGTGTGTATTACTGTGTATCACATATAACGAATTTCGAAAACAGTATTTACTCACTAAAATATTGCCTTTGAATTCTAATCTATATGAAGGGAAAACAACACCATTCTATAAAGTTTCCAATTTTTTTTTAATGTTCACCAATTTTAATCAAACAATTTTATTGTTTCGTGTAAAAACACAGACTGTAGCTCCCTTTCAAGCCCCACATCTCCGGAAAACGGCGACACTTTTTTCTATGTAAACGGAGCAAAGTAAGCCATTCTACTATTCTCTGACTTGGCTGATTATAACTCACAGCAATTTGTAGTCTAGGTGCACGTCGCGTCGCAGCTCCAATTTTTTCGGAATCTAACCGAGCATTTCTAAATTAACTTGGTATCATCACAAAAAGTGTAGAATTTAATGCCAACGAACCCGAAAGCATCCGGTAGTTTTAAACAATATTTGAATGAGTAATCCCATGCATTAAATTACATTTTCGAAACAATGTTTACGTAACATGAAGCCCTTCCTTCCTCTGTTTGTTTTAAGGTAACCATTTATAGACCCATTTGCTTGTTAACGTGGTCCTCTTCCCCGGCCATGTGTCGCGTCGCGTGCGCATTATCCGTAGCTATATGTAAACAAAGTCAGGATGATGAAATGATATCATAAATAAATATTGTTTTAGTATTAAAACAAAGCGCAACATTTGAGTACAGACAGTCTTATATAGAGGCGAGAATGAACTTGCGTTCGCGCCGGTGTTTTAACCGATTGTAGATAAACACGTGGCCACGGCTCAGGCCGGTTTGTTTTTTTATACTATTGATATGCGTTTATATAAACGTAAAACTCAATTCTTACCTTACTCCTAGAGTTACTTATACTATATCAATTTTCTTATTATAAGTTTTTGACTATTTATTTCCTACATAACACTGAAGATAGGTACGGCTTCCCGTCTTTAAAAGCAGCAGTGTTCTAACGAGTCCAACTCGGTGTAGTATGTAAAGTTTGATATACCGTAATTTTTTTTTGTTTAAGTTAGTAATATCTTAAACAATCAAACAATTAAGTGGTATAAGTAAACAATCGTGTCGTGATAGCCAAAGCGCAACGAACCTGTATTAAATTTATATGGCCCCATAGCCATAGGGCCATGGTTCGAATCCGGGCGTGTACCAATGAGTTTTTCTGACTTAAGTACACAACTATCACTGACTCCATGCTTCGGAGGGCACGTTAAGCAGTCGGCCCCGGACGCTGTCAATAGATGGCGGTCGTTACAGTCCCCAACCCGTAATGGAGCAGCGTGGTGGATTTAAGCTCCAAGCCCCCCTCCTCACTCTGGGGGAGGCCTAAGCCCTGCAGTGGGGTAAAAATGGGCTGATGAAGTGAAGTAAAGAAATAAACAATGTATCTGTAGGTAGCGAAAGTTTTATTTTGTCGTAAAATTTTTGTTAACACGAGATAAATAGGTACCTACGTACGGCTTTCCGTCTTTAAAAGTAGGTCAGTTTCTTGTCGCCGATTTATATACTGATGCCCAACCCAAGCTAGTGTTGATATCAATGATGTAGGTATTTGATTTAAATATATACGTATTTTTACCTAGTAACAAAATCAATTCATATAAATTGCCGCTGTAAACATTGGATCGAAAACATAACATCAATGCGGCCTTTAGTTAGTTGTGTAATAGAAACTCGGTAGATAGTTTACAATAACCACATATCTGTGGTAGCTCCGATCCTGTGTTACTTTCTTTCACGCATTCTCTTAACCGCGTCCGTCGTCAGGGATACTAATTATAAACGCGGATACACGCCCGGCTAGCCCGTTTTAGAAATAAACACGGTACGTACGCATCTTCTGCTGTGAAATTAGCCCGAACGCGTTTGGATAAATAAGGAAACGCTCGGTTGGATGCCTGCGATGTGTGTTCGTTTTCTGTTTATTTTTATTTTTTTTAGAGCATCATACCAGTTAGGCATAGAAATATTTCGATGAAACTGTCTTCATTCGTTTAGAAGTTTTAGTTATAGCATTGACATGACAGAATTTAAATTTTTAAGTTGGAATATGCGTATAAGTGGATTTTGGTAAAAAATGGTACATAGACCACTTTAGTTTTAGGCTTATCAGTTATATGTTACTTGTGAAAACAATGTACCTAATACCTACCTATGGCAAACTTTAGTTTCAGGCTCTTCAGTTGTGTTACTTGTAAAAAACAATGTACCTAATACGTTAGTCCACGTGGACCGGCATATATGTCGATTTAATCAAAGCTACTCCAAAAAAAAAAGCACACCTGCTGGTAAACTTTTTTGTAAATTTAATGTTGTGTGATAATTATTAAATCACTAATAACTTTTTGCCTATATTTCTTTTTAAAGTAAAAATCATCCGTAATCCGTAAGTAATTTATTGAAGAATAATTAAGTAGCTATTTAAGAATAATAAACTATACTATCACAATTAGCTGCGCCGGCGGCTCTGCCCTCGTCTAGAAATTTAAATTTTAAGAAGTCGTTTCACAATATCACTAATAATTTTGCAAAACAGTATGCGTATTAAAGTAGATTTCTATTTAAATAGCTGTTTCTTATAAAAAAATAAACAATCAGTGATTTAAAAAAAAGCCGTTTTCCTTTGCAACGAGCCATTTTTAAGGTTCCGTAGCCAATGGCAAAAAAGGAACCCTTATAGTTTCACCATGTCCATCTGTCCGTCTGTCTGTATGTCTGTCGTTTTTCTCGGAAACTATTGGCAATATATAGATGAAATTTGGAAGGTAAGTGTAATCTATGAACCGCTACACAACGGCGTAGTGAAATTAAGAATTTTTTTGTGGTAGGTCGCCATACATATAACTGAAATACAAAAATAATTCATCGTATATTAACGCGAAAGGTACACAACGATAGGTGTGAAAAATTATATGAAGGTTTCAAGCATTTTTTTTATTTAAGTAAACAGTTGGTGAAATATGCACTTCTAAAGTCCTAATTTTTGTTAGAGTCATGTGTCCGTCCCCGTCCCCCCCTTCCAGCTAAATCGTTGTTTTTGGATATGTGGAAAAATTTATGACAGGAGTATATATTACGTAGTTAAAAGGGAAACTTTCGCAGCTATCTAGACTGTATTATATAACGAGTAATAGATTAACTTATAAAATGTACTTTTATAAATAAAAATTTTGTATAAATTCCATAGAAAATGACAGCGTTTAGCCAATAAGCGAAAACTAGATGTATTTTATGTTTGTGATGTTATTGTAAAAGATTTTATGATGAAAACTACATTGTATTACTAGGTACTTTTCTTTGCAGAGCTTATTGTCTTCACAATCGATACTAAAAGTCAAAGGTTCACTCTAATAAAATAAGTATCTAATAAAAATTGTCTCTAGCTATCAGTGTACTCATGTTATTACTTTTCGGATTATCCAGAGAGGATCGAGGGCCTTCTAAATAACTAACGAAGTGAAAATGAAATATATTTATACAATAATTCTTAAATTACATAATAATAACGATTAATGGTTAAGTTCGATTAACGTCACGCTCATTTTTTTTATATTGTATCGTGATACGGAACCCTTCGTGTGCGAGTCCGATTCGCACTTGGCCGGTTTTCTTGTATAATAACAATATCTGGGACAACTTACACACGGCCGTTTAGCCTCAAACTAGGCAGAGCTAATATAATGGGTACCTACTAGACAACTTATTGCTATACCTACATACTTAGAATTTTTTTGTAAAACATAAATATTTTACATCCAGACATGATACGGTATATATAACGCTCATAATTTATAACTAAAAAACGTTCACTATAGAGGGCACGCAATCTTTCCTAAATACGTAATCTCCGCTGAACGAACCACACACAATTATTGCTACAGCCGCTGATTAGTTCAATTTAATGCCCATGGTATGACATTCAGATGTATACCATTGTATATATTTTTTTTTATTTCAATATTTTAGCTCAATGTACGTAACAAGATATAATTAATGTCCCCGGGCGACCGGCACGCGACCACGTGCGCGCGCGCCGCCTCGGGTAATCACGATTCCGACACTGGGGTGATCTGTCAGATTACCATATGATTACACGTTCCACACTTATTAGTAATAACGGTGTGTGTATTTTAGTGTTTTCTATTTCCTATATTCCTCTCCATATTCCGGATAGTAACAATTTTGTAAAGGATCTAATGAATTACCTACTAATAAGTTTTTATCGTTGTTTTGAAATCACAAACATTGTCCAATGCTCTGGTATAGTTCGCCTCAAACTTTATGGCGGATCGGAATACAACGCTATAAGCGTGCTTGCGCGGGTACAGTCATATACCCCTCGCTCCACTGCGTCCCGCTACACCTAAAACTGGTTACTGCGACGCGTCTTGTGCCTATGTTCACATCCGCCATAAAGTTTGATTGGAACTGTATCGATATCTTGTATTGTTTCAAAAATTACAGGAGCAACGCATTGTCAATTGTCCTGTTAAGCTGTAAACAAGACCGTATTGTCTATTCAGCCGTTGTTACTGTTATGCGACGTCTATGGGATGGGTGGTGAGGGTTTGTGCATATTTTTTCGTTGTCGTCGTTTCCTAGCAATAATAATAATAACAACACACACAATCACAACAACGTCTAGGTCCCAAACTAAGCATTTGCTTGTATTTTGGGTACCAAGCGAAGACACCACATACATATAACAACCAAGACCCGGTGCCAGTATTAATATTCATCATATAAATACTGACCCGACCTGGGATTCGAACCCGGGACCTCCAGCTTCGCAGGCAGGGTCGCTGCCCACTAGGCTAAGCGGTCGTCGTTTTCCTTTCAATTTCGTCGCTTGATGTGGCATGTGATGGTAACGGAATCGTAGAGTCCACATTTCACCGCTGCGCAAGATTTCTAACTTCTTAAGTCATCCTTTCTGTGTTCGATTTGTCTAGTCAAACACTTATATTATTCTTAAATTATCATTTTCGTATTTTTTTAATATTTTCATAATCTGCAAATAAATGACTACCTATTGGTTAAAAAGTAACAAAATTTCTCCGATCGGAAGAGCTGCGGTTCGCGTACTAAAGTCATACTAAGTAAATAATAAAAAATAAAATACCTGGCACATCACACAGCGTCATCTAGTCCCGAAGTGAGCAAGTATTGTACTTGTATTATGGGTACTATTCAACTGTAATTTGATGTACTAAACAATAGTAAATTAATATTCGAAATTAGAGGTTAGCAGCACGCCGGCTCTCACCAAATTCTCAATTAGTAAATGACTTTTTTACAATACGCGTGTGCTTAGATAATGTTATATAAATCACGCGGAAAAACTTTATGAGTGGTTTTACTCAAGGATTACGTATACATATAGTCAGTAATTTATTTGGATAAGTAGATACTCGTGTAATTGCATGTCAGCGTAAATAATAGATAAAAAATTACGTGTATATATATATATATATATATATTTCTTTTTAACCAATAGTATATATAGAGGTAGTTATATATATATATGTGGTCAGTCAATTATTTGGATATGTATACTCGTGTATATTAGGTACATATCAGGAAAAATATAGATTGACAAAAATTTAATAAAATTAATAAAACAATAATACTAAAAACAATACAACACATTTAATAATTAATAATAATAATAATACATGGGGCAACCCACACAGCGCCATCTAGTCCCAAAGTAAGCAAGTATTATGCTTGTGTTATGAATTACTAGACAGGTGATATACATACTCAAATATTCTTTTTTTTTATTATATATATAGATAAATATCATACACCCAGACCCGTAACGAAATAAACATGTTCATGAACACAAATATTTTTCCCGGGTGGGAATCGAACCCGCGACCGTTGGCTCCGCAGTTAGGGTCTCTAACCACTCGGCCATTCGGTCATCATAATTATACATTTGAAATTATTAATGATTTTGTTAACAACTGACATTCATTATATTTGTAATGTGCTATTTAAAAATTATTACACCCATATCGACACTTCACTACGCAATTATCGAATAAATTTCAAAGAACAGCACTCAATGAAATAATGACAATCTCAAACATTTTTCAACTACCTAAGTCTTCACTCTGAGTTGCGCGGTCCGGGAGGCTGTAAGTAGAGCCCGCACTGCCGCTGTATCGATTAACCGAGCTCTCTGCGTTGCTGCGATGTTTACCTAGATATTATGGGAAAAGCCTGGCACATATATTAATATTTTACACCCAGCCACGGAATTAATAGACATGTTAACTACGCACAAATATTTTGTCTCATGCGGGAATCGAACCCGCGACATTTTTTTTCTGCAGTTAGGGTCTCTAACCACGAGGCCGATCGGTCAGTCAAGTATTCCGACAATGTTATAATGTGTGTGTTATGTGTGTTAGTTCGTTTTGTAATCTCAGCTTAATATACCCAAAACTCAACAATAAGCTAATACTTTTTACCCAACTACGCGACACAAAGGATGCTAATGTGTTCATCGATCTACATATTATGTATGTTTGTTCCCTTGTATAGTTCGCCTCAAACTTTATGGCGGATCGGAATACAACGCTATAAGCGTGCTTGCGCGGGTACAGTCATGTACCCCTCGCTCCACTGCGTCCCGATACACCTAAAACTGGTTACTGCGACGCGACTTGTGCCTATGTTCACATCCGCCATAAAGTTTGATTGGAACTGTAACATTCTAGATACGTAACACATGGGTCGATTTTGATTACTATTACGTCAATCAATTTCTTTTAATTTTTTAAATGCCACTAAAAACGTGAGAATAATCAAAAGTCAATATGGCGACAATCACACACCATATTGTGACATACAAAAAGTTGCAGACAATGAATTATTTCAACTGGGGTACCTATCATTGAAAAAGTCTTGAAAAATTATTTTAAGGTTTTTCAAAGAATTTTTTTTTAATGACCATTTAGGATTTATAAAGATTTAAAGTCGGTTGACAGCCGTTTGCACTCAATTTTTTTTATAAAAGAAATGTCAATATTGCGAATTCTATTTTTTATAATAACTATTATACAAAGTGAAAAATAAAAAAAACGATTTCGTAAAAATGAACTTAAAAGGAAAGGAAACAAGATGTCCTACTTCTCTTTTCGATCCCGCAGCCCGCGAATACACCCTAATCAAGCTCGGCTAAACTCGGAAAAGCTCTCTTGCTACAAAATATTCCGAACTAGTATTTATTAAACATCGGGCATTATTAATTGACTGACCGTTTGGTCCAGTGGTCGGAGACGCCGACTGCAGGACCCAAATATGGCATGTTTGATATATTTGTAACGTTATATCTATACTAATATTATAAAGCTGAAGAGTTTGTTTGTTTGTTTGTTTGTTTGTTTGTTTGAACGCGCAAATCTCAGGAACTACTGGTTCGAATTGAAAAATTCTTTTTGTGTTGGATAGTCTATTTATTGAGGAAGGCTATAGGCTATATGTATAAAATAATACTATCTGTCTGTCTGTCCATTTGAGCAAATCTCCAAAACGGCTAAACTGATTTTGATGAAACTTCACAGATATGGAAAGAAAAAGGTCAAAAGTGACATACACTACTTTTTGTATGTCTGTATGTTCGTCCATCTGTCTATTCGAGCTAATCTCCAAAACGGTTAAACCGACTTTAATGAAATTTCACGGGTATGAAAGGAGGTGGTCAAAAGTGACATACGCTACTTTTTGTCAGTCTGTTTGTCTGTACGGCTATGTGTCTATTCAAGCTAATTTTCAAAACGGCTCAACAGATTTTAATGAAACTTGCAGACGTGAAAGAAGGTTGTCAAGAGTAACATCAGCTACTTTTTGTGTCTGTCGTTTGTCTTCACTGATCTATCAACGTAGATAAAGCCGAAACTACTAAGTCTAGGAAGCCGAAATTTGGAACAGTGGTTTATTTTATAACGTATCAATTTTTTATGAAAGGAATATTTGGAAATTTCAAATTTAAGGAAGGAGGGACGGAAGGGCTTTGTATGAGTCTTTGTTCTTTAAAGTTAGAAACATAAAAATTTTGACATAAATAAATAATGATGTGTTTCACGGTTTTTGGATTTCCAAATATTTTAAGGAGGGGAAACGGGAGGTGAAAAGTATGGGAGTATCGGTTTTCTTAAAGGAGTGGGGAGAATGAAGGTTGAAAGTTTGAATGGGTGTATCCAATATTAGTTTCAGCAAAAAGTTGGTATGTATAAACCATTTCGAAAATTAATACTACTTAAAACAGGAATGTGTAGTCTACGCAAGCGAAGCTGCGGGCGGTCGCTAGTTTAAAATATATTTAATTATGAATATCAGTTGTTTAGTACCCATAGTACAGGCTCTGCTTAAGTAAGGACTAGGTGACCGTTTGTGAGATGTCTCAAATATTATTATTGGTATATATAGGCTGTTATTTGACGACCGATGCGGTATTTGACGACATTGACGACCGCTTAGCCTAGTGGGTAGCGACCCTGCCTACGAAGGTGGAGGTCCCGGGTTGGAATCCCAGGTCGGGTCAGTATTTTTATATGATGAATATTGATACTGGCACCGGGTCATGGTTGTTATATGTATGTGGTGTCTTCGCTTGGTACCCAAAACACAAGCTAATGCTTAGTTTGGGGCTTAGACGTTGTTGTGATGTATACGTTATTATTATTATTTATGAATCTGGAAATACACTATGCCGGAACTGACTACTCACAAAAAATATTTAAAAACTGAATACAACATTTAAAAATGCAACTCCTTGGCTGTAGAATACAGTTTTTTTTTTTTTTCATATAACTATCAATTGTTTTTCCATTGTGGCGTCATTTTGAAAATTGCGTGTCTTCATCATACCATGGATCAGATTCTTGAACGCGTTTTCGTGTATACATTATTGAACTCTAAACTCACTACAATGTGATATATTATCATAGGGTGTTAAAGGAGTTTGATATTGAGAAATAGTTTCACATTTCATACAAAGACATTCATTTCATTCATTCCATAGAACACTTCATAGAAACATAGAACATTTCATAGAAAGAGACCTCTTTCGAGCTAACCCAAGCTACGAAGTGAATTCTCGCATAGATACTTACCTAGTACATTACCATAATGGATTAACATCACAGACCACTCCTGTCTTCAATCCATACGATACGCGGTATGAGTGATTGCATTCCGTTCAATGACCGCCACCCTAAACGGAAATAATGTCCCCTGTACATGCGTGCAGGTAATGATGTCCGAATATCCGTCTGTCCGTTTGGTTAGGGGGGACTAATAACATGAAATTTTTACGGCTTCTCTTCTACTATTACACTACGGTGACTTATGTTATAGTGTATTGGATACAATTACCTCGAGGGTTTGGTGCATATGTCGCAGGATGATAGTGAAGACCTTGCCTAGGTTAATATACCTGCCAGAAGTTCCGCCAAAATCCGGTAGACAGCATTTAAATTGGTTAAATTTAGCGTAATTTTCACCATATTTCCGACCCAGTTTAGTGCGATAACAAAAAGGAATAGATACCTAATTATATAGAAACCAGCGTCGTCGTTTCTGAAGTGAGAGAAGAGATAATATAATAAATTATTTGGGTTGTCACAATACGATGGTTTAGTGTAAGATAGGTACTTATATCGACGATACATATTATAGTTTCGGATTGTATCAAGGGCATTTGTGAATTCGTATAGGAAAATTTCGTCGCAAACACGACTTCCAAACTCCTTCCACTTGCATCTTCTAAAAATCAAACGTATTAAAAAAACAATTTAACAAAATACCATTTTTCCATAAGGCAGCCGACTTTTTGATGATTTTCTTCTTTTAATTTTCGTTAATTCTTTTTTCAGGGTGCCCAATGCCCCAAAGAGCAGCATCGGCGAAATCTTCAGCTCGGACAAGGTGGACGGCTCGCTGGTTACCAAGGGGTCCAACGGACGTCCGCGCGCGCAACGTGACACGCCTGTGAGACCTCGGGATACACACTCCAGATTATTTGGACAGGTGAGGTCTATTTCTACCAAGTTAATAATAAGAGTCCTGATAGAGAACGCATATAGTTAATCGTTTACTATTACATCTGTGTTAATTTTTTAGAGTCGGGGTGAGTTATCGTAGAGCGTCATCATCATCATCATCATCATCATCAGCCCATTTTTACCCCACTGCAGGGGCTTAGGCCTCCCCCAGGGTGAAGAGGGGGGCTTGGAGCTTAAATCCACCACTCTGCTCCACTGCGGGTTGGGGACTGTAACGACCGCCATCTATTGACAGCGTCTGGGACCGACTGCTTAACGTGCCCTCCGAAGCACGGTGTCAGTGATATTGTGTACTTAAGTCAGAAAAACTCATTGGTACACGCCCAGATTCGAACCATGGTCCTATGGGGCGTTATAAATTTGAGACAGGTTCGTTGTGCTCTGGGCTATCACGACCGTAGAGCGTATGACAACCGAAAGTTGCCAGCAAACCAGCAAATAGGTAATCTGTACAATTTGGCCACACGCAGATGGGTTTTTTTTGATACGTTAAACATATTTTTGTCCGTTTCATTGGATTATTCTTCTTATTTAAGTAACAAACCAACTATGGTAAATATTCTTAATGTTTCTCAAAATACATAATACTAAAAAGATGTTACCCTCATTTAAAAAAAATATATTATAAATAAAATTTTGAATTGAAAATATGTTTAGGCGTTGTAGACAATTTATTTCTGTAAGTTAACTTATAGTGGTCAAAATCCTGTTGTGCGCAAAATTTGAAACTTATATCGAAAGTCCAATCCTCAGACACAAGATGTTCCCTCCGTCTCTAAGTACGTACATATGTACATTCCAGGTGAACCCATCTCCGCCAGCCCCTATGATGACCGATACGATCCGTAGCCACATCCAGTTCGGTGAGGCGCAGTGCAACGGGACCTCGACCCCGTCCAGCTCCCCGTCCAAGATGACCAACGGGAGCGCCTCTTCCACACCATCGCGAGGTGAGACGGACGGCGAGCAACACTGTGAGTCCAACCGACGTTTAAGAAAAGCTCGCTGATGGCATGATCGCACTTGACCACGTAACCCACATATATAAACACGTGTTCATATACAATACATGTATATAATATATATATATTTACGAACGAATATAATATAAATATTTGTTTGTTCTGTCTTAAATTTAACAGGAATATGGGTTTGGTAACTGAGTAATTATGTATATATATGAGTTATAAGGTAGCTCAACATTCAAGAGGTTACCTGTTACCTACTGACACAAGGTTGGGAGCATATTGTTTTAATAAACAATTTCTTTGTAGAAGTTACACTAGACATAAAGTTTGATGCCCATGGATAAGTACCTACTTAGATAAAAGGTAACAAAAACTGTGTACAGTATCCGGCCGTAAGTTATGCACACGAGTTCTAAAAAGCGGCTAAGTAAAAAGTTTAAAAATGAAATTATAAGTAATCTTGTAATTTTTTATTTGATTATAATAACGTCAAACAATTTAGTTTTGTAATTAAATAAAAAAAACGATAAGAATACCTATAGTTTTATTTTTAAACTTCTTTTTACTAAGCCGCTTTCTAGAACTCATGTGCATAACTTACGGCCGGGTACTGTAAGTATAGTTTATACGTACATTTTTATAGTTACACAATAGTGCCCTAAATTCAAAAAATTAAAAAAAAAAACATTGACTTTCGATTTAATTAAATATATTTTTTTAAATGACAGTGACACACTTTTAATATCAGTTTTTTATTAATATTATATTTTAATGCGTTAAAAAATTCTAAATCAGAAGATCTTTTTACTTTGATATCAATTAGAATTTAATATAATAATGTTATTTTTTTTATAGCGATTATACAAAAAATATATCTTAAATGTGGTATACCTATACTTGAGACACATTTTGAACACAATCTCTATACAGTAAACTATAATAATCTAAATGGTTATCAAATTACAAATAAGGTAATAAAGTAATAACCGATTTCTAATTGAATTAATATTATTAATAATTAATTTATATATATATAAGTCATTTATTTTATGATGAGAACTTAAATCCTTTTTACACACAGGCTTAGCTGCGCTTAATAACGTAGACGCAATACTTAATTTGTATGAATATTACTATCATATTAACAACTAATATATTACCTATGACGCTTTATATTATAAAAGTATCTGTATATAATATAAAGAATATTTCAAGTATGTATAATATCAGATTGTATAGTACCCCATAATACCCGCTTACTTTGGGACTAAATGGCGCTGTGTGGGATGTGCGAGCTATTATCATTTTTTATTACTATATATAAAAACCCAGAATGAATGTAACTGCATAGCTGGCTACATCCGAGACAAACAATTAAATAGGTATCTACAATGTTTTTAAATGGTATATCCAAATCTAATAAAATAAATACCACATATGTATTGATAATACAATAAAGTTTTGACCCGTGCGCTTTTATATATAGAGAAGCTACCCAAAGAAATTGTCATAAATTATCTAATTTATGACAATTTAATAAGTAGAAACTTATAAACCAAACTGACCGATTTCGAAGTAGGTTGGATGCCTTCTAGGGATGGAAGTTTATTCTTTCTTTCGAGTAACCTATGTCTTAGTTCGAGCAGGTATGTTAGAAAGAAACGCACTATACCTATAAGATTTACAATATACGAGTAAATGTATTTATTAAAGACGATAGAGCCTACCACAACATTTTAGTTTCATTAAATACTAAAAAAAAAACTACAAACCCTGTTGTTCGACCTATATTTATCTATTAACTTGATGAACCATAAATTCAATATTCAGAAATTGCCAGCTCGTAAGTATGCCTATAATGAATAAAACTTGTATATTTTAGGGAAAATATTTTTATAAACCCACATTTTATAAAACGATTACCAGAGTTTGTAGTTCGCTAGTTCAAAAGCTAGTGTTAATGTGTGGTACGATCGGAAAAAAAACTGCTTTGTTCTGTGTGCGCACGCACATCAGTATCATATACGCCGCCGAAGAGGAATCCAGTGACCGGCGACGGAGTGCTGGTGCCCCCGCCGCGCCGGCGACATCCCGCCGCATACCTGCGAGGTGCCGACACCCTATCCTACACCCAACACCTCCAAAACACCCAACACTACCTAGAACCACAACCCACCCATCACTACTACACCCGTGACTGGCCACCCCACCCCGGATACTACGTCGAATCTACCACCAAAATGCCCCCCATTTACCAACAAACCCCGTACTCCTTGATAGGTTTACAAGATGACCCCATTATCAGCACACTCAAAATAAACCCCGACTCTATGTCTCCACAACCTATCTTAGATAGACATTGGCCACCTTTGCCAGCGCAATACGAATTTAATGCGCAACCAACAGATACAATACCCCACTACCCATTGCTGCCACATTCTTTCGTGGGTATGACTTCGAGTCTAGGAGACAGACCATCACCACGATACAAATACGACCCCATACCGACCTTAGACGGTCCAATAGACCCTTATCTAATTTCCAACTTGTATCCTCCGCCCAGTCTCTTTAAGTATGAACGGGATGGACCAATCCCTGACGTGACATTACTCCAAACTCCGCCAGCTCCCGGGCCTGCCACTCTTTGCGGTTTCCCCCCAATCTTCCACAAGCACGTACCTGGCTACCTTTTCCATTTGGAGCAGCATGGAGAAGATTTTACCCCAAAGACGTACTACCTAGATTATGCTCGACGGCGAGACATGGGTGGGTGTTTAACGTCATCTTTGAAGGAACATATTAATTTATATGCACTTTTTCATAAAAGAACAGTACACAGTGACAGTACAGTGACACAGTAGGTCGATAACCGATCACCATAATAAGTAAATTGAACAAAGTTTTGTTGTTAGTATAACAAAAAAAAAAAACAAAATGATTGGAGTACAATAAGGTTCTAAACGTCAGTTAAAATTTTTTTTATGAGTGTTTGAATTTTCCGGTGTGCACTCAAATCACTTTCAAAGTAGTCAGAAGAATTTCGACATAACGATGAAAACTTTCAGAAATCCGACTAAAGTTTAAAAATCAAGAATAAATTTCATCTGTTTTTCAATGCGTTTCTTTTCACACTTCCGTTTCCATCCACCCCGGATCACGGTACACGAATAGTTCCTAGATCTCATTTACATATATACGTATCCTTAACAGACGTTTGTATTGACAAGACGTCAGACGACGATAAATAAAATGATAAATTCGGTTTAAAAATTGAGATTCTTTTGTCAAGATTTTGTTGAAGCATTTTCTTTGCCGCCACGTTACATATACATTAAAGGACGATACAGCGAATCCTTCAAAGCTTTGATATTAAGCACCCATTCCTATTTCTTTTTTATGATTTCGCTTAGTTATGTATAAATAAATACATTGTGTAGAAGTGTTGCATTAGAATTGTTTCATTTCCTGTATTTTTGTAGAGCAGTAAATATAGTAAGTGTTCTAATGGTACAACAATATATGTATGAGGTATATTCCGAGAAAAAATGCTAGCCATGTTTCTCAAACTCTTGCGCGTAGAACACACGCGCCAGGCAAGTATGCCCCTATATTATTATGTATTTCTAAGTCATAAGCTCTATAATTTTTCATTTCAGTAAAATAATTAAGTACCTAAAATGAAGAAGGTTATATCTCAAACAGCCATTTTGTAGGAGACACCAAACTTTTTTTTCTAACGTAGGTAAAAAAAAAACTATAACATAACATTTTTAAGTTCTCCTTCTAACACCCACATAATATCTTTTAATGAAAAAAAAAAAAAACTTTTTTTCGCGTCAAGATACAGGCATGCTGCCTAGTGTGAGGACTATAGATACATACATACCACAGACAAGTCAACCTTATAGACCACGCTTTGACAGGGAGTAGCATTCGCCAAGGCTATGTAGTGACACTACATAACTACGTCTCTTGTGAGCGGTCAGTTGGAAGCAGGTCGGAAGCCATTAAATTGTCAATTTTGAAGGAGCCAATGAAAACTAGCCGACTTCTCCCCGCACCCCGCCACTTTTTGGCGATTTCGTTTTCGTACTGACGTTTATTAAAGCGTGGTCTATAGGTTGACTGGTCTGTGATACATACCTACTGTCAATTGTTATATTAGTTTTTTTTACTGTTAGCGTACCTACTTATAGCTGAAGTATTTTACTGTTTTTTTTTTTTAATATTTTGTAGATCACTAAAACTGCTGTAAAAATAAACTATTTTCATTTTAATACAGCTTCGGTTACGTAATAGTTTATAGGTTTTTTTCAGATGCGTAAATTGCAATTATTAAAAAAATGTACTATGTGTATTATATGAAATTATTATTATTGTACCATGAATACTTTTTTTCTGAAATATACCTACTTCATATAAATCAGTTGATTTCCATACATATCACTATAATTTGTGACTTCATTATAAAATTATTTTGTAGCTAAGTAGGTATAATACCCCACTACATTTATTATTGTATCCTGTAATTTTATGGTTAAACAGCTTGTAGATACAGATGTATACATATATCATAGTAATTTATGTTGTTTATTGTGAAATCTGAATACTTAAATGATTATTCTTCTTGAAAATCGGAGTTTAGAAAACAAAATTGATCACGCGGCCATTGTCATCATATGAAAAACGCATGAACTAATATATGGGATGTTCGGCTGAACGTAGTCCGAACTTATAGACCGAACTAAACATAAAGTTTCAAAAAAAAGAAAAGGGATAAGAAATGAATCGATGTTTTTTTTCGATAACCGTTAATTTGCGTTTTCGGCACACTTGAAACTTTTTGTTTAGTTCGGTAATTTGGTAAGCTCTACATGCTCTATATGTTTAGACTACGTTCAGCCACAGCCGCATATCTTTTAAAGAAGATCAATTTTGGTTTCGAAAACTTTGATTATTCTTCTATTTTCCTGTAATAGTAGATTTTTTTTTATTTTCCAAAAATCGGCATAGAATTTATATATGTTAAAGTACTTATATGAGACTTTATTTTTATTACAATAACTTGACAGTTACAACAACTTACCTTCTTAAAGTTCTTAAAGTAAATAAATGTATACGCGTTCTTGGAGAGGTTTTTCCGATTTTCTTTGTTATAATATTTACCTAAACAAAAAATTTATTTAAAAAATACCGTGATGGTATTTTTACTATATTAATGTTTTTTATTTTTTCACTAATTTAATATTTCTGCTATATTCTTATTAACGAGTAATTTATTCTTTGTATCTAGTTATTGCATGTATTTAGTATATATTAGGTCCGCATTACAAATCCTACAACATTTTCTTAAAGTTGATATATTAGTTCGGCCTTTAACATTTTTTTAATAGGTAGTCCTTTTTTTTCTAAAATAACACAACATGTATGTAACACAATCCATTACGTCTTTTACAGAGGGCAATCCGATCACCGGCGACGGCTACAAATCAATGAACGGCGAAATCAACACGGTAACAGCTGTCCACGATCATAGTAGCATTCTTCACAACCGCGTACCACCCGGCGGCTTTTCCTCCGGCCTCTGGTAGACAACCCTACCGGACGTCATCCCCCACCACGGAAGAAAACTAGCGGCAACGCAAAAAACATGTCAGTCGGCGTCGAACCTTCATCGCGATCGGATCAATCAACCATCAACTAAAATAGTATTTATGACATAAGCATTTAAGACAAATTGCGTATTTTATCTGGAGATTTAATATTTCATTTAAAAAAAATATACTAAAAATTAAATTTTTCTTTCGTATTAGACACATTATTAAGACACTTAAGAAATGAACAAAGACGTAAACATTAACCTGTCCTAAATCATTCGTTTTACTCTCACGATAATCTCTAGATGTAGGTTTAAATAGATATTTTTGTAACATTATCATACATTCATTAATTTTTAGATAAATCGAGTTAGATGTAAAAAAATCTGATACAATAATCATTATTATTACAAATGAAAAATTTCATCACAATTTCGGATAAGTTGAAGCTATGGATGAGTAGGGATTCATCAGCAATATACCAAAATGACTAGTGCCTTGTTTGGTGTTGAAATGAAATCTCTATGTACGTGAGCGTTTGTTTAGGAATAAATGAAATGATTATATATCTATATCACATTGTATAGAAATAGTAATCATATAATATTACGGCACTTCGGTACGAAACATAATATATATATATATATATATGTATATTTATCAATCAGTGAATTGATTTAGCATTGAAAGAACGTAATGGTGACGTCACGGATGCATCCAGCCGTACGTACATGGCGAAAAAAATGTCAATTAGGGGCCGTCCATTAATCACGTGAGGCTTGAAAGGGGGGAAGGGGTTTGACAAAAATCACGAAATATCACAAGAGGGGAGGGGGTGTAGTAAGATATCACGTGTATTTATTTTTTCATTATTTTTTCAAACGCGCGTTTTTTAAATCAAAAAGCGGCGTGTAGTGTAAACCTTTATTTATTATTATTTTTATGCCAATCAAAAACAACCTGCAACCTTTCTGTCTAGACATTTTTACCTTGGTCCTTAATTTCAGAACAAAATAGGATTATACTTTATACCTGTATTTAAGATAATATTCTAAAATATTCTCAAAAATTTAAGATTTTTGTAGATACTAAAAATACACGTGATGCTGGGTGGGGGGTAGTCTTAAACCTCACCATGTATCACCAAGGGGGGGGGGGGGGGGGTGATTAATGGACGGCCCCTTATGACATCTGCACCACCGACGCATCATTTTCAGTTCTAAATGAATACACCGATAATAGTTTTACATATAACACTATTTAAGATATTTTTTTTTAAATAATATCGTTCGTTAAATTGCATTTTCATAATATTTAAACAGATGTTTAATGGATTGCATTTATTTTGTCTCGTACAAGT
This sequence comes from Luffia ferchaultella, assembly GCA_949709985.1. Classification (NCBI taxonomy): domain Eukaryota; kingdom Metazoa; phylum Arthropoda; class Insecta; order Lepidoptera; family Psychidae; genus Luffia; species Luffia ferchaultella. The sequence goes on from OX453262.1 coordinate 7,954,723, forward strand.
TTTTAAGATTTTATTTTTTTTTCTATTTACTAATCGTTTAAATTTTTTTAGAGTTAATTTGAACGTTTGGTAGATTATCTGTTAACAAAATCGGTGATCGTAGCGGACCATAGAGTTTATAGAAATTAATCATAAAAGGTGAATTTCTCTGTAGGCTGGTAAAAATGTATGTTAGAGTTAATGTAGGCATATCATCTTTGTAAAATATTAATATTCTTAACATGGAATTGCATATTCACGGGCCTAATTATAACAAAATTGTTAATAGATAATAACCATTATTTCAAAATAAAGTTTTTTTACAAGTTATGAGTTTTATTTCATATTTTCAACTTTTGACTGACTGATTAATAATAATAATAACATATACAACACAACAACATCTAGGCCCCAAACTAAGCATTAGCTTGTGTTTTGGGTACCAAGCGAAGACACCACATACATATGTTATATGTATAACAACCAAGACCCAGTACCAGTATCAATATTCATCATATAAATACTGACCCGACCTGGGATTCGAACCCGGGACCTCCAGCTTCGTATAGTGGCCCTAACTGCCAAGGGTCAGGGGTTCGGTTCCCGCTTGTGAAAAATATTTGTGTGCATGAACATGTCTATTTCTTCCATATCTGAATGTAAAAGTATCTATATAAAAATTATCAAACATTCGAAAATATTATAAAAATATTTAAGTATGTATACCAGTTGTCTAGTACCCTATAATACAAACATGTTGCTTACTTCGGGACTAGATGGTGCTGTGTGGGATGTCCCAGGTATTATTATTAATAATTATTATCATTATTAAAGACTTAATGCTGTGCTCGTATATTCTTACTCAAGAGAAATAGACGATTCTCTTGTCACGTCATTGTGGTACTGACCAACAGCAGACACGAACGTGAGCGACAGGAATGCAAAGTAATACTTAAGCTTTCGGTTCACTTATAATTGTATTCGCCCATATCCGTTTTCTTTTTATTTAATACTGTATCTAAAACTCAATGGTAGGTATGATTAATTGAACAGTACTTATAAATCCTCATGAAGAAAACCATAGGAGATTTGAAGAGTAATAAAAATAAAAAAACGCATAATAAATATATACTATATGTAACTTATCTAAATAATTCACTGCGTTTTGACTTCTTTATTATTAGCAGTAGGAGATTCAATCTCAATAGTGACTGGTCCATCGTTTTGAATTGATACTTGCATGTATGCAGCAAAAATGCCATCTGAAAATTAATAAAATAATATAAAATTTATCATTTTATACCATAGAAGTAGTAGATAAATAAGCTATTGGCTGAGTGGTTACAGATCCTAACCGCAGAATCAATGGTCGCATGTTCGATTGCCGGCCGGGAAAAATATTTGTGTGTATGAACATGTCTATTATAAAGAATATGTAAATATGTATATCAGTCGTCTAATACTCATAATACAAGCATAATACTTTAGGACTAGATAGTGCTGTGTGGGATGTCACCGGTATTTTTATTATACATTCCAAGCATTTATAAGGTCTTCTTAACCTATGAAGTTGCTGTTCTTCAGTACTGGCTATTGCAAACAAAAACAAATTTTGATTGGCTGTGAATTCTAAATTCAAATTAACTTTATTTTAAAAACATGACATTCTTTTTACAAAGTCAGTGTTTTGTTTATTGATTAGCGTTGTGTTTTCATTGTCATAATGAACACTTTAAAAATTCATATAATTATGGAATATGAGTTCCGTCGTGGCACTAATGCGGTACAAACGGCACATAGCATCAACAACGTTTACGGAGAGAACAAACGAACGCAAACCCGTTATTGGTTTGCCCGCTTCCGTTCTGGAAATTATGATTTGAATAATGAACCTCATGGTTGTTCGGAAACTTTGGTCAACAATGACGAATACGACGAATAATGACGATTGTGGTAGCTGATGATACTCAAACTAGCAGCAGCTTTTGATGTTAGCAGCAAAACAATATTGGACCATTTGCGACAAATTGGCAAAGTAAAAAAGCTTGATAGATGGGTACCCCACGAAGTCAACAACCGCCAGCGCAACGTACGTACGCATCGCGTCCTGGCTCGCGTCGCTCAACAGGCACAGAAATTAAGGAATATTGAACCGGATTGTTACCTGTGATAAAAAATGGATTCTGTTTGATAATCGAAAGCACTCAGCAAGTTGGTTAGACCCTGGTTCAGCACTAAAGCAATGTGTTAAACGAAAAATAAACCCTAAAACGGTGATGGGAACTGTTTGGTGGTCTAGTGCCGGTGTGATTCATCACAACTTTTTACAAAATGGCATGAGCATAACTGCAGATGTGTTTTGTGAAAAACTGAAAACAATGATGGAGAAGCTCGCACGTCTGCGAACAGCTTTGGTCAATCGGTCGTTCCCGCTGCTCCTTCACGACAACGCGCGACTCCATACTGCACAACAAACAGTCTCCAAGCTGCTAGAGTTGGGGTTAGAAGTTCTCCCTCATCCGCCATACTCATCAGACCTTGCACCTACCGACTATTACTTTATTCAAAATTTGGGCAACTTTTTGACGGAAAAAAATTCAATTCCCGAGAGACAGTACAAAATGCCTTTGAAGAGTTTGTTGCCTCCCGTACAGTTGATTTTTAAAAGAAGGGCATCAATAAACTGCTACTACATTGGCAAAGATGCATTGATTGCACGAGTCATTACTTTTAATAACAGAATTAAAGATGTTTGAAAAAAAAACTTTAACTTTTTGCATACAAAACGGCAACTTCATAGGTTAAGACCAATATCTTTTTGAAAAAAGACAAATCTAATTGTTGATTTTCTTATTAAAAATTAGGTCTTGAATCTTGAAATGGCCAGTACGGTAGAATAGCAACTTCATAGGTTAAGACCTAATATAAAATACAATCAATTATTATTGTATTGTATACAACTATAACTATGCGAAGTAAGAGCTTCTTAATTAAGTTGTATTTTACTGCTAACTTCAACTTGTTCAACATCATGGTCTATACACCATCATGAATTTTGTAATACAATTGCACACATTGCACCACAAAAACTTTTGTAAACAAAAACGCGGTACAGCTACTTTATTTTCATTCCTTGTATTTAAACATAGAAAAATTTTGGTTTTAGAGCAGAACTAAATATTGCCTGAACATCAGCAGCAGCATTCTACAGGACTTTATAGTGTCGAAGTTACTGAAGCAAATGATACCAGCTGTTTCCATATTTTCATAGGTACTACCTGGTTTTCCTTATTGCATAGATGACAGAATAATATTACTGTTAAACTATGCTCGTTATAAAGTATGCTTTGAGATGATGTTTATGTAATGTGAGAAACCGAATTATAATCTCAGAAACATATTTACTGCAGCGGCCCCTGGTGGCCCATAACCACAAAATGTGTCCAAGACCCTGCTCTGAGATAATTCAGAATGCAGAAAACCGCATCAAAATCAGCCTAGACGTTTTAGAAGAACATATCTACTGCAGCGCGCTCTGGTGGCCTATAACCACAAAATGTGTCCAAGACCCTGCTCTGAGATAATTCAGAATGCAGAAAACCGTATCAAAATCAGCCTAGACGTTTTAGAAGAACATATCTACTGCAGCGCGCTCTGGTGGCCTATAACCACAAAATGTGTCCAAGACCCTGCTCTGAGATAATTCAGAATGCAGAAAACCGCATCAAAATCAGCCTAGACGTTTTAGAAGAACATATCTACTGCAGCGCGCTCTGGTGGCCTATAACCACAAAATGTGTCCAAGACCCTGCTCTGAGATAATTCAGAATGCAGAAAACCGCATCAAAATCAGCCTAGACGTTTTAGAAGAACATATCTACTGCAGCGCGCTCTGGTGGCCTATAACCACAAAATGTGTCCAAGACCCTGCTCTGAGATAATTCAGAATGCAGAAAACCGCATCAAAATCAGCCTAGACGTTTTAGAAGAACATATCTACTGCAGCGCGCTCTGGTGGCCTATAACCACAAAATGTGTCCAAGACCCTGCTCTGAGATAATTCAGAATGCAGAAAACCGTATCAAAATCAGCCTAGACGTTTTAGAAGAACATATCTACTGCAGCGCGCTCTGGTGGCCTATAACCATAAAACATAGCCTATGTCACTGCTAGAATCATAACGAAAATTTTAAAAAGTTTTACTAACTTAGTAAAATAGTTTTTAAGTTAAATCGTCACAAATACATGGACCTACACGAAGAATTTTATATACCTACCTAATAATAAACATTTGTAATGTGTTTGTGTGTGTAATGTGTGTCGTGATAGCCCAAAGTGAAAAAAAACCTATCTGAAATTTATAAAGCCATGGTTCGAATCCAGGTATGTACCAATGAGTTTTTCTGACTTAAGTACATAATTATCACTGACTCCGTGCCTCGGAGAGCACGTTAACCAGTCGGTCCCGGGGGCTGTCAATAGATCACGGTCGTTACAATCCCCAACCCGCAGTGGAGCAGCGTGGTGGATTTAAGCTCCAAGCACTTTCCTCACCCTGAGGGAGGTCTAGGCCCCTGCAGTGGGGTAAAAATGGGCTGATGAAGTGAAGTGAAGAATGTGTTTGAGAGAAAACAGTAGGTATATTGTATAGCAATACTAATGAAATTGATAAAAAGTACATAATTAAGGTATGTCATCATCATCATCAGCCCATTTTTACAGGGGCAGGGGCTTAGGCCTCCCCCAGGGTGAGGGGGGGGGGGCTTGGAGCTTAAGTCCACCACGCTGCTCCACTGCGGGTTGGGAACTGTAACGCCCGCTATCTATTGACAGCGTCCGAGACCGACTGCTTAACGTGCCCTCCGAAGCACGGTGTCAGTGATATTGTGTACTTAAGTCAGAAAAACTCATTGGTACACGCCCGGATTCGAACCATGGCCCTATGGGGCCTTATAAATTTGAGACAGGTTCGTTGCGCTCTGGGCTATCACGACATATGTCGTGATAAGGTATGTACTTTAATTTAAAATTTTGCATCAAGTAGGTAAGTATATTACATTAGTGACGAAAATTGCATTGCATTAGTGCGTGGATTTGCATTTATGTAGATATTAGATTAGCATATTTTATTAAAGGTTGATTTTACAAAAACTTATTTACCCTTTAAGAGTTTTTCAATAAATGCTAAAATAAGTCTTTTCTAATTTCCAACGAAAAGGCTAAATATTAATTTTCATGATTTCAACCTTAAAAATGACAAAACTCTCATACAAACTTTCATCTTGAAATGTTTTTAAATTAAATGTCCATAAATCCTAAAACATGGCTTTCTTTATTTCTAACCATAAAGCCAAATAATACATTTTATGATTTTTGCTTCAAGAATGACAGAAAACCCATGCAAATTTTCATCCCCTGTTTTACTCAGTTATTAGTTAAGTTTTGAAATACTTGAATCACGAGACATTTCGTTTAAGGCACAAAAGTCAAATATCTTTTATGCTTTTAACTCAAAAATGACAGACTTTGATAAAAAGTTACATCCCTTATTATTCAAGATCTATTAATAATGTAAAATGCCAAATATTGTTTCTACGTCTACGTCGGTGAGCAAACATCACCGCGCAAGTCATTTTTTCCTAGTTTACAGGGGATACATAGAACCGTAAAAAAATTCTATGTATGTAAATATTATGAAGATTATTTAAGTATTTATATCAGTAGTCTGGTATCCATAGTACAAGCTTTGCTTATTTTGGAACTAGATGGCGCTGTGTGGGATGTCCGAGGTATTATTGTTATTGTTGTTTAGTTAAATGAGAGACAACTCCAAGACCGTGCAAAACAGTATGATGAAATGACGACTTGCGCGGTGTTTATTAGAAAAAAAATATACTAGCGCGGTGTTACATTTTATAGAATGACGACCTCTGGTTGGCTGATATATGTGCATGTGATAGGTTGAAAAAAGCACTCTTAAAATGTGCATCCAATGGTATTTAAATCATTCAAATGTGGAAACCGCCAAATTTTGACTTGCGCTGTGTTGTTTGCTCACCGACCGATTTGCTGAGTTGTGAGGTTGTGAGTTGTTGCTTATAACAAGTTCAGAAACACATTTACCTAAGATGCTTAGAAAAAAGGGTCTTTGTTTTGTGATCTGATCTATGTTGTTAACAATCTTACTTTATAAGATAAAAAGTATGAATGTTTAAAGTTTTTTCTACCCACCTTTAATTTTTTCAGTCTTGTATGACTTTTTTAACATTTCTATGAACTCTTCGTAGAACTGCTTGGCACTCTCACCAGGCATTGCATTGTGAAAATCAGGCTTATTACCCTGGAAAATAAAACTTTACATATGAGTTCATAACCTTATACATTTCACTAAACGAGTAACCAGAGAGACCTCAACTCTATATGGTTTTTGCATCTCTTTCGCTTCAGTGACATTCATCAATCATTTCACACAGGTTATGAATGAAATTGAGCTTCGATTTAATTAGACTAGATCAAAGTTCTTAAGTTCAAGCAACTTGAAAAATTCTTCACTATAAGAATTTCCAATGATAAATTGCAACAAATTGCTAGGTGTTATTGAAATATTATTAACTACTTTGGCTTGTAAAACACCAAAGATGATGTTTAAATAAAGTTAAGAAATATGACATAAATATCAAACGCTATTAAGTAATTTTCATCATCATCATCATCAGCCCATGTCTCTCCACTGCAGGATATAGGCCTCTCCCAAGGCTCGCCACCACACACGGTCCTCCGCCTTTCGCATCCAACTACCCCCGGTATGGTGCTTCAGGTCATCTGTCCACCTGGCCGGGGAGCGTCCGACGCTTCGCTTTCCGGTACGTGGCCTCCATTCGAGAACTCGTCTACCCCATCGGTTATCCGTTCTACGGCAAATATGACCGGCCCATTGCCACTTCAGCTTGCTGATCGCTTCGGCTATGTCGACAACTTTAGTTTTTTGACGGATTTCAGTGTTTCTGATTTTATCTATCAAAGAAACACCGAGCATAGCCCGCTCTATAGAACGCTGAGCGACTTTATATTTGTGGATCAGTCCTGCCGGGAGAGTCCATGTTTCGACAACGTACGTCATTGTAGGTAGGACGCATTGGTTGGAGACCTTGGTCTTCAGACATTGTGGTAGTGGCGATGAGAACAGATGACGACGATTACATATTGCATACATACATATTGCATAATATAGGCTAGTTGACAATATTTTATTCCTTTGTTTTATTTGAAAGTAATTTCTAAATATATCAATAACAGTTGAAGAATTTAGAAAAATAAATCATTATTCACAAAGCCCCAAAAATTCAAAAATAAAAATATAAATATATATTTAATAATATTCGAATAATCGTGTAAACATATTACTTTTTTTCCTTATTTAACCTTCTCCCACCATTGTTATATTTATATCACATAATATACAGATGATCCTTTAGTACTAATAATTTTAAAAAAACAATTTCATATTTTGTAGATGATTATTAGATTTATTAATTTATTAGATAAGACAGCAAACCATACCTTTAAAGTATTACCATACAATGTGAATTGGCTAATACAAAGAATTTCCAATTCTTTGTCCATGACACTGTTGCACCAGCGCTTGCCTTCCACATTGTCAAATAATCGAACATTTAGTACTTTACGGACTCTGTAAATAATTATTTGCAATTTTACATTTACAAAATAACTGCCACATTATAAATACAAATCTGGTCTGGTTCAGTTCATGTTTGTGTCATAAATATTAGAAAACTATTTTACAATGAATACAGAGTATTTAAATGCTAAGTGCGCATGGACATCATTGTAATAGTTGTAAGCACATTAAATTTAAAAAAAAAAAATTATATATTTAAATAAAATAAACAGGGAGGAGTTTCTTGCCGATTCATCCCCTTCTAGTTTTTGAACCGGCACCTAATCAATTCATTTTGACATTCAATAAGTGTGTGTAAACATCTTATATTGAATAAAAGCTTTTTGAAATTGAATCATTTTAAAAATATTAGTACCTATTATTAAGACAATATGTATCTAATGTTTTTACCTTCACTTACATGTATTCCATATCCTTACGAGTATCAGAGTTACATATGCCAACTAGAACACATAGTCCTTGATCTATGTTACTCACAACCTCCCCACCAACTGAAAATGTAAACAGAAAAAATTATGTTCACTCACCACTAGCGCAAACGAGGTGGAGTAGGAGGGGGGGCACAAGACTTATTATATGCTCAAATACCTTATACTGTATACCAATTAGGCTTTTGAGTGTTATAATCATTGCTAGAAAATAATGTTTAATCACCTTTTTTCCACAAAGTTCTTTCATGGCATGAAATATTTACTGTGGGAGTTGTTGGCTCACCCTTCTCCTTTAAGCATGAATATATATTTTATAACTTTTCATAAATTTGTAAAATACTACCGTGAACCAATTTTGGCTCAATCTTGAATGGATCAAAAAGCTTCTGGGTAGCTTGTTGCATAGTTTTAATTGCCGAACCTAAACAATAACTGCACTAGACAGATATAGACATATAAGAGGTGGCTGGTTTGCAAAACAAACCTCACAGGTTACTTGGATATGGCTTAGTAAGACATGTAGACAAGTTTTATTCACCAGCATGTGTTTATCCAGGGGTTAATGATGAAACTGAACCGGCTGACCCGACTTGGATCCGACCAAAGAAAATTGAAAAAAAATACCAAACTGTGATGTTATTCATCAATTTTTTTTTTTTTCTTAATTTCATTATGTTTTACCTACCTACCTGTGACACTAGCTTTCATAACCCTTTGAATTAAAGCTTTCATGTTATTATGATATATTTTAGAGGATATAATTTATCGTTCCTTTTTCTTCTTAATTATTATTACGGCGTTTTCTACCTAAATCAATTTCGCCAATTTAACGTTCCAAAAACGGACTATTTCTTACTTCCAATCACAGATTCTTCCAATCCTGTGGTTTCCAATTTATGTTGACATGGGTTGACATCAGTTGACATGTTGATTGATTTTGACATTACATGACATGTTGACATAACAGACAAATTGAAATTATGTTTAAATTCTGAGACATTCTGAGATATGTTGTGACCATCTTGCACAGACAAGTCAACCTTATAAACCACGCTTTGACAGGGAGTAGCATTCGCCAAGGCTATGTAATGACACTACATAACTACGTCTCTTGTGAGCGGTCAGTTGGAAGCACGTCGGAAGCCATTAAATTGTCAATTTTGAACGAGCCAATGAAAACTAGCCGACCTCTCCCCGCACCCCGCCACTTTTTGGCGATTTCGTTTTCGTACTGACGTTTATTCAAGCGTGGTCTATAGGTTGACTGGTCTGTGCCATCTTGACACAAAATGTATGACAATTTGACATACGATTGAACAATTGAAAAAAGAAATACAGAACTGTACAGAACGAATACAGATATATAATTGAGATCTAGCGGCAAATAATAGTACTATTTAAAGAATTCAACAATATTGTTTCTATTATTTGACGTCAGATGGCAAAAAATTGAGTAACGTTATAACGTTACTCCGAGTGTAACTATAACGCGTTATAGTTACACTCGGAGATTAGATTTTCTACTTTAAACTCATTTAAAATATGCTTTAAACATTTTGACATTCACAGGTGAATTTTTATAGATTCTTTATTTCTCCAGTAGGTACGATTTTCACACGTACACTAAATTCCATTTCACTTCACAGTCAAGGACATAAAAATTATTTAGGGTAAGGTACAAGATAAGTACAGACAGGACCTTCAAGCAATTTTTATTCGGCGAATTTGTTTTGTGTCAATAGCCACAGTGTTTCAGTCACTGTTGCTGCCAACGCTGTCATTAGTGCTCAGATCCAAAATGGCCAATCTTAACAGCATCATAACTGGGTAGAACCTACATCAGGAACTGTAACTATAAATTGCGCTGACGTATATTTTTCCTGATCGTATTCATACATTGGTTTACTGATAGTCAATACTTATCTGAGGACAGCTTACCACCTGCGGTTTAGCGCAAGTAGTCTAATTAATTATAGATTCTAAATTGTAACACAAAACCTTTGACACACAAGTCCGATTGACATTGTATTTGGTAGGTATTAACCATGGCTTCTGCAACAAAACTGTGATGGATACTGAGGATGGATAGATAACACCTCGGTTCCACCAAGTATAATACACTGTATGATACAGTATGAAATGGTATATTACGGTGTATTATACTTGGTGGAAACGAGGTGTAAGTGTCTAATGGCGAAAGACACTACTACACAACATATTATGTTAAAACCATAGATAAACAAAGTTAAAACTAGGTTAAAATACAAATAGATTCGTGTTTTCACCCGACTGCGGAAGCGGTAATTTTCTTCGAGGGTATGCTGAATTCTCAATTTGAGGGGTTAGTGGAGACTCTATATTCTTTATTTTTTTTATATTTTAGGCTTAGTTTCGAAGAAAAAGAGGCAATGCCCCTAAAATTAAAACTTGCTTATTTGCAGTATACGTCCGTGATTGGGTCACCAGACTGTACCAAAATTCAACTTATTTCGTTCAGTATATTCGGAGTAAACAGGCTATGACAGACAGAAAGACACCTAAATGATCCTTCGTATAAGGTTCTGTTTCTTCGTCTCGGATGTACAGAACCCCAAAAACGCTACGAATTTCACATTTTTCGGGCATAGCTTTATCCTGGCTGCAATCATGCTGTTTTGAAAAATGTCTGCTTCGGCCAGTGAGCTAACGTACATATAGGTCTACAGACAGCAGCGTTTGTGAGGTTTAATGTCACTTCACAGTATCGAAAATCTCAAACGCAATTTCGCTGGGGTGAAGACCGGTGTGCGGAGACCTCGCGGACTGAAACTTGCCATCTTGCGCCAGCTACTAGAGTATGAGTGGTTAGACGGTAAACGCAGAAGAGGGCTTCTGGTCAATTCGTATTTTTATGTATGTCTATATATTTGTAGAGTACTTACCTACGCCTAAGTGTTGACGACCGCTTAGCCTAGTGGGTAGCGACCCTGCCTACGAAGCTGGAGGTCCCGGGTTCTAACCCCAGGTCGGGTCAGTATTTATATGATGAACTAGCGACCGCCCGCAGCTTCGCTTGCGTAGACTACAAATTCCTGATATAGGTACTATTAACGTTCGAGATGGTTTATACGTACTTTTTGCTGGAACCAATTTTGGTCACACCCATTCAAACTTTCAATCTTCATTCCCCTTCCACCCTTTAAAAAACCGATACAATTTTTCATCTCCCGTTTCCCACTCTTAAAATGTGAAAATCTAAAAACCCTGAAACACGTCATTATTTAAGTCCCTCCATTCCCATCCTTAAGTTTGAAATTTCTAAAAAAGCCTTTCTTAACTTTATAATGCTCACGTTATAAAAAAAACTTATGTTCCAAATTTAAGCTTCCTAGACTTAGTACTTTCGGCTGTACGTTGCTAGATCAGTGAGGACAAACGACAGACAGATAGACAGACAGACAAACACAAAAAGTAGCTTATGACACTCTTGACAACCTTCTTTCACGTCTGCAAAGTTTCATTAAAATCTGTTCAGCCGTATTGGAAATTAGCTCGAATAGGTAAAATTGAATAGACGTACAGATAAACAGACGGACAAAAAGTAGCTAATGTCAAATATCTTGACAACCTTCTTTCCCGTCTGCAAAGTTTCCTTAAAATCTGTTTAGCAGTTTTGGAGATTAGCTCAAATAGACAGATACACGTAAAGACAGACAGATGGACAAAAAGCAACATTTGTTAGTTTTAACGACCTTCTCTTCATATTCATTGATGTTTCATTTAAATAGGTTTAGACATATGGACGTACAGACAGACATACAAAAAGTTCTGTATGTCACATATGGAAAGGGTGTAGTCAAAAGATTACATCCTGTTATATGTGTAAAGTTTCATCAAAATCGGTTATGCCGTTTTGACCGAAGCCGATTTGCTCGAATAGACAGACAGTTCGTTTTCATGTATATAGCCTATAACTCTCCGCTAGAATCAGGCTATCAAAGGCAAAAAGAATTTTTCAAATACGACTGGTAGTTTCAGAGATTAACAAATTCAAACAAACAAACAAACGAACGAACGAACGAACGAACGAACCAACCAACCAACCAACCAACCAACCAACAAACCAACAAACAAACAAACAAACAAACAAACAAACAAACAAACAAACAAACAATCAATCAATCAATCAATCAATCAATCTATCAATCATTCAATCATTCAATCAATCAATCAATCATCAAATCAATCAGCGTGCGCGACGGAAGCTCTCAAAAGGAATATTTTTTCCCGTTTCGCAACATTTTTCATTGATGCTCCACTTCTATTGGTCGTAGCGTGATGTAGTATAGGCTATAGCCTTTCTCGATAAATGGACTATCTAACACAAAAATAATTTTTCAATTTGAACCAGTCGTTCCTGAGATTTGCGCATTAAAACAAACGAACGAACGAAGAAACCAACCAACCAACCAACCAACCAACCAACCAACAAACAAACAAACAAACAAACAAACAAACAAACAAACAAACAATCAATCAATCAATTAATCAATCAATCAATCAATCAATCAAGCAATCAATCAATCAATCAATCAATCAATCTATCTATCTATCTATCAACAAACAAACAAACTCTTCAGCTTTATAATAAGTATTTCTATTATATAGATTAATAGATTATAAAATAATAAGAAAATAAGATATTACTAAAAACCGTATCAAAGTCTATTGGTTTGGAAGTAAAAAGTTAACGAACAGAGGCAGACAGCGAATTTATTTTCTCCCGCTATAGTTTTTAAATTTCAATAAAAACTGTTAAGATATTAATTTAAATTGTATGATGTAAAGGGCAATTATAATATGCATGAAATGCTTAAGACAACTAACGTATTTAATTTGATAAGGATTAATATCACGTTTAAAAAACATCTTCGCAAATAGTACATTATGTTGAACAAATTTGATTGTCATAAAAAAGGTTATAGTAAGTTAACCTTAAAAGATACACATATGCTGTCGCGGACTTTTGGTTAGAACTTTTAAAGGGGTACAATTCCGTAATACATGATTTTTGCTTGACATCAACCGTTTACGCAGCGCGTGCGACGGAAGCTCTCAAAAGGAATAATTTTTCCCGTTTTTGCAACATTTTTCATTGATGCTCCACTCTTATTGGTCGTAGCGTGATGTAGTATAGCCTATAGCCTTCCTCGATAAATGGACTATCCAACAAAAAAATAATTTTTCAATTCGATCCAGTAGTTCCTGAGATTTGCGCGTTCAAACAAACAAACAAACAAACAAACAAACAAACTCTTCAGCTTTATAATATTAGTATAGATATTGAAACTGGTACCGGGTCTTGGTTGTTATGTTTATGTGTTGTCTTCGCTTGGTACCCAAAACAAAAGCTAATGCTTAGTTTGGGGCCTAGATGTTTGTTGTGATGTGTACGTATGTATATACGTGTATTTACCATAAAATCAACATTATGCATTTCGGAGAGTAGAAATAATTTATCGTCCACTTGCTGCGAACTATGGAAAATATCGCAACCGCGTTTGGCGTTATATTCGTAATTTTACTGAGGTGTATTTCTTAGGTCGGTGGTCCCGTCAGCGCTGTTTTTATGTCACCTCTGCATTAAGCTATACATTCACACGATTCACCTACGATATCCTAAAAGCTATATCTTGTTAGCGACGATAAACCGGAAATGTGTGAACGCACGCCTTAGAGCGTGACCCACCCCAATCACTTGGCCTCTGCACGTGAGCCGGACGCTGAAAACATTTAAAAAAACTGCCAAGTGTTAATCCGACTTGTGATATTATTATATAGTACCCTATATACACAGAAAAAAATACTATGGTAAACACAGATTTCATTATGATGGTTTCACTATCAGTAGAGCAATTGATGATCGAGATCGTCATAAATACGAGGAAACCGAAGAAAAAAACTACTCGTCATCATAATTTACGTTACAGGAACCATAATTTCCGCTGACGCATATTTTTTTTGTCATTTTGTCATTGGAAATGACTTTCATTTCGTTGGAGTTAAGGGGGTCATTTGGGAGTTTTATGAGACAGGCAGATTGCACGAAGAATTTTCGATTTAACGGGATGAACTTGATGTCAAAAGACGCAGCTCAACGAGCTGTATAAGATGGCAAAACACAATTTGGAAAAATTTCAAAAACAAAAAAATTATCGGTGAAAAACGAAGAAAATAGCAATTTTTTTCCCAGATTTTCAATCTGGGAGCCCGATATCTCGAGAACTAGGTCCGAATAACAAAAAAAAAAAAACGGCTCGGGGTAATTAGACGGGGGAACGATTCAGACTAAAATTGTTAGAATCAGACAACCGGAAGTAGAGGTTTAAGGGTGCCCTTAGTTGGAAGTCGGATATGCGTCGGTGTTACATTTCGTACTAATTCGGTTTGTTCGATCGAAATGTCGTATAAAATGTTATATTTCGAAGTTTTAAACTTATTCAGATACTGTTGTGTTATTTTTTTTTTTGGAAAAAATTTATTTTTAAAATATAAAAGTATTATCCAATGTGTTCACTTTATTCCATTAGGTTCATTTCCAATGTTGTAAGAAGTTCGTCCGAAATAATTTATTTTTTTCTTATAAAATTATGATCATCTTTTCTTTAATCTTCGCTCGTTTACATAGAATACTTACAGAGCGTACACTGTCAAACCTATAAACCAAATTTTTGTCTGAGTAGCGGTAGAATTTCAAATTCATAACGGTAGTATTGAGTTTGCAAAGCCTCTCGCATCGCATTACAGAACTACAAGCAGAGTAGCATAATATTTATTATATTTAAATATATATCTTACCGAATCGGGGCCGTGTGAACTAGCTATCGGATTCCAACGAAACGAAAGAAAATACATTACTCTTTTGTAAAAACGTAAACCAACTATATTAGTAGGTGTAGTGTTGTGGTATGAAATCCTCAGTCAGCGAGTCCCGTTCGCACTTCAATGTAAAGATTTTCTCGAATATTTTTATGCGATTGGTTGGTAGCGACCTTTTAAGTAGACAGCGATTTAAGTAGCCTTCTTGCGACTCGCCGGAGTAGTCGGTAGAAGCCACAGACAAGTCAACCTTATAGACCACGCTTTGACAGGGAGTAGCATTCGCCAAAGCTATGTAGTGACACTACATAACTACGTCACTAGTGAGCCGTCATTTGAAAGCACGTCGGAAGCCATTAAATTGTCAATTTTGAACGAGCCAATGAAAACTAGCCGACCTCTCCCCGCACCCCGCCACTTTTTGGCGATTTCGTTTTCGTACTGACGTTTATTCAAGCGTGGTCTATAGGTTGACTGGTCTGTGGTAGAAGCACAAACGTAGCTAATTGTACAGGTAGGTGAGCACAGGTAACCGAGGTCAACGGTCGCAATAGAGAGCGCACGTGAGCAACCACGTGCCAGCCTGTCCTCATTCATAGCCAGTTCATTGCAGAAAGCTACCTACTCTAGACTATATAAAACAAGACTAACACCTGAGAACACATATGCTTAAATGTATGTTTTAATAGATATTATTATTTTATAAGTAGGTAGTTAATTTTAGTTTTTGATTTGTTTTTATTTTAATATTAATTCATTACTCTTCTTAAATAAAATATATTTATGTGTTTTCTTCTTCTTTATTCTTCTTCTAGTATGTTACATATAATAGTATGATGTACATTATAGATATTTTGGTTTGTTTGCGTTACACGTCAATTGTAAATCAATTTATAAAATGAAGCCATCGATTTTTCGTGATTTATTCGTGAAATGAAATTCATGTCTAACTAAGGCTTGGAATAACATACAGGATTTTCAGCCCAAAAAATACACGGTTCTTGAAGGATAGCTCTTCTTCATGCTTAAATGGTTGAACGGATTTAGATGAAATTCGGAATAGAGATTTCTTAGGTAGGTTTGCTTGCATTATTGCTGCCTATACATTGTGCCTATGTGCACAGAGCGTGCGGCTGGCGGCGGCGGTGTGTCACAGCGAGCGTAGGATCAAACAATGTCATATTTAGTTTCCGGCGCACTGCCCTTCCGCTATTCGAGCCTGACGTAATATTTGCGTCGTGAAAATTAGGTCGGCCTTGTAGTACAGAAACGAAACATCGAACCAACCTACATAAAAATATAAAAATTAATGAGTACTTTTATGCACACTGAATGCAGCGTACTGTGCAATGTTTGCATGCATTATCGCTGCTTGTGTAGGTGCCGAGTGTGCAGCGGCGAAACGAGCCTACGCGCTACGGTCCGGTCCAAGTCCGGTCGAGTCAAGTACACAACTGGAAATAAAATCATAACAATCCTCATTTCTATTGCTTACATTAGCTATCATTTCTACATATAATACTTAAGGGTGACTGACGTAAGGGGCCGTCCATTAATCACGTGAGGCTTGAAAGGGGGGGAGGGGTTTGATAAAAATCACGAAATGTCACAAGGGGGAAGGGGGGTATAGTAAGATATCACGTGTATTTATTTTTCAAACGCGCTATTTCTAAATTGAAAAGCGGCGTGTAGTGTTATTAGTGTTATTATTTTTATACCAATCAAAATCAACCTGCAACTTTTCTGTCGAGACATTTTTATAATGGTCCTTAATTTCAGAATAAAATAAGATTATACTTTATACCCGTATTTAAGATAATATTCTAAAATATTCTAAAAAATTTAAGAATTTTTGTAGATACTAATACTACACGTGATGTTGGGTGGGGGGGTGGAGGGTAGTCTTAAACCTCACCATGTATCTCCAAAGGGGAGGGGGGGTTAAAAAATGCTTAAAAAAAGATCACGTGATTAATGGACGGCCCCTAAGTAAAAATAAATAATACTGATAACACAATTATAAGTATACCACTTCATAAAAAAATCTACAGTATTCGCGCTTCTCGCATCTATCGGAGGACATTAAGAGGTACATCAGAAATAAAAATGTGTAACGCATTTTTGTCAAACATTTTTATTCAATTTTTCGAAAAAAATTATGGACCGATTTTAGAAAAATTGGTATCATACGATGCCCCACAAACCCCTGCATCTTTTGACAACACTGCCTTTCTTCCATCATCATAAATTTTGGAAATTTAGCCGAAATTCACTCTCCCACGAAAACGATCTGAAAAATTAAAAATATTTTATAACATATTATGCTTTCACTTCCGTTGTTTTACTTCAATTTAGCTTAAACTGTTTCTGGTTTTAAAGGTGGGTCAGTTTTTGGGTTCGACAGTTTTTTTGTTTCTTTATACGCTGCATCTTTTAATTGAGATTATATTAAAAGAGGTGATAGAATATCCACTAACATATAAAAAAAGATTAATTATAGTTTATTGGCTTCGATATTATCTTCGTATGGCGACAGGTCATCGGCGTGGCGGTGATTAACACACTAATCTAGGTCATGTAGTGACTAAAAAACATGCACGAGTAAGTATTACACTTATGGTGGGGCAGTGAGTGCATCGTCGTACGAGTATCATCTCGGCACACGTACCAACACGTGACTTGCGAGGTCATCGCTTCCCGCGGCATTGAGGACGCGGTTACGTGCGCGCCAAAAATAAATAGGTATATACCTATCTACCAACACTGACTAAATTCCAACTATTCATGCATTCATACGAATAATTATATATTTATTTGTGTATTTAAGAATTAATCTGTTCGAGAATATCATTTAATCAGTTAAAACAACAAACAAAAAGTAGAAGATTACTTAGTTACATTTTCATTTAATTTTTTTATGTAATATTGCACTTTCCAAATGTACCGAAAAAAAAAATAAGTGACGGAAAAGAAACAAATCCTTCTATTGCTTCAATTAGGTTTTTGGTTTTTTGCTGTGTAAAACTAAAAAAAAATTAATAAAAAATGAATCGAATAACATAGCAAAGCTAATAACGAAATTTGTAATTTTACATCATTAGTTTAATATCATCATCAATAAGTTTAATTCTATTGATATTTTTCAATGTGGCAAAGAAACTTATAAAAAGCATGTATTGAAGGTCTTAAGTGAGTTCAATTAATATTGGTTGCACACACAAACACACACGCACACAAACACAAACACACTCACACGCACGCACAAACGCATTTTGGTGATATTTTTTATAATTTTTGAATTTCTACTTGCTGATTGGCTGTCTTAAAAAATTTTATTTTCTATAAAATGTGAATCCATTATTGGCTTTAAGTTTTGTATTATAATAATAATAAAATTTATGTTAGTTTTAAGGGCTGTGGATTTTGTGTTAAATAAATAAATAAATTAGATACAAAGAAAATTTACAAATACCTAACGCTGAAGTAAATTTTCTTCCGGAAAAGTTCCATGAAAAATATGTAAAAGTCTTGCTACTTGTTACTTGCTAAAGACTCACAGACCTTTTTGAACACATGTAACTATATTGTTCAATTTAGTTACAATCATTTTTCTTACAACTTGTATTTTAAAAGTTGTATGTCACACACGAGCGCAGACACATTAAGCGCAAAGTATTTTTTTTACAATCTAAATCATATATATGTATAGCTTACTCGGGATTCAGTTGCTCAAATAATGTTAATACATTACAAGTTTCTTATTAAAGTACCGCTAGGTACATCCTAATATTGGTATGGTAGTTAGTCTGTCCGTCCGTCAGTTCGCGCTCTGACGTTGGTTTCCAACCATTGACGTGTTTCCAACGGATTTTTTGAAACTTGCTTGACCTTTTGGCACATAGGTTCCTTTTGACTTCTAATTTTGGAAGTACCATTTTGGAGTTATTTGAAGCCAATTCCGCATAACCTTAAAACAAAACTATATTATCAAGTATCAAGATAGTTCATTCACGTGCGAAGCTTTATTGTAGATCAGCCGCCCGTTATCTCATGGCCTTTCTGCGCGCACTGCCAAATTTGCCACGTGACAGACAAATCCACGTGGGCACGTGTTAAAAACCTATCGAATAATTATATCGTTCTTTGCTTAGTCCGCGTGGTCCGCACGTTTGCATCATTTCGACGTTGATAGAGTTTCATATTTATTTATCTACCTCACTTCTTCTTGGTCACATTCTTATCCGTCTCTACCTTCTTCTTCCAAAACTCAAATGAGAAATCATTTTTAGGATTTACCATCCGAGTCGTGTTAAAAAAAATCGCATAAAATAAGGCCTCCAACAGAGCGACGCTGATGTCGGTCGCGTACACGTCAGCGCTTCTTATATCTATACTAATATTATAAAGCTGAAGAGTTTGTTTGTTTGTTTGTTTGAACGCGCAAATCTCAGGAACTACTGGTTCAAATTGAAAAATTATTGTTGTGTTGGATAGTCTATTTATTGAGGAAGGCTATAGGCTATATGTATAAAATAATACTATCTGTCTGTCTATCTATTCGAGCAAATATCCAAAACAGCTTAACTGATTTTGATGAAACTTCACAAATGTGGAAAAGAAGTGGTCAAAAGTGGCATACACTACTTTTTGTATGTCTGTATGTACGTCCATCTGTCTATTCGAGCTAATCTCCAAAACGGCTTAACCGATTTTGGTGAAATTTCACGGGTATGAAAAGGAGGTGTTTAAAAGTGACATACGCTACTTTTTGTTCGTTTGTCTGTCTGTACGTCTTTGTGTCTATTCGAACTAATCTCCAAAACGGCTGAACAGATTTTAATGAAACTTTGCAGGCGTGAAAGAAGGTTGTCAAGAGTGACATCAGCTACTTTTTGTGGCTGTCTGTCGTTTGTCCTCACTGATCTATCGGCGTAGATAAAGCCGAAACTTCTAAGTCTAGGAAGCCAAAATTTGAAACAGTGGTTTATTTTATAAAGTGGGTATTAATTTTTAAGAAAGGAATATTTGGAAATTTCAAATTTAAGGACAGAGGGATGGAGGGGCTTTGTATGAGAGTCTTTGTTCTTTAAAGTTAGAAACCTAAAAATTTTAACATTAATAAATAATGACGTGTTTCAGGGTTTTTGGATTTCCACATTTTAAGGGTGGGAAACGGGAGGTGAAAAGTATGGGAGTATCGGTTTTCTTAAAGGAGTGGGGAGAGTGAAGATTGAAAGTTTGAATGGGTGTACCCAATATTAGTTTCAGCAAAAAGTACGAATAAACTATTTCGAATGTCAAAACTACCTAAAACAGGAATGTGTAGTCTACGCAAGCGAAGCTGCGGGCGGTCGCTAGTCAAATATAATCGTATATAGCTTCGCTGACGATTAACAACGTGTTTCGTATGAAGTTATCTACGTCGCCGACGTACGCGACCGACGACATCAGTGTCGCTCTGTTGGAGGCCTAACTTGGTACTAAAAGTACCAGTCATACTCGTAGAGGTATTTTGAAATATAAATTCAGCGTAGTTTTAAATTGTAACCGAGGGCGACCCTTACACATGTTTTCTGGACACATCATCACGCAATCACGCGCCGGCCAATCTTAATTCAGTGAATTCTTTTCTCCAGTTCCTGAGTTGCGACAAGTTCTTGTATTTGGGTATTGATTGAATGATTGACTTGACTTCTATTTTTCCGAGACTCAGCGTAAATTGAGTCTGTTTCACGTATCGATAGCGTGATGTGATTTTTGTTACCCAAGCTCCATCAGGAAACCCGCTTCTGCATTGTTTTTTAAGTGAGGGCCGATTCTGCTGGCTAAACGAAATCCTCAACCTATACTCAGTAGTTCGGTGCGTTTGGATGGGCGGTACCTCAAGGGCGCTGCATCGTTCGGCGTATATGAATTACATTCAAGCAGAGGGTTCCTATGCAAACCCTTTATATATATTTACTATCTGTGACACTTGTACCGAAATGACGTTTAATTATTGAATACCGCAGCAAGTACTAGCCACCGTTCTTCTCTTCCTTGTCGTAGTAAAGCAACGTACAAATGAGACCAACCTTTTGTTTAGGTGCAGCGACCTTGGTTTGTTCGCATGTAATCCGTAAGGCTTCCCCATTCCTGTTCATGCTGTATCCTTGTGATTTGATGCAGCGTTCTTCGAATCAAGATGAAATGCGCTGGTATAATGGATTATGTTACGGTTGGATTACGTTTCCAATCTTTTCATGCCAGCTGGTCTTCTGCGTCATTTTTATGTGATCTTCTATAGGCCTTTATTTACTCCAGGGTGACAGCGTTGTGGCTACATACATACGTTAACCACTATACTAGGTGAAAAATCTAGTATTCATCCGAAAGTAAGGATATTGCTTTCTATGGCTTAAAGAACCGCTTTGCTCTCCAAGAGTATGCGGATGTAATGCTATGCAGTGTAACTTCATGCACTGAATTTAGGGATTCCGAGAGGGTTTCGTGTAATTGTATTTTGTTGTACATAGATACCCAGTTCACACTTTTCTTACGTCATTGCGTAGAATCTTGGCATATGATTATACTAATAATTATTCTAGTTTTCCTAATACCGAAAGAACAAAAGAACTTCCGTAGACTAAGTAGTTTTAAAAACATATACGTTATTGCATTGAAAACGAGAGTTGTTTTCGATTTCGTCTGAGGTTTATACTCAGTTATGCTAATGATTATCTTACAACGAAATATATGTTTTATTACACTGCATATGAAGTCTATATTGGCTATTAGTAGGATACTACTTGTGCTATTTAGTGGCACGTATTTCTTATCACGCCGCTGTATGGATGCGCACGCGCAACACGTGACCCCTTACATTTGCCTGTCTGGCTGGGACGCATATTTGTAAACATGCATTCAACGCTTTATCTACCCAAGTGGCTTCATTTTATATTAATTAATGAGACTATTCGTATTGAATCTCATCAGTAGATATACAGAGATTTTTTTCTGCACTTTCGAAATATTGTGTGTTATTAGAATTTCCCTTTTAATATTTAATGTGTTACTTTTAGAGCTTTTCATTACCGTACCGTATTTTTGGTAAATTATAGACGTTTTCAAGTTCGAAAAAATTATTAAAAAATATTTTACGAAATAATAGATTTGATTCTTATTTTTTAATTTTTGGAACTATGTCACTACATCACTACATATAATAAAACATATTATAAAGTCCTCCTGCCGCGTTTGTTTGTCAACGCCATAAACTCAAAAACTACCGGACGGATATTTATGCGGTTGTCACCAATAGACGGAGTGATTCAAGAGAAAGGTTTATGAGTATAAGTACCGACAGTACAATGTTTTGTGTGAGTTGGTTGTCGATGATTGTTGAACATGACAGAAAAAAATCAAGCCGATTGGGAGCTTTCATCGAAAACGCTGCCTAATCCCTTTGAGATGCAACAGAACAATGCATGGAGGAATCGTTCCTCTTTCATACTTTTGAAGAAATATTCACGATCGCATGTTAAATCTATCTTTTAACGATAGTTTACTATGCCTATTTTAATGTTTAATTTTTTACTTTATTTTCAGTTATTAGAGACAAACAGTCTTTTACTTCGCTTAGATAATAAATTTGACGACCGCTTAGCCTAGTGGGCAGCGACCCTGCCTGCGAAGCTGGAGGTCCCGGGTTCGAATCCCAGGTCGGGCCAGTATTTATATGATGAATATTAATACTGGCACCGGGTCTTGGTTGTTATATGTATGTGGTGTCTTCGCTTGGTACCCAAAACACAAGCTAATGCTTAGTTTGGGACCTAGACGTTGTTGTGATTGTGTGTGTTATTATTATTATTATTATTATTATTATTATTATTATTAATAATCACGTTATTTCTCATAGACCTGCAGCCGCTTCTTACAGAAAATAGGTTATACGAAAAATAAAAATGCATTCAACAAAAATTAACGGTAACATCACATAGACAATAAAATGGTGTAATACAAATTAAACTGTTTGTGCTTAGTGCTATTCCTTTCCGACAAAGCAAGTAAATACCATTTTCTTTAGATTAGTTTAAGGTGCAGTTCAAAATATCAATATTACATAAGTAGTTGATTATTATACGACCGTCAGGCACGCCTCAAGAAACTATTATTAGCGTAGCATGGCTTTAAATTATAAACTGAAAAAAGCTTTTTGACAGCAACTTTTTTCCTTTGGGCGAGGAACACGAAAAAACAAATGTTTTCCAACAACGAGGGGACAACAAAGTTATTGTTTTGCTTAAAATTTTGCAACTTTATTCTTTGCGTGACTCGGTTAATCCTCCAACATTGGTGGTGTAAACCAGCCATCATGTTTCCTGATGAAACCAACATGTTTCCTGCAACATTGTCTCTACGTGAACATTTCTAAAACAAATATCAATGTTAAAAGACCGCGGGATAGACCTTTAACATGTAAGGATTGCGTTGAAGAAAACTTAAAAAAAAAAATGTGAAGAATTCAATAATAGAAAAAAGCAAAGCAGGGTTACATAGAAGAAATTTTAAAGGAGTTTTAAGAGGGGTCCGAAACATATATATTTGACGACCGCTTAGCCTAGTGGGTAGCGACCCTGCCTACGAAGCTAGAGGTCCCGGGTTCGAATCCCAGGTCGGGTCAGTATTAATATGATGAATATTGATACTGGTACCGGGTCTTGGTTGTTATATATATAAAAAAATAATAAAAAAAATATTTATATATGTATATATTATAAAGAATATTTAAGTATGTATATCAGTTGTCTAGTAACCCATAACACAAGCATAATACTTGCTTACTTTGGGACTAGATGGCGCTGTGTGGGAAGTCCCTTGTATTATTGTATTATTATTATTATATATGAAGTCGATGGTAATTGATACTTTAAATTCACTTTATTACCGCTTAGCCTAGTGGGTAGAGACCCTGCCTGCAAAGCTGGAGGTCCCGGGTTCGAATCCAAGGTCGGGTCAGTATTCATATGATGAATATTAATACTGGTACCGGGTCTTGGTTGTTATATGTATGTGGTGTCTTCGCTTGGTACCCAAAACACAAGCTAATGTTTAGTTTGGGGCCTAGACGTTGTTGTGAACTATTTGAATTATTTACCTCTCTTTAGCTCGTTAGCCATAATGTAGTGAATTAAGTTGCGTATAAAACCAAAGATTGAATAAAGTGACCCTGAAGTATTTCTACAGCGGTGATACCAACAGGAAAGGGGTCTTCCTCGTTCGTCAAATTGGTGTAATTAGCAGTGTAACCACGAGGAGCGACTCGAGTTAGGGTTGCTAACGTAAAATATTCCATAATTATGTCGTCGTCTGTTGTTACACCCAAGCTACGTGAACAGACGAACTGAAAAATCAACGGATCTCCTGCTTTCGCACGAACTTCTTACGACGTTGGAAATGAACCTAACGGAATAAAGTAAACACACATATTTTGGATAATATTTTTCGAAATAAATTTTTTACGCAAAAAAAATAATACAGCTGTATCTGAATAAGCTTAAAACTTCGAAATATAACATTCTGTACGACATTTCGATCGAAGAAACCGAATTAGTAGGAAATGTAACACCGACTCATATCCGACTTCCAACTAAGGGCACCCTTAACCACTACTTTCGGTTGTCCGATTCTAACAATTTTAGTCTCAATCGATCCCCCGTCTAATTACCCCGAGCCGTTTTTTTATTTTTTCCTTATTCGGACCTAGTTCTCGAGATATCGGGCTCCCAAAATGAAAATCGGGGAAAAAAATTGCGATTTTTTTCATTTTTTGCCAATTTTTTTTTGTTTTTGAACTTTTTCTAAATTGTCTTTTGCCATCTTTTAGAGCTCGCCGAACTGCGTCTTTTGACACCAGTTCATCCCGATATCTCGAAAACTCTTCGTGCAATCTGCCTGTCTCACAAAACTCCCAAATGACCCCTATACTCAAACGAAATGAAAATCATTTCCAATGACAAAGAAATTGCGTATTTTTTTCATTTTTTGCCGATTTTTTTTTTGTTTTGAACATTTTCCAAATTGTCTTTTGCCATATTTTAGAGCTCGCCGAGCTGCGTCTTTTGACACCAATATTTTCAATGAGGAAAATGATGTAAAGCGAATCATTTTAATTTTCTATCCTAAGAACTGTTTATAGTTGTGTTCATCATATTACGTTACATATGCGTATCGCGGACCAGTCGAGAGTCGACCTGAATAAAATTACACGTGTTTGTATAACACGTGGATTTTTCAATAGCGACTCGGCGAAGGTGTTCTTTTGTGTTGTCCCGACTGATATTATATTAAATACTGTACGTACGTCTACGAGGGTTGCGTAAATATACAGTTAGTAAAACGCCTTTATAATTCCATAGATACCCGTGGCAAAAACGGAGCCCGATTATAATTTCGTCCCGTCTGTCTGTCACAGCCATTTCACTAAGGTAGGCGTCATCTATCCATAGTCGGTTCATATGTGGTTCGTATATTGTAACTGGCTTGAAAATATAAATCGGGAATAGCTGAATTAAAAAATTATAACTGCGCGGTAAAGCCACATTATTATTCTCTCTGTTGTAAAAATTTAAAATTTTATTTCACTGTTGATAAATATGGAGTATTCGCTTAAAGACACGTGGGTGGAAGTTATCGATTTACATCGGTGCGGACACTCAGCCAACAAGATTTTGAATTTGCTACAAAAGCTCAAAATATCCAAAAGATTTGTGTATGTACTATCGAAAGGTACGATGGAGTGGGTATGTTATAGTAGGTAGGTAGGATGATCGGAAAAAGACCGGCCGGTTCGCTCAGTTAAGAGCTCCAGCAATCATCAAAGCAGTCAAGCCCCCAAATACAATGAAACCATGTCCGGAAGCAGAAGTTGATATCTTTACAGATGGGTATATGTAGGAACTCCCTCCATCAAAAGGATAATTACTGAAAACCTTGGACTACGACTTTACAGGAAGAAAACCGGTCACTTACACATTTGTGAGCGGCCAAAATTGAAAAACTTTGTAGGCCACTTACTCAAAGGGTGCGGCCAAAACAAACATCGCCAAATATTGTTTCGGACAAAAAAAAGCGGAATTGAGGAAGTCTGTAACAAACAAAATAATAGGGTGTATGCATCAAGTTTTGTTAGAATTGTCGGAGTTGTTCCTCGAGTTCAGAGAGGCCATCATCCGAAAAAAAGGCGTAAAAAAACGTGTACCAACAGACCGTGTTAGATGTTATAGTGAAAGCTCCGCTTTAAACGCTGTATATAGGACAACAATTCACTTCCATCAAGACTCGGCACCAGCCTATAAGGCTAAACTGACTCAAATGTGGTTCAGGGCTTCACTTTATAACCCCTGAAAACTGGTCTTCCTCTAGCTCCGATCTAAAACCTCTGGATTATACAATATGGCAGGAGCTTTAGCAAAATATATGCTCTAAGTCGTACAAAAATTTGGAATCACTTAAACAAGCTAGTGGTAGCAGTGGCTGAAATAGATATGAAAATGGGCGTATTTGTAGTATGGATGACTGGCATAGACGTTTAAAACTGTGCATTAAAAAAGAGGCTTATTGGGTAGTAAAAAAAGGCATTTTAAGTAATAGAATTATAATGATTGTCTATTAAATATACTCTCTGTTTTTATTAAATTTATCCATCTGTTGTCTATACAGTTTTATTTTATTGACATGTTTAAGTAGTGACAGAATATATAAACCGACTAAGTATGAATAGCTGTAGATAAACCGCTAAATATATAAAAAACATCCAGCGCACATAAACATATCGGGTAGCTATAGGCCTTTAAAACTAAATTAAGAGGTTTCAAATCAACTTTTGTATTTTGGTCTATAAATGTCGAGATATGCGCTCCTCAAGTCCTAAAACGTGGCCTCCCCACTAACTTTTTAAGTTTTCAACTAAGGGCCGGAAAATTCTGAAAAAATTAAGTTAGTTGGTACACTTAAAAAACACTTTCAACGAAATTTGGTTTGAAAAAGATATGTTGAGTTGGTTTTGATATATGGGATATTTTCTGCATGGACTACACATTTGTACTTAGATCTTTAAAGGGACACAACGTTCCAGGATATTGTGGAAAATGCTAAAACATTTCGAAACTTTAGGTACCTTTATAAATTATTACTAATGTATTTTTTTACTTCAAGGATTTATATTTATATAATTTAAAAAACCGCCGATTTCGTCCTTTAGTCGTTACATTTTAATTAATTTTTACCAAAAGCGTTTTCCATCGTGGTGTAATTTTTTTTTACTTACTTTCAAAGATCAGTAAACCTGTGCCTTATGATGTAGGCTAAGGATGACGTAAAAGCCGTTTTGAAGAAACGTTTATTGCGTTGAAAAATACGTTCTAAATAAAGTCTTTATATCTCGATGATATACGGTTGAGTTCTCGGTCCAGTCTGATTTTATGGTGAACGGTTCCAGTCTGACGGTCACGCATTTCTGTCACGTGAGTTCACTAGAGGTGATTCGAGATTCAGCAACCTAGTTCGTAATTAGATCGAGTTCTTGTTTGTCATACATGTGTTTATATAACATTGGACATTGTGTCTAACCGCATGCAGAATTGATCTACTGCTACATTCAGTCTATATTTTTGTCAACTTTCAATTATAGTCGATGTGAGTTCGGTGCGTATTCGGCCATTGGCCATTGACTATCCCGATTATAGTATCCAACGGATGATGGCCTGAGTCCTTTGCCTGAGTCTTTTCTGTACCCTATTCTAGAATTCTCTATTTGCTCCTATATATCTTCGTTTCGTTCGTGACTAAGTAGTCAATGAGTGATGTCGTAGTTATCAGAGTATACATTCTTTCGTCATCGTGTCGTGATAGCCCGAGCGCAGCGAACCTGTTTCAAATCTATAAGGCCATGTGACCGTGGTTCGAATCCGGGCGTGTACCGATGAGTTTTTTCTGATTTAAGTGCATTAACTATCACTGACTATGTGCCTCAGAAAGCACGTTAAGCAGTCGGTCCCGGTTACTGTCAATACATGGCGGTCGATACAATTCGCCAATTTGCATTGGAGAAGCGTGGTGGATTTAAGCTTCAAGCGCCCTCAATCTGGAGGGAGATCTAAGCCCCTGCAGTGGGGTATAAAAAGGGCTGATGGAATGGAATGGAATTCTTTTGATCTTCTATGCCTACTCAGCTTTTTCTTTTTATCTTCGAAGGTGCCTTTTCTACTTCTTTTTCTAGCATTCCAGTTTTCTCCCAGTATTAGTATTTCCTCTTCTATTCCATTTAATTCTCTTTCTAGCCATTTCTCCCTTTCTCCTTTCTCGCCGTTATTATATAATTTTATTATCCCCCCCCCCCTTTGCCATCCCAATTGTCGTCTAGGAGGTCACTGGCTTTTTCAGAACGATCAAGGATATTAGTACATTTATTTTGATGCGTTGTAGAGTGGTTCCCTTGTTTAAATTATGTTGAGCTGTCTGCTTTCAGTGGTATATGTAAAACGCTTAACTGTTAAGAAAATTCATCTACAAAAAATAAGTTTCTAAAACCGGTACAATCATCGAATTTTAGAGGAGCGAATGTTTGATCTCTTTCCCACCCCTCCGTCAAACAAAAATCTTCCTATGTTCTAAGCAAAAACATGTACAAGCTCGAATTATAAAATGGATCGAAATGAATCTCTCCCTAACCGTGTTAAAAAGTGAATTATATAAAAAACATGTAGTACGCGGTCGGAGCTGCGGACGGACGCTAGTTGGTTATATAAATAGCGCAGCTTGATTGTACACTTTAATGACTTCATTTAAAAGTTACCTACCTATTATAAGTTACAGGCATGAACGTCTTTGTTACAGGGTAAAAATTGCCACGAGCTCTCTGTGCATTCCAGTAGAGCAGATGTCACAGAACGTGATACAAAACACGTGCGACCCAGTTACGACTTACGACAAATATTTCGATAAATCAAGGGAGAAATTTAAAAAAAACGTGCCAAGTGCGAGTCGGATGCATAACCCTGTTTATCGTTTGAGGCACGGGACCTTAAAAACCTACTTATAAAATTAGGAATTGGTTATTTTTAGTATTTTTCCTTTACTTGTGCTATGAGGTTTCAACCTTCTTTTATATTAAATTTCAAGAATTGTGGTCAACTAGATGTGTCCTGTAGGTTTTGAGATTTAGTTTAAAAATACGTGTTGGAAAGACTATATCTTTTTATGGCATTGAAAGCATGAAGTTCATGAGCAGCCGCAGACCTCCCTATTATTTGGTCAAAAGCGGCCAGATGCGGATCGGATTCCCACACGATGGATTCCATACCATCGTATAAAAAAACATATTTCTTTTACGGGGACCCCCTTATTTTTAACTTCATTTTATTTTTATTATTTTTTGTTATAGCGCTCTTAGTAGCAAACACTCCATTAAAATTTCAAGTGTAAGCAATTATCTCCGAACCACCAATCACCAAAAAGGTGGCAAAAATCGTATGAGAACCTCTTTAATTTCGAAAAAAAACTGAAGCAGCTGCAGAGACAGCAGCTCGAAAAAAAATACCCAAGTACGTAGAATTTATAAATCGATACCACTTCATTCCTTTCACCGTCTCGAGATGATGTCTCTCTGGTCCAAGGATGCTAAATTACTTGCTAACGATTTGGCTTTTTTTTGTTTTACCCTTGCGATGGGAAGGCGTATTAAAGGCTACAGCTTCCGCGCGCCTGAGCGCGCGGGGTATGTGGGAGTTGCACTCACTAAACAACCGCCTGAAGCAGAATAAAGACGCGTATCGTTAGCCCGAAAGCTCTAACGAGTTCTCGGAGCGGCCAGGCGACACACTAGGGTGTTGCCGGCGTGAAGTTGTTGGGTAACCCCTAAGGGTTACTCGAGGCGAAATAACGATTTGGCGCGGCGTTTGTTGAGAGGGGATCCTTTGAGCAAGGAATACCTTGTTCAGAGGATCAATGCAGTGTCGCAATACAGCGCGGCAACGCGGCAAATATCCTTGGCACCCTGGTCCCGTCATCTCTTTAAAATTTTCTCGTGTTATTATTTAGATAGTATTTTGAATGTGTAGGCACTTTTAGGTTTTTTATTATATTTTAATTTAGAATATATTATCTAAGCTTTTTACTTATGTATTCTCAGTTTTATTCGAAGTATAAAATATTTTTCCTCAATTTACCTTTAATTTTTACCTTCATTTTACTTTTATTATTTACTAGCGACCGCCCGCAGTTTCGCTTGCGTAGACTACACATTCCTGTTTTAGGTAGTATTAACTTTCGAAATGGTTTATACACACTTTTAGCTGAAACTAATATTGGGTACACCCATTCAAACTTTCAATCTTCATTCTCCCCACTCCTTTAGGAAAACCGATACTCCCATACTTTTCACCTCCCGTTTCCCACCCTTAAAATGTGGAAATCCAAAAACCCTGAAAGACGTCATTATTTATTTATGTCAAAATTTTTATTTTTCTAACTTTAAAGAACAAAGACTCATACAAAGCCCTTCCGTCCCTCCCTCCTTAAATTTGAAATTTCCAAATATCCCTTTCATAAAAAATGGATACGTTATAAAAGAAACCACTGTTCCAAATTTTGGCTTCCTAGACTTAGTAGTTTCGGCTTTATCTACGTTGATAGATC
The DNA here is from genome assembly GCA_949709985.1 of Luffia ferchaultella. Lineage (NCBI taxonomy): Eukaryota > Metazoa > Arthropoda > Insecta > Lepidoptera > Psychidae > Luffia > Luffia ferchaultella. Next base: position 7,985,368 of record OX453262.1, read on the forward strand.
AGTGAAGACAAACGACAGACAGACACAAAAAGTAGCTGATGTCACTCTTGACAACCTTATTTCACGTCTGCAAAGTTTCATTAAAATCTGTTGGGCCGTTTTGAAGATTAGCTTGAATAGACACATAGACGTACAGACAAACAGACGGACAAAAAGTAGCGTATGTCACTTTTGACCATCTCCTTTTCATACCCGTGAAATTTCATTAAAGTCGGTTTAACCGTTTTGGAGATTAGCTCGAATAGACAGATGGACGTACAAACAGACATAAAAAATTAGTGTATGTCACTTTTGACCACTTTCTTCCATATCTGTGAAGTTTCATCAAAATCAGTTTAGCCGTTTTGGAGATTTGCTCAAATGGACAGACAGACAGATAGTATTATTTTATACATATAGCCTATAGCCTTCCTCAATAAATAGACTATCCAACACAAAAAGAATTTTTCAATTCTAACCAGTAGCTCCTGAGATTTGCGCGTTCAAACAAACAAACAAACAAACAAACAAACAAACAAACAAACAAACAAACAAACAAACAAACAAACAAACAAACAAACAAACAAACAAACAAACAAACAAACAAACAAACAAACAAACAAACAAACAAACAAACTCTTCAGCTTTATAATATTAGTATAGATTGTTATGTCTGACCATATGGATATTGTGTGGCCATAGTAATACACACTGGATGTTGCTGGCTGGATGGAGTGGCTGGATGAAGATGGCTGAGGATAGAGGAGTGTGGCGTGCCCTGGGAGAGGCCTATGTCCAGCAGTGGAGGAATGTGGGCTGATGGATGGATAGATGGAGTGATACACACTGTGAAAATTTCAAGTGTCTAGTACTTATTACGGTTCAGACGATACAACCCTGTGGCAGACGGATGGAAGAACGCACGGACGGAGCCTTAGTCATAGGGTTCCCGTTTGTACCCTTTGGGATGGACGAACAGACAAACGGACACAGAGACAAAGATGGATAACAATCATATAAGCCTGAAGAGTATGTGCCAGTTGACAATCTCTATGCCATTGAATTTGACAAACTGAAATAATGTTAACCTTCCAGAAATATAGTTATTATATATATATATATATATATATATATATATATATATATATATATATATCGACGTATAAAAGATCAATATGTTTCGGGCAAAACAAACTGGGATCAGGCCACCCCATATGATACACCAAAGCAGTAATAGTACATTATTATGTAAGTACCAGATGCTTATAATATTAAACCGATGACTATAATAGCCAGCTTACCGAGGTCGAACATCATACGACGTTTTTCAATATATTTGCGATTAGAATTAGGTAGATATTTCAAATGTAATAAGGGTGGGAGCGGACTGCTTTTCGTGGTTTACGCATGCTTTACAAATAGAATGTTCGTTTGTGATTGGTGTAAAGTAAAAAGGCCTAGTACTTTAAAATACAACGTTACGGTTCAAGTTTCGATGTCATAAAAACCGTATTCATAGCAAATGTATTGAAAAGAAAGTTATAATTTCTGTACAGAACTCGCTCGCAACATGCTCAGAAGCCAAGTCGGGGTTAGGAGGTTCTCTGTTACTAAATTGTAGAAGTCTATCAATGGCACTAATACTTCTAATAAAATTTATCAAAAGCCATATCAAGTAGTCATAAGTTTTAGGACGTTATATACTATAATATCAAATCTATGTGTACAGTATTCCCTGAATATTTTCGTTCAAAACTCATACGTTGATTCTCCTGGTTCCTTATTGTCTTGGTATACTAGGTCGCGTCAAACATAACGACCGCTTAGTCTAGTGGGTAGCGGCCCTGCCTACGAAGCTGGAGGTCCTGGGTTAGAATCCCAGGTCGGATCAGTATTTAGATGATGAATATTGATACTGGCACCGGGTCTTGGTTGTTATATGTATGTGGTGTCTTCGCTTGGTACCCAAAACACAAGCTAATGCTTAGTTTGGGGACTAGACGTTGTTGTCATGTATACGTTATTATTATTATTATCTTGTACGCTGTGAAGATGACGCGGGTGCGGGTTGTGCAGGTGCGGGGTATGCTCGCGCTCCGCTTGTATCCAATTTTAGCTAGTGCGGTGCTACTTACTTCGCCATAGCGAACAAGAAGTTTGGCTTAGCTGCACCTGTTCAGCATAAGATATACAATTACACTACAATTGAGGAAGGTGATTGCGGGATTGTTTAAAAACCTAGTTCTATCTAAGATCGCTGGACCTGGTTACTTACCAACGAAATAAAAATATAAGGTATGCTGTACCTATGTACGCAGTTATTATTTCGCTATGCGATGTGATTCATTGTCCTGAATTAAAAGTTGCCGTTTCAATCCAATAATCTACTTACCAAGTAAGTACTAGTAATCTACTTGCAAAGTACTTGGAGCGCGCGGCCCCGAGTAAGTAAGATATCTTCCCTACTAGCTCCGTTTCACTAAAAGTTAGTTTATTTCGCATCGAGTAACTCTTAGGGTTTTTACGACATCTTCGCGCCGGTGACACCCTAGTGTGCCTCCTGGCCGCTTCGATCAAGTCGTTGGAGCTTTCGGGCTAACGACATGCATCCTTATTTTGCTTCAGGCGGTTGTTTAGTGGGTGCAACTCCCACATACCCCGCGCGCTCGGGCGCACGGAAGCTGTAGAGTTTAATCCGCCTTCCCATCGCAAGGGTAAAAAAAAACTAAAAGTTAGCGAGACGCGTGTAGGGATGTCAACATCGCATAGCTACGAACAAAAAATATCTCTCTGCTGCGGGAGCGCGTGAGCCGCATGACGTGCTAACAGTGCTCTCTGTCTGCTCCGCCGGAGCTCGCTATAGTAATCAACAGCAAGCAGCAGCAAAAGTGGGAAGCAAGCAAGCAAGCAGCAAGCAGTAAACAGACGACAAAAGTGGGAAAAACGACAAAAGTGGGATTTTCCCACTTTTGTCGTCTATTTATCGGCAAGAAGTTCTTCTACTTGCAGAATCTTAACCTACGTTGCCTCCAGTCTCTTCTAATTACCGGTAAAACTCATTTTTTTGTGGTCTGGTAGTAAAATCCACCCAAAAACAGTGTGAAAATTCATTAGGTATAAAGTATAAAATATACCTAATGAATTTTCAAACTGTCGATATTCCCAACAATAAATGAATGATTCGTATTTTTTTTTTTTGAAAAAAATTGTGTCGTGTATGCATATATTTAATATACTCGAGTCTATTGAAAGTGAATCATAAATGAAAAAAACAGCAAGACAGATATCATTCTTCATTACTGCAGAGCCAACGTTCGCGGATTCGATTCCCGCCAGGGACAAATATTATTGTGCGTGAACATGTCTGTTTGTTCCGTGGCTGGGTGTAAAAGTATCTATATATGTATATATTATAAATCATATTTAAGTATATATTTCAGTTGTCTAGTACACTATAATACAAGCATAATACTTGGTTACTTTGCGACTAGATGGCGCTGTGTGGGGTGTCCCAGGTATTATTATCAGTACATTTTACACACACATTAGTAAAATGTCAATACAAGGCTGTCGGTGTGAAGTAATTGTATTGGTGTATACACGTACTGTAGTCTGACACGTGATCAGTGTGATCGCATCATAATCTCGGTCGTTCGGCGGTACACGTGGATTTGTTATACCTAATTCATCGAATTTAGAAAGGATACATGTGATTACATAATGGGAATCCTATTAATACGTTTAAATAATGGGTGTATGTATTCAATAACAGATTCGTGTTAATTGATTATTGAATTGTAATAGAAATAATATATATTGAATAACAATGGTTTGGTAATTTATTTGTTTATTTCGGAAAACAAACAAAAACAGACAAAATACATTTTACGGATAATTTAAAATAATAAATTTAGACAGCTATCTATTTCCTAACGAAGTATCTAATAAGTAATACGAAACTCTATTGATATCTCACGTGTTGATAGTAACAGTTCATATTAGAATTGGAATATTTTTTGGAATTCATAGATAAACTTCTAAAACCGTTCCTTCCCTATCAAAATGATTCAATTAAAAATAATAATAACTGTTTTGATACGAACTTTCATATTCACACATTATTGTAATAATCCTGACTAATATTATTAACGTGAAAATGGTCAGGTTTGTTTGTCACGCTTTTACGCCTTAACTACTAAACCGGTCTTCATAAAATTTCGCATACGCAGGCCTGTACGCTTAAGCTGTGTACGCCAGCGGCGCTTGTGGCGCCGAAGAACTACATTCGCCTGGAAGGGTGGCGCTGCTTGCAGCCGCTAACGACGAGCCCCATGTGTTTAACCATTCGCAGCCTGGTGAACCTTTCATCCAGAAAATATTCTATTCACGAAGAATAGGAAATGACTTAGACGGTCGTCCGGCATAATAACTCGCCTTCCGACGGAGAAAGGGGGAGGGTGCTGAAGGGAAAGAGCAAGGAAGGTGGGTGGGGTACGATGCTAAAGGGAAGGGAAAGAGCCTGCGCGAAACCGGGCCGGGGCGCTATAGGATATGTGTGTGAAATGGTAATCAGAGTGGGAATGAGAACGGGAAAAAATCAGTACATATTAGAACAGAGTTAGTCGCGGGCAGCTAGTAAATCTATATAAACATATAAACATATAAATATATGTATATGTAAATATTATAGAGATTATTTAAGTATTTATATGAGTTGTCTGGTATCCATAGTACAAGCTTTGCTTAGTTTGGAACTAGATGGCGCTATGTGGTATGTCCGAGGTATTATTATTATTATTATGCAATGAACAATAAAACTACATCTAGCATTAAATTAGACGAAAAAAAATTCAAGTAAATTTCAAAGTAGTATTTTCAACACAAACCGTACGGTATTGTGTCTAAGAATTAATTCCCAGCCCAACGTGCTGTTTACAATCAGACATACCCGTATTATGATCTCACATTTGGACGAACACGGTCTCTGCAACGTGATCGTTCAAAACGTGACGCTCCGCATACATTCCTAACAATGGACTACGTGTTTTTCTTGTAGTTAGATTTAAAGCGACGACGTCCCTCCGAAATTCACCTTTTGTATCCTGTTTTGCACGTTCTGTAAAACCAGATTACAACAATGTTTAATACAATATATAGTATGTAGCAGTGCGCCAGTTAGGTGTTATAATATGCGAGTGGAATCGGATACAGACATAATTATATAGATCGCACGATTGATAAAGATTAGGTTGGCAGAAAAGTCTTTTCGTATTTTATATATAAATCCAAAACTTTTTTTTCTTAGTTTAATTACATTTAAATGAAGTACCTATATATGTGCCATTTTGTTCGATAGTTTTTTGTCATCTTGTAGGTAGCGACATGATCCTGTTGCTGTAAAAATTTTTGGGTTTGTGGTTAAAAAAAATGCGCTAAATAGTTTTGACAGTATTCTTTTCATGATAACCTTACACTACCTTAAGAATTCTGAAGAGTCTGAAACAAGTGGAAATCTGAGGGTGTAAGGTCAGGGCTACATGGGGGATGAATTAACGCTTCCCAGTCAAACTCTCAATGGAAACGTTCAACCGACTTTGTGCTATTTTTACTGACACTCCACAAACGGTACAAATCTTTTTTGCGGCTTGTGTCGCATTTTTTTAAATGTAATTTCGAAATGTATCGAATTTCTTTGTTAATTCACTTATTTTATTGGACAGAAAAACTGTTGAATAATTTTAATTTTTATCATGTATATGACAACAACGATTAGTAATAAGTGCTCCCGAGATGCGACCCATCTAGCCACGTACAGAAGCCATCTCTCTTCCTCTCAGAAGTCTAGATTTAAAAAAAACTACAAATTAGGAAACTACTGTTCGCCATTATTTGACGAACGCTTAGCTTAGTGGGTAGCAACCCTGCCTACGAAGCTGGAGATCCCGGGATCGAATCCCAGGTCGAGTCAGGATTTATATGATGAATATCGATACTGGTACCGGGTCTTGGTTGTTATATGTATGTGGTGTCTTCGCTTGGTACCCAAAATACAAGCTAATGGTCAGTTTGGGGCCTAGACGTTGTTGTGATGTATACGTTATTATTATTATTATTAATATCACATTGCCGGTTGACGATTAAAAACAAAAGATTTCAATCGTAATAAATGTTATGCAATGAAATGTATGCCAATCAATGCAAAAAAAAAACGACAATGCCCATCGGTCAAACAAAAATGCCTGAGATATACCTACGAAAAATGCCTCACATGAACAAAAATTAATTATACGCCACATAGACTTTTTGATCGAAGGAAACTCATTACAATTACATATAATTGTCTAAAAAATACGAGAAACTAGATTAAAAGATTTTATTGCAAAAAGATTCTGTCTGAAAAGAAAATAAATACTAATATAATTTGTATATTTTTACCCGACCTCTATAACCTTGAGAATAATTTTATTATTTATATTTAATTATATTTAGAATTTAAAAATATTCACAATTTCTGTTCATGTCAGGCATTTAATGGGCCATGCCCTTTTCATATTGATTGATTTTTCAAGGTTTTTATTTATTCGTAACTATGTCGATGTTCGTAACATTACAAATTAGTACAAATGAACTTATTCTATTTGCCCAGAAGCCATATTTTTTTTTTTTCATTATTTAATATTCAATATTTATCATTTTTCATATAGGATTTTTCCTAAGCCGTGAATCGAGCGAGGGACTTCACTTTAATGTAATAATATTTTCGAGCTTTAGAGTACCTACGGAGTGGATGCCCACAATTACCTACTTACACTTCATAACATTCGTTGTAGCCACGTTGCATAGCATTGTAGCCATCAACTTGATAGACATGTATTACTAATCTTTGTTATTTAAAATTAACATTTTTTTAACAAAAGGTAGTTTAAATTCAGAAAAACTACGTAGGTAAACGTAAAAGATGACTATGTTGGAAAACAAAAAAATAAAAAACTTTATTTATAGCGGCGCGGCAAGTATCCTTGACCAGCCTCGGCACTCTGAATGCGTCGTCGCCTGCCTAAAAACTTTCCGCTTTCCCGTTATTTAGATAGTATTTTTAATTTGTAGGTAAACTTAATTCTTAGAAATGTAGTTGATACATATTTTTAACATTTTTTTTTTAAATAAAACCATGTACCTACTGACTTGTTTAGAACTTAAATAAAATTTTAATGTTTAACAAATGTAAATGTGATATAATTTTCATTCTCAATTTCGACCATTCTTTGTATATGCGTTTTTCCGTTTATTTTTAAAGTTTAAACCAATGCCAATTTGTAAACAAAAACCTGATTTATCTCATCTTCAAACCTATAAACAAGTTTACAATCATAAAATTACAAATTAAATAGAGGCCCTCTTCTGCTACTATAGCTAGCAGGTGTATAAAGGGGAGTTTTAGTCCGAGTTTCAGTGCGCAAGGTTTCCGTGCAGCGCTCTTCATTCCTGAGAAATCCCCACACATCGGTTTCAACCCCCCGAAAATGCGAAATGTCACTTCGTTACTGTGAACTGACATTTAGGACTCTATTAAAACCAAACGCTGCTGTCAGATTAATTTACTTTAGGTTTAGAATAGTTAAAAGTTCTAAACCTAATACTAAGGAATTTGAAATAATAAAAAACCATTAATTCAAACAATCAAACTCTTTATTTATTTCGACATAGATTTAAATAGTAGGTGCTATTACAGATTTAAAAAAGAGGTTATGTCTATTTTAACCGATTTCAAAAAAGAGGAGGTTCTCAATTCGACAGTATTTTTAACCCCCGACGCAAAAAAAGAGGGGTGTTATAAGTTTGACGTGTGTGTGTATCTGTGTATCTGTCCGTGGCACCGTAGCTCCCAAACTAAAAATTTTTTATATGAAAGGTGAATTAATTAGTCGGGAGTGTTCTTAGATGTTTGATAAAAATCAGCCCAAGATGGCTGCTACCACAAAATGGCGGATATCATATTTTTTTCACTACTCCATCAATATCAATTTTTGATACTTAAAGGCGTCTGGGACTGCTAAGTAAACTGGAAATACCTAATAATTAGCGGTCCCAGACGCCTTCAAGTATCAAAAATCATTTGACAATGAACAAACTTGTATTATTTCACACTTTCTAAAGGTTAGTTTTTTTTTTGTGTCGGGGGTTTTCAAATTTTAAATTTAATTTTTATTTACAATTTTTTGCACTTAGTTATTTAGTTAAACTAATTCAAACATGATCTGACAAAAAAATAATTTTCAAGTTCTTAGTTTATATTTCGTTAGTTAATATTCCTCATTCCCTTTCAATATAGTGTACATTATTGTACTAGTGAAGCCCTTTCATTTGGTAGCCATATTGAGGGATTTGTGAAAAAAATGTAATTCACAATTTTTGTGGTGACTGCCATCTTGGATTGCAATTTGTCATAGTGTATAGTATTCTACTAGTCAAGGCCTTTCATTTGATACCCATATTGATATTGATGGAGTAGTGAAAAAAATATGATATCCGCCATTTTGTGGTAGCAGCCATCTTGGACTGATTTTTATCAAGTAAATAAATTTGATAACAGCGTTTGGTTTTAATAGTCATAAATGTCACTTCACAGTATCGAAGTGACATTACGCTATTTTGCGGGGTTGAAGACCGGCGGGATTTCGCTGGGGTGGAAAGCGGCGCGCAGGGACTTTGCGCACTGAAACTTAGACTAAAACTCGCCATCTTACAACAGCTAGCTATAGTATGAGCGGTGGTTAGACGGTAAAAGTAGAAGAGGCCTTCTAGTCAATTTGTACTTCTTTAGTAGATGCTCGATATCTTCGTCGTTTGCGAACCGATTTGATTGATATTTTGTACGAAAAATCGTATATGTTTCCATCGGCGGCAATAGGTTTTAAATCCGACACCATTTGAAATTGAAAAAATTCTTTTTGTTCATATGTGATGAATAATTCACGCATGGAACACCTCGTGCACAAACATGTGAACATTTCGTAGCACAAGAGACTGCAACGTCAGAAGACACGATACGAAGCCGACGCCAGGTTATCTATATTGCATTGCGTCGCCACCGTCGGCAACGAGGCGATCGCGTGGCGGCAAATGTGCAAGACAACGTGCCCGCAACGTGGTCGGACCACCGCACCTTCGTCGTGGCACCATCGACTTTAAGTAAATTTTGGTACAATCACGTTGCTTATTATGACGTCAATTTATTTTTAGTTCGTTAGTGATTCAAGTCGCGAAACGTCCTCTTCTACGAAAGCTTAACAATCGCATTTGTTAACTAAAATTACATGAAAATTACAGCCAGGGCACACGGACATAGAAAAACCTTATTGAATCTCTGTCACTGTCACCAATGAAATACTGTAATGGCAGTCGCGTATGTGTGAGTGGAACTTTGCAGCGTACTGGTGGCCAGACTTACTATGGTACGTGTGTGTTCAAGTTAACGCGTGCGTACATAGCCAGCTGACTTGCTAGGAATGCATCCGGTAGTTTAGTTCGCGACGCTACGTCCGAATATTACTAATGGTACAATTCCAATCAAACTTTATGCTGGATGTGAACATAGGCACAAGTCGCGTCGCAGTAACCAGTTTTAGGTGTAGCGGTACTCAGTGGAGCGAAGGGTATATGACTGTACCTGCGCAAGCACGCTTATAGCGTTGTATTCCGATCCATCATAAAGTTTGAGGCGAACTATAGATAAAAACAAGATGTATGTTAATATACGGTCACGCGTGTTCCCAATAAAGGGTGGGCGTTCAAATCGGAGCTCTTTAGTCCACGTTTTGCCCTATTATAATCCAACGTATTATATTTCATAAATAACTAATCAAGTGCGATTAGCAATCGAAGCGTGATGGTTCCTTATCGGTGTTTAGGGTTTCGAAGTCTGACAAGGAACCCTTATGTTACTCCATGTCCGCCCGTCTATCCACCTGGTCACAACCATTTTATTCCAACACAGTCAGGCCTATAAGTATCGTTCGGTCTGTATATTATTATTTGTAACAGAAAGTGCCATGCGCATAGCCTATTGCACCTATCCGGCTTATTAGCCGCCGGCGCTGCAACGGCAACGCTTCTATAAAGTGAGGTTACTGCGTGACTGCGTGTCTTGTGACTAACTTCAAAGTCATATATCTATGTGGCAAGTAGGTACTGTTCATAGGTATGTATTATTTAGAGAAGGAAATATTTTTAAAAGTCTCTCATACATGAAAAGTAGAAAAAAATAATTTCTGGACCCCTGGAACGAGATCTTGTTGGATGACTTTTAAAATCAATTGAATTAATTTTATTAAATTTTTCATGGGGAACTAGAGGGTTTAACTCTTTGGACGTCCGCTTCTTCAGTTGATTATCCTCTTTCTCTATGTCCTCAAAAGGCCTGGAACCATCCTATAGTAAAAAAATTTCAGCACACTACCAAAATCATCAAGCACGACTCCTGGCGTCGCGTCATGTGAAAGTGAGTCCGGTGACTGGCTGCGAGCTATTCCCTCTCCTAATTTGGGCTCGTTGCTTGACCCGGCCTCCTTACGCATTGCCGTCTCTTTGAGATTAGGTCTCAATATTTACCGATCTCACCGTTGTGCCTGTGGGGAAACTGCAGATACTTATGGTCTCCATGGGCTCTCTTTCATAAAAAATGCTGGTCGCTTTTCCAGGCATTATCGTCTCGACCACATTATAAAAAACACACTGTCTTCTATACAGATACCTTCCTGTCTTGAGCCTCTACATATTTTCCGGGGTGATGGCAAGTGACCTGATGGCTTAGCCATGATTCCATACAAAAGTGGTAGAGCTCTTGTTTGGGATGTAACTTGCGTGGATACTTTGTGCCAAAGTTATATAAAAAAATTAAAAAAAAACACTGGAGCAGCTGCTGAGACAACAACTCGTAGATAAAATAGACCAAGCAAGTAGTACTTTTAAATCGTTACCATTTCATCCCTTTCGCCGTCGAGACGATGGGTCTCTAGTCTAAGGATGCCAAATTACGTACAGACAGGGGATCCTTTGAGCAAGGAATACCTTGTCCAGAGGATCAGCGTCGCAATACAGTATGGCAACGCGACAACTATCCTTGGCACACTCAAGCCGTCGTCTCTTTAAAAAACTTTCGTTTATCAATATTTAGATAGTATTTTTGAATGTGTAGGTATTTTTAGTTTTTTAATCAGATTTTAATTTAGAGTAAATTATTTAATAAATTAATTTTTTTTTTTAAATACTTAGGTACTTATGTTTGGAATAATAAACGAGAAAATAAGTATTGTGTACATATTGTGTATTTGGTTTTATTGATTTGATTTAATTTTTCAAAATTAGTCCTCGTGCGCGTAACATTTAGCTCGATTTGTACCATTCGATCTATATTACTATCCGTTACTTCAATATAGGGTGATTTACGTTTCGTTTCGCTAGTTGCTAGTTGACCTTAGATAAACATATGACCTGAGATATGATAAAAGTTGTTTGTAAATGCAACGTGCGTTCCGTAAATATCATAAACCTTTATGGTAAATGTAAATATGCTATACCGGTCATTGTCTACTGTCGTAACAGCTTAGCTGATATGACGTTAACAGGTGACATACAACAAGTTGAGAGATAATTGTTTAAAGTTACTGACTATCATCATCATCAGCCCATTTTACCCCACTGCAGGGGCTTAGGCCTCCCCCATGGTGAGGACCCCCTCCTCACCCTCGCCTATAGTATGTTAAGTGACAAGAAATGAAAAAGTGGGTTGTTTAATTCCCGTCTATGTCAAACTAATAAATAACATGAAAATATTCGAAAATACTTCATCATCATCATCATCAGCCCATTTTACCCCACTGCAGGGGCTTAGACCTCCCCCAGGGTGAGGAGAGGGTTTGGAGCTTAAGTCCACCACGGTACTCCACTGCGGATTGGGGATTGTAACGAGCGCCATCTATTGACAGCGACAGTCAGTGATAGTTAATGTACTTAAGTCAGAAAAACTCATTGGTACACGCCCGGATTCGAACCATGACCCTATGGGGCCTTATAAATTTGAGACAGGTTCGTTGCGCTCTGGACTATCACGACATTAGCCGACGACAAGTTACTGACTAATTGTTAAGCAATGAATTGTTTTTTTATTAAAATTTTAAGGACGAATACTGTGTTGTATAAAAGTATTATGTAATTAATGATAGTTCAAAACTTAAAGCTTTATTTTGAGTAACACATACATAGTGTTTATTTGATCAAAATCGATCCACAGAATAAAAAGATATTCAATTTTGAATTGTGGTTAGAAAACTCATACCACGCTGCCGCGCCCGCAACGCTGCGTCACCCAAGCCTATTGTTGCGCGGCGGTGTGTCGCGGGGGACAAAGTCACGTTGTGTTTTATAACCGGCTGAAATAAATCTAAGTCGACGCGAACGAAGTCGCGGGCACAGCTAGTTACAGAATATGACATTTAGTTTGTCATTGATAATAATAATAGTTGAAAATGGGAAAGTCATTGCATACCGGCTTACATTCGTAATACAGATTCGCCTTTAGGACCGTATCTGTTCCTGATATTTTCTTGTTGAAGTTATCTTCTTTAAGTGCGTTGGGGGTGAAATTTTTTATGAAAATTTCAGTATCTTAACAAAGGGTGTCACAGGACCAAGACAGCTAACTATTTCCAAAACGACGACGTTCAAAGGAACGCGGTGTGAAACGAAATACATGCAAAGGAAGTGTTTAACGAAACAAATTCAAACATAAATGGGATACCGGGCAAACATACGAAAGCTACAGATTATACAAGGGCGAAGAACTCACTGGATCTGAATCAACACACAGAAACTCGTTCTCGTTTTTTTGTTTTTTTTTTCGCAGCAAAAATAGCAAGCGCCAATCAATGACGCAACGTTGCACGTTGCATACAACGTTCCAACTGCGACCTACGATAACCGATGCGATTTTATTTAGCCAACAATCACGTGCCATTATTTTATTATTTTGATAGTACGCAGAATTAAACTGTTTTATATTATGTATGCCAAAAGTAATAATATTTTAATATCCAGATTTTTTTTTAAGCCAATATCATATAATTCTGATGTAATACCTAAGTAATTTAGAAATTATACCAAGCTTATACGAAATTAAACACTAATTAAAAACTAAAAATACATATAAGTAAAAAATATCTAAATCATTGCCATACGGTAAAGTGCCCAAAAGGCTGGCGGCATTACCTCGCCGGCAAATAGGTACTATTCGTTGGCCAAGGTAAGCGCCAGCGCCCTCCGGTTGATTTATATAGATTGTTTTGTTGTCATTGAAAATGACTATCAAATCCATTTCACGGGAGACGCATTTTTAGCCATAACTCCGAGGGTATGGAGTCTAGCTAAGATTTTAAGGTCTTAAAAAATCAATAATTTAGTTGCGCATCGTATGATTTTGGAAATAGGTTTTATAGTTTTTGAAAAAAATTGGAAAATGTAAAAAATCTGGATTTTTTCGGATTTTTTTTTTACTAAATCCAAAATATTTCAAGAACGGGGACCGATATCGAAAATCAAAAAAAATTGGATCTCAGCCACTAACGTAGCTACGGTTTGAGACCAAGTTTTTGGAAATCGGTTGGTAATTGTAAGAGAAATTATTTCCGAAAGATGAGATTTTTTGGTCGATCGCTGCTGTTTGTTGATATAAGTTACTATATTTCAGAGGATATTCGCCGGATCACTTCAAAGTGTTAAACAAAAGGTTAGAGGGCGTCGGTAGCTACAGTTTGAGAATAAAATTTTGGAAATCGGTTGGAAATCGAACAAGAAATTTGACATCACATGTTAGATTTTATGGACGATCGGAAACTTGTTAACATTACGGTCATCGCCTTTCGGCCTGTATTCGTTCGAATGCTTCATTATCGAGTTCAAAACGTTTGAGGATATCAGGGGCTGCAGTTTAAATCGTAGCAATTTCGTATCACGATTTCGTGGCAATAAAATGAAATAATCTGTGAAAATCGGATTTGAGTAGGTTCATTTTCAATGAAACCGATGGTTGCGGGGACTGCAAGATCTGTGGATTTTTTTAGTTAGTATAGGTACCTATAGATCCAAATTGGATTTCTTTTTCCTTCGCCCAATTATTGAAACGTTGATAAATGAAGACTACATATTGACAACACGTGACAGGCCTCTTCTTTTAAGTATAGTATGGACACCTAGATATAATTACTTGTGCCAGAATGATCCACTCTTCCATATCTATATTTTTATATTTAATTAAAATATGATTTTCTATCCATCCAACAGCCCTTTTTTTACCCCACTGCAGGGGCTTAGGTCTTCCACTCAAGATGAGGGGGTTGGAGCTTTAATCCACCACGCTGCTCCAATGCGGGTTGGCGATTGTAATGACCGCCATCTATTGACAGCAGCCGGGATCGACTGCTTAACGTGCTCTCCGAGGCACGGAGTCAGAGATACTTAATGTATTATACTTAAGTCAGAAAAAACTCATTGGTACACGCTCGGATTCGAACCATGGCCACATGGCCTTATAGTTAAAATATAATCTTGCAAATATCTATTTATAATTAACATTATAATAATACTATCATGCATTTTAGAGTATTTTTAGGTGTCTAAGTAAAATGCCACCTCTCAGTAAGACTAAGACATAGGGTCCATAAGGCTTCAGTGTCATCATTCGTTAACGATCTCTTCTATTCATAATTTCCCCAAGGTACTACTAGGGCTGTACTACCGGTTGGTCTACGGAGGATTTTTCGCCCGTGAAGGTACAAACAATGTACAAACAACTGGTTGTAAAACGAGATATTTTTAATTTGCCCATTTTACTACCAAGTCTTGAGTTAATTGAAGATTTTAACATGAAACTTATCCTGTGGCTACGGAACGTACTATTCATGTAATATTATATTAATGTTAAACCTAATCTATTCCCTAATAGGTAATAATGGTTGGAATTTTCAACAACTCAACACTTGGTAGTACCACAGGCAAAATAAAAAATATCTCGTTGTATATAACCAATTGTATTTACACAGGTCTACGGACAAAAGGAATCCTCCGTGAACCAACGCAACGGTAGTATCTACAGCCCTGTACAGAAAAAAAAGAATTCTGTTGTCAAGAAAATAGTTTTTAATATATTAATAATAGATACCGGACGACCGCTTAGCCTAGTGGGTAGCGACCCTGCCTACGAAGCTGGAAGTCCCGGGTTGGAATCCTAGGTCGGGTCAGTATTTATATGATGAATATTGATACTGGTACCGGGTCTTGGTTGTTATATGTATGTAAGTGTCTTCGCTTGGTATCCAAAACACAAGCTAATGCTTAGTTTGGGGCCAAAACTTTGTTGTGATGTATACGTTATTATTGTTATTATTATTATTATACCTATTGAAAATTACATATATTTTCATGATAACAGAATTTTTTATTTATTCTGTGTTGTAGTACCACAGGTAAGTCATGCTTCAACTTATACCTTGTCTTTGGGTAAAAATCAAATTGTTTATTATATTGTGAAACAAATAGAATGTTCTCTGTTAGCAAAGGCCATATTTGTAAGGTTTGAATAAAGTACGTATAAGTTGTTGAGTGTAAAATATAAAGTTTGCTAACAGAAGTTCACGAGACGAGTTCAGTTTATTTGTGCGATATCTACATGATTTATAACAAAGACTTTTAACAAAGACCTTTGCGCTCTTTCCAGTTCTAAGAACTTTATCTTTGTAACATCCTCCCAGATAGAGACACAATTTAAGTACCTACATGAAAATTTAATGGGCTGAGTGCCACATGTATTTGTTTTAAGGTTTCATTGGCTAAAACAAATATACCTACCTACCTCAATGTGCTGAATACCTACCCATACGAGTTTCCTAATTCTAAATATTTTACACAAAAATGTGATAGCCGAGTGGCAGCGAGCCCGTCTCTTATTTAGAAAGCCGTGGTTCAAATCCCAGGGCATGGGCCAATGAGTTTTTTTTTTCTAATTTATGTGCATAACTACCACTGACTCCGTGACTCGGAGAGCACGTTAAGCCGTCGGTCCGTGCCGATTGCTATCCGGGATGTCCCGGATGACAGTCCTTAAAATCAACAAACCCGCATTGGAGCAGCGTGGTGGAATAAGCCCCAAAGCCTCTCCTCTCATCTCGAAGGGAGGCCGAAGCCCTTGTAGTGGGGAATTAATGGGCTGATGATGTGGTATTTTACACCCATAATCGAAACAAAAAATATTGGTTCCGGGCGGAAATCGAACTCATACCTTTAGCACTGCAGTTAGGACCTCTAACCACTATACCAATCGGTCAATCAACTTTGAATATTGGGGTGCAGGTGCTATCTGTGTTCAGAGGGTAATCGGACTTACTAATCTTTAAACCAGATTGAGTTCCTCACGGTCACATAGCCCCTTGTGCCACCTCTGAAACCAACTGCATTACCATCTGCATATGAGAATAATCATTTTTTTATTTCTTTAATAATTTAATAAAATAGTTTCTTTAATTTGCATAAATCATTAATGTATATCAAGCTATATTAATTCTTTTTCACTGCCGTATTGAGACTTTAACCCTCTGTTTTCTATTGTGGATTTTATCTTCAATCAGATCCGGTGTGGTTCATCCCATGCTGAGTATTTACAATTCCCGAACAAATTTCGGGCCAGAGGCTGCGTCGAAAGCATTTTTTAATAGGTATGTAAGAAGACAGAAATTGTTTTTCTTCGACCTACCACAATAAAAGAACTTGCGATCACTGCATCCAATTTTGATAATCCTTTTCTAAAACTACTACGATTGGAGAGTATCCTTATATTTATTAAGGTAATTTAATAATAGCCTAACTTTTATAATTTTTCCTAAAAATTTTGTACGATCGAATTGTTTGGCTAAAACAAATACATTTATATTTGAAAATACAATAAATATGGACGCAGTCAGCGCGTGCCGTGCCTTATGGAGCAAGCATAAATCATTTTTTGTACCGAAACGCGTGTTGCCAATGCTTTAAGGATTACCTGGCCTATAAACGAAGACAGCAACGTCGTGCGAAAAAACGAGTTAACTGTCTTGTAACGTCACGATCGAGACTAAAATACTATCGTTTGACTTCACTAAATTTACTACATGCTTCCTTCCTAGATGAGGTAGGTACGCTCTGACCTTAATACGTCCATGTAAAAATATATTATTCTGTAACTATATATCTCTGCACCGAATTCTATTGATACATACTTGTTAATTAACGTTTGTCCATTAAAATGTATAATGGTAAACCCAAAAATTAAGACTAATGTGAAATATTTCTCTTTGTACTATATTAAATAAACGCCTGCATTATACCTACGTAGTTTTAGATATATTTTCCACCGAAAAACAATTTAACTAACTGTAGAAAAAGTTAGTTATTTGTAAAATCGACAGACCAAATCTAGCAATTATATAAACAACAAAATAATCATACTTTAGTGCGCCATCGGAAATAAATTTGACCACATACTCAAACACGTGCTCAGCCCCGCCCACTTACACAAAGGAGACGAACACGCTATGCCTAGAAATGCTATCTCGTTCAAATAATGTTGCCAGTGTAGAATATATAAATCCCCAATGAATCATGGTATTTTGGTATAGAATGTGATTCGTTAAAAATGGTAATATTTGTTATGAGTCTATATATCAATGTGCTTTTCTATTTACGTACCCGTTGTCACTACCCTATCCAGTTTCTGTTTTGGTATTTATAATGTTACAAATCCTCGACGACGATTGTCGACACTTTCAACTCAATATTTTTATCTGGGTGTATAATATTTATGTATGTATATATTATTAAAAAAAAGTATTTAAATATGTATATCAGTTGTCTAGCAACCCATAACGCAAGCATAATACTTGCTTACTTTGGGACTAGATGGCGCCGTGTGGGTTGTCCCATGTATTATTATTATTACCTATCAAAAAATACGGTCAAAACCAAACAAAGAACAATTAAATGTGATGAGATTCACGAAACAGTCGACAAATGGAATTGAGTGCATCAGCTTACACTCTGAGAACAGAAAAGAAACGACTTGCCGGAATTGTCAGTAAGTGGAGTGTAGAAGTGGTCTTTGGTAGTTTGGTTCAATTTGCTAAGAAAGAATTCATCTGCACTTTCTCCGATCGACAACACAGAATTTAGCGCCGCAACAATACAAAACGACTGATGAAGTCGTAAGCGTATTCCGTAAGAGCAATTTCAAAAACATATACATGTTTTATTGAACAGTCTAATAACAGATGCATGTGTCCGATGACACACAAGTAACAAAGAACGCGTACAGCTCAAAGAACTAAACACAAAGTTTCAAGTAGGTGGCGCAAATTAACGGTTACCGTAAAAACAAATTCACAATACGAACATCCCAAATGCTCGGCCACCCTACTGTTAAGATATCTAATAGATACTATTCCGTGACGGCTGGTCTACCGCTAATCGCCAATTCAAATATGATTAGTATTAATTAAAAAATTCCACCTACATCTCAATTAAAAGAATAGTCAGTCATTGACCTTATAAACTGTTAGCACAAAAATATATATATTAATGTAAAAGTGTAATTCTATTTCATGTTTTTTATTGGGTGCTATAAAAAAAATTAAGCGATAATAAAATTTAACTTTAACCATCTTTTCTCGGTAACCGTTAGTTTACGCCATCTGATCAGTTGAAACTTTTAGTTTGGTCAGCTCTAAACCGATGCCGATGCGGACAGAGAGTTCAACGTAAAAAGCTAACGGGTTTATAAAATAATTGTACCTTTCCAATGAGGCGGGCATTGTCACCCAGGTTGTACTGAAGCCTCCAAAAACTAATTACAAAAATAATTAAAAGGGGGAAAAAATATTTATTGACTGTCCACACAGCAGTTGCTACGACGGACACGTGCCGAGGCCGCTACGCTACCACTTACGTGCTACGGACGAACATTCAGCTTCCAACACTCAAGCTTGTAGGACGTTGAATTGGAAATATATTCTAACTCTGTACACTTGAAAACTGTTCCTCGTGTATTTGTGTTGGTGTTTGGCGTAATTTTGCAAAGATGTGCCAGAAACGTACGAGGAAAATCAAAAAAGGTCAGCATAATGTATTTGTATTGTAATTGTATTTTAAATAAAATTCGTTTTAGTTTGATTTTAAGCGTTATAGATTTGATTTCAAATTGATCTTGGCTACAAAATTATAATTGTTAAAATGCCGGTTTCATATCGCAATTTTTAACTTTTTAACTATCACCTTCGATAATTTATTCTGATTCGTAAGTACCTAGTATATAATTTTCTGAGAATTTGACTACAAATGAATAAGTCAAGTAATAATGAATAAAATATGTTTTATTTTATTTTGTACAAATAATTTGTTACCTACACAAACTATCGCAATCCAAAGACAGATAATAAATTGCTAATTCTTATTAATATGTTGTTTAATTTATTTTAATTGTTATATATATCTACAAAGACACAAAGTCACAAAGTTAAATTAAAAAAAGGATCATGATCGCTACTCTACACGCCTATTTCAGTTTTATTCACATTAGGTTCAGTTAATCGACTCGACTAATAATTAAATACCAGACAATTTTCACTTGGCCCTCGTACAACTGTTTTAGTGTGTGATAACTCTTTTTTTTTAACAATTTTGCGACGGGACCCTGTAAGACATAGAGAAATCTTCTTTGTGTTTATATTACGTTTGGCCGTTTCATCATCATCATCAGCCCGTGTTTCTTCACTGCAAGATATAGGCCTCTCCCAAGGCTCGCCACCACACACGGTTCTCCGCCTTTACGTTATATTCTGCCAATTATTCACATAGGAAAATTCAATATGTGAAAAAAGCCTAAAACAAATTACTGAAAGATAGGAATGTAGAGTCGGCTTCAATTAAGGTAACCCCGGAGCTGAACTTTACCAGCTTGGTAGGCAAAACTCTGGCTTAGTTTCTAGTAGAACCTTACTTAGTTGTCATAAACAAATTATTACCTTTTCAAGGTTTTTAGGCCTAGGCTTAGTAGGTATTTCAATATTTATCTCGAAACTTTTATGAAATTGTCCTATTTTGGTCTCATTGATCATTGATTGAAAAATATTATTTTTATTTTCAATAACACTATTAATTTCATTTACTTATGACTATAATTACTTACTCCTTATTTGCTGTCTGTACTTCGTATTTATTTTATTTCTTTTTCTTTTTTGGAGATAATATTATCGAAGTGACTTAAATTCTTTCGTCGGTCGGCTAGTACATTGTTATTTATTTATTATTAATTTTATTATTAAATTATTATTCCTTCACAATCAATGTATAATCATTTTTTACACATTTACATAGGCACCATAAAAATATGAATATATGAATAATTGCTATTGTCGCACGTGTACAGTGACCTCAGATAACATAAACATAGGTCGTGTTAACTTGGTATCGTCTATGGTGACACTAATGCAGTTTCATTCATTACATTGTAGAAGCGTACACATATCATCGTCCATTGACGAATAGACTACTGACCCTAAAATACATTGGATTATGCTACGTAATATCAATTCGTAGGTACATTGTTTTATTATTATTACTGTATAATTAAATAAAAAATACATTGGTATTTTGTTGTTGTTATTGTGTGTGTTATTATTATTATTATTATATTCTGAAATCACATCACATGTGTAATTTTACGATATTTTAAATTTTTTCTACGAGTCTGTCATTTTGCTCGGGTTTTCAACCGTTTCGGAATATGAGACGCTCCGTCTTGGTAAGTCTTGTATCTCAGGGTTCGTATGAATTATGATTCAATCAGGGATTTATTGTACCATTTAATTTTCTTTAAGCGGAAATTAAAGAAACTTCCTTCGACTGTAAAAAAGTCATCACTTTTTCTTTACAAAATATTACACACGAGAGAATTTTAAAAGATAATAAACACTGAGAAATCTGCCGTACTCTATTTGCCGCCATAAGCCTGAACTTACTTAGCCTATTGCAAAATCCATTACAGTCAACTTTAAATAAAAATTAATCTGGAACCATCACAGACGGAACTTTCTAAGCTCGAGTTCGAATCGTACTTGCCCTGATTTTTCTCACGCATAACGTGGGTAAAGTACCAACAAAGCGAAAGGTCACGCATTAAAAGCTCGCGTTGCTCGCAACGTGACTTTGTGAGTCAGCATTGAAAAATTCATGACATTAGCTTCGAAATTATTTATAACCAGACTTATTTTAACTTATGGTATATTCTATTTTAAGTAATCATTTGATTTGACTGACCGAATGGCCGAGTGGTTAGAGACCCTAACTGCGGAGCCAAAGGTCGCGGGTTCGATTCCCGCTCGGTACAAATATTTGTGTGCATGAACGTGTTTATTTCGTTCCGTGTCTGGGTATAAAATATTAATAAATGTATATATTATGAGGAATATTTAAGTTTGTATATCAGCTGTCTAGTAACCCATAACACAAGCATAATACTTGCTTACTTTGAGACTAGATGGCGCTGTGTGGTATCTCCTATGTATTATTGTAATATTATATTTAAAATAAACATCACGTTTAATACATTAAAAATGATCGTTAAGTAATACCTGAAAACGTCTGTTATGTAGTAAAAACGTAAACCATGAAAGACATAAAAAAAGTTCTTACTCTAATCATTCTATTTTTAGTACATCAATTTATGATCAGTGTTCAAATACTAGGTCCCAAAAAAATTTCATATTTAATAAGAAAATTATCAATAATTTTATACTAAACTGAATATAGCCGGCAAAAAATTTGGTAGGTATATAATTATTATTATTAAGTATAAAAAAGTACACATAAACTTCGGGTTATAATCGAAATAGTTATTTTCAGTCCACAGGAGTTGTGGTAACTGGTATTGGAATTTACTAAGTATAGTATAACTTGGATGTGTCGTGATAGCCCAGAGCGCAACGAAGCTGTCTCAAATTTATAAGGCCATGGTTCGAATCCGGGCGTACACCAATGAGTTTTTCTGACTGAAGTACATAAGTGTCGCTGACTCCGTGCCTCGCAGAGCACGTTAAGCAGTTGGTCCCGGACGCTGTCAATAGTTGGCGGTCGTTACAATCCCCAACCCGCAGTGGAGCAGCGTGGTGGATTTAAGCTCCAAACCCCCTCCTCACTCTGGGGGAGGCCTAAGCCCCTGCAGTGGGGTAAAATGGGCTGATGATGATAATGATGATGATAACTTGGATAACTTGACTCTACTTCTCAGGAGTTTTGGATTATACCTTTTGTTTTTACGTCACCACGATATTTCTTCATTGTCGTCAGAAGTACAAATATCTAATAAAACTAGGTATTTTCATAATAAGTATTCCGATTCTATAACTATTTTTTTACTATTTTAACAATTTATTTGTTTACAGGATCAGCGCTCACGAGACAACGTGAAGCACGTCGCATGTTAAGAATTCGACAAGTTGTCACGCCTGTCGGAGATGAAAACCAGAATCCGTGCCAATTTACGGCTCAGACTGTTCCGCTAGCGGTTCAGGTCGCGCAAAGTTTAGCGAATGTCACGAGTCCAGTCCGCAGCACTCTAAATGTCCAGAATTCAATCCACATAACTCAGAATACCCAGAATCCTGCGTACGCGGCCGCTCAGAAACAGTTACTCCTCGAATTGGCATGGCGGACGGTCGCACTGTTGCAAAGGAACCGACTTATACAACAGAAAATCATAGAACTACAGCGTGAAACGCATCAGTACATAGCATCGGTATTACACAACCCGCAGGGTGTGGCAATGAACGTTCAGCAAACCCTACGCTATAGTCCCCTGATGCCGCGACCCATGGAAGATGTTAAGGAAACCAAAACCGAATTTAAAGGTTGAAAAATCGGGAATGTGTGGTATTCGTCGGTATTTTACTAAGTAGGTTAAGTCTATGCTGGAAAATCTTTAATGGCTCATATTTGAATATAATCAGTAATGAAAGGTTGTAATAAAAAAAAACTCTTAATTCATCAGACATCTGCTAGATTCATCAGAAATCTGCTAGATTCATCGAAAATATATCAGTCTCTCTTTTTTTAATGTCTATTTGTGGCCAGCAGTAATAACAATATGTATCTAATATTTAGGAATTATCTAAACATGATTTGCATTTGTTGTCCAAATTGAAAAAGATAGATTAGTTACTACCATTTTTAAAATATATGTGAGTTAGGTGTTACTATCTTAAAAACATATGAAATAACTCTTCTTTAGCAGTGTCGTGATAGCCCGAACGCAGCGAACCTGTTTCAAATCTATAGTGCCATGTGGCCGTGGTTCGAATCCGGGCGTGTATCAATAAGTTTCTTTCTGACTTAAGTACATTAACTATCACTGACTCCGTGTCTCGGAGAGCACGTTAAACAGTCGGTCCCGGTTGCTGTCAATAGATGGCACTCGTTACAATCCACCAACCCGCATTGGAGCAGCGAGGTGGATTTAAGCTCCAAGCCCCTTCATCTTGATTGGGAGGCCTAAGCTCCTGCAGTGGGGTATAAAGAGGGCTGATGGAAATAAAAAAAGATAGGTACATTAAAATTTTGGTTCAAAGTCGAGATTTAGGTACATTGCTTAGTTAAAAAAAAACTGCTAATCTGTTACTACAACTATTTATATTTATCTCTACTAAATTATAAGTATTTGAACACAATAGCAGTAACCGCTATTTAACCACATTTGCGATAAAAACTTTTTTTGTTAGAGTCGATAATGCGAGAAAGTTTTGCAAAATAAATGATAAAATATGTCTTTGAGATATATTTAATATCCAAAATCATATAATATATACTATAAGATTTTGGACATATATCCCAAAGATATATTTATGATAACCGTTTTACATATTAAAATAAGTCGAAATAGAAATAAGACGAAACTCGGTGTTAAGCAATAAGCGTTTTACTCCAGTGTCTTACATGAAAATGTTGTGTATATTCTTACTTAACCGCATGTAATGCGTAGTCTATAAACAGTGAGTTGAACAACTGTTGATATCTTATAAATTAAAAAAAATGTAAATATTTAATAAAAACGTGGCATCACGACACTAAAAATAACAGCTTTTGTAGCAGTAACAGTTTAAGTCACACGTATACGCGTGTGAATGAAATAGTTGAACTGTTACATATTTTTCAATCGGTACAACTCACTGTCAGTACTAAAACAAGGTAGTACGCAAGAGCTGTCACAAATTTTCTGTGCAACTGAATGAAAAAAAAAACAAGTGCGAGTGGGGCTTCACTCTGAAGTTTCCGTACTGTTATATAATACATTTCATTATATACTCACAGCCTAATTATACGAAACGGTACGTTAATTTAAAATTACTTAAAAATCCACGTATTTAGTTATTTTCAGAATTTTGTGTTTACTTGTGCTACAATACTTTATTGAGATCAGACAAACAGACAGGCAGACGGACAACAAAATGATTCTATAGATTCCGTACCCAAAGGGTGTCGGTGAGACCATATTACTAAGCTAATACGCGCGCCGTCTGTCTGTCTGTCTGTCCTTCTATAAAGTTTTATATATCTTGTAAATCGTAATAGGTGACCGGACCAATTGAAATTTTCATAGAACATGTGTCGCGGTAGTAAATATTGAATTGAAAAAAATAATTAAGGGGGTCCCCAAACAAGAAACGTGTTTTTTTTTAGGGTTTTGTTTTTGCTTTGTAGTAAAACCGTTAATACGTACAATATAACAATAAAAACCGGTTTACTGTGAGTCGCGTTTACGCTAAGGATCCCGAACTGAATTAAAGAAATACACTATAATTTTGGAAAATTATAAAATGAACATTGTAAGGTAATACGTGTGAGACCAACACATACTTATTAGCTTTTTCAACTTTTTAAGTACGGGAACCTAAAAATCAGTAGGTAAGTTAGCAATATTATTTGAAAACTTTTTAAACTTCATAACATTTTTACAAAATTCTTACTGCCTATTTCAACACATCTAAATATTTCCTATTGTAGAATAAACTTATTATTGTAGGAAACGTTACTTATAGAATTAAGATGTTAAAAAATTCGAAACGTTTTTTCTTAAAAATGCATAGGTTAAGATATTAAATTATCGATATAACTATTTTCTTTGAACGTGCTATTAGTTTAAGGAAATACGTAGTTTTTGTAATATGCATTTACGCCATGTAATGTAACATTTTCCACATATAGATTCAATGAACACAAAAACAAATCAAAGTTTACAATATAATTGTAACAGTTATTATTATGTGACCATTAATATGGCTATGGGATTGGACTAAAATAAAATTAAAAGAAGTAAAGCTCTAGAAAAAGTTCCAAAAATAACAATTTTTTCTATTTACTTTGCCAGATATTTATTTTAAAAAATCATGTGATATCGAATTGTCCCTGTGATGTCATCTGAGCGGTTGAGCCTATTCAGCTGCTTTGCAATGAAAAACTGAAGCTAAACTTAAATAAAAAATATCGGCATAAGGTCACTATGTCAAGTGAAATTGTCGTAAATAGTAAACATTTGTCCAGATGACGTCACAGGGATATTTCGATAATCAAATTTTGGAAAAAAAATTACTAAGAAAATTACAGACTATTTTTTTAAGAGTTAAACCAATCTTTACTAGATTGCTCTTAATTTTCGGGGAAAAAAAATAAAAACTATGTATTACTTTTCGTCCAAAACCCAATAGTGATCGACATTTTTTTTTAAAATACTTACGAAACACAATTTTCGTATATTGTGCGTAAGTGCATAAGTAATTTAAAAAAAAAGTAACTCGGGCACTTGGGAAGATAAATTCGCATATAAAGTAACAATGTGTTCAAGGCTTAGTTTTCTAACTCTATAGATAGTTTATGCGATTTTTCATATTTAATCGTTAATTCGCTTCTGCACTAATTGTTCTCAGAATGTCGAAGGTTGATGTTGTTAAAAAAATTATCGTTATACTGAAATCAGAGGGAAAAGCCTGATTTTTATTTTAACTGTATTTTAATTATACAGAAATGACTGCCATCTGAAAACTAGTGTGTGTATTTTTGACTTGAATCTGGTGTAGCTAGTTATATAACTTTTTTTTCAGTACGGGATTTACAGACTATTATTATGATATATAATTAATTTTGCGCATACACGTTTAGTCCTGTATGTTTAATATGTTATAATTTTTTTATTATTATTGATCTCACGACTACGACAAAGACAATTGATTACTCATCACTATAGTTTTAAAGTTAGTTTTAATAAAAATCATTTTTTGTCAATATAAACAAATAACCTATTGAACCGATATAATAGAAACGATTGTGCAGAAAATAACGGTAGGAAGCTGTGTTAATGTTTTAACTTTAGAGACTTTGTAGATACATTGTGAAATTGAAATGTTAAATAAAATGTTGTAACTGTTTTTTCTATGCTCTTTAATATAATGTGTGCAGTGATTGAATTGTACATTGTAGTTTTAAGAAACTTTTAATTGTTATTTTATATGATAAAAAGACAAAATAAAAATTAAACACTAGTTGTTAGTAAAATCACTGGTGTTTCTTTTGAATCTCCCACCGATGGCGGCGCCTTAAAAAATTGTATTTGCAATTTCGTAGATAATAAATTAACCGCTTGTAAAAATATTTTGAAGAGGTATATAACGTCTCACACTTCATATTTACAAGAAACTCGCTTAGAATGAGAAGTATCATGAATCACGATCGTGTAGGTCTGTATTTACAGTTTCAGGCCTCAAATACGAAATTTTCGTTCTAAGCGTCAACGGATTGCGTCGGAAGCTGCACGGCGAACCTCTATTTCAGAGCATTAGAGAAATAAGATGAACACTGAAAAGTTATCTTAATATATTATTACATATATATATAGTAGGTACTAGTTTTACGCCCGCGGTTCCGCTCGCGTGGACAACACAGTTGTAGCGGGACCCTTTTTTCCGGGAAAAAAGTAGCTTATTCATTATTATAAACTATAATATGCAAAAAATCATGGCGGTTGAGGTACTAGTGTGTAGACCACG
Source organism: Luffia ferchaultella (assembly GCA_949709985.1). Classification (NCBI taxonomy): domain Eukaryota; kingdom Metazoa; phylum Arthropoda; class Insecta; order Lepidoptera; family Psychidae; genus Luffia; species Luffia ferchaultella. The sequence continues at coordinate 8,012,514 of OX453262.1, forward strand.
CGAGCGGAGCTGCGGGCGTAAAGCTAGTTTGAAAATAGAATACAGTCCATTTTACTCGATGATAATGTAGCTTTCTATAGGTGAAAGAAATTTTAAAATCTGTGTAGGTACAACTGTGTAGTCAACGCGAGCGGAACCGCGGGCGGAAAGTTAGTATCTTTACAAATGATAGCCTATGTGTTATTCTGATGTTTGCTATATTGTTGTAAAGTTTCATTAAAATCCGTTCAGTAGTTTTTGCATGAAAAAGCAACAAACATACAAACTTTCGCGTTTATAATATTAGTAAGGATATATATATATTTTAAAAATAATTTTTCATTTATTGAGGAACTGACTGACCTGTTAGTTTAGTGGTTAGAGACTGCAACTGCAGAACCAAAGGTCGCGGATTCGATTACCGCCTGGGACAAATATTCGTGTGCATGTTTTTTTAACATTTCTTGCGTAGTTACCTAGGTGTAAAATATCTATTTTTTTTGGATATTATAGAAAAACAGTCTAAGTACGAATATCAGTTGTCTAGTCCCCATAATACATGCTCTGCTTAGTTTGGGTTTAGTTGGCATGTGTGGCATGTCCTAGTTATTATTATTATTCACACTGTAACGTCAAAATAGCTAAATTCGGTTGTAGCTAGTGGGTAGCAACCCTGCCTACGAAGCTGGAGGTACCGGGTTCGAATCCCAGGTCGGGCCAGTATTTATATTATATTGATACTGGTACCGGGTCTTGGTTGTTATATGTATGTGGTGTCTTCACTTGGTACCTAAAACACAAGCTAATGCTTAGTTTGGGGCCTAGACGTTGTTGTGATGTATATAATATTATTATTTCCAATTGTTTGTACGAAGATATCTACTAGGTATTGTAGAGATTGTTGATGGTGGAGCCAAAGTACTTGGAGGACGCCGTCTCGAGTATGTTATCTTCGGTTTTAACGTCGGTTATGTATATTTAGCGCGAGACAGATGTGTAAAGATGTGGACATAGCATAGCTACGAACAAATATCTTGTTTGTTCGTAGCTTCGCATATATATCAAATCTATTAGACACTCGTAAACTTCTGTGATATATTAAGGACGCAAACACAAAAAGTGACAGCTCGAAAATAGGTTTTACTTGACAGCTTGCTTACTAGGTACTACACGCGCATCTCTGCACCAGGCAACACATACTTGGTGCTATACCAGAATTAATTAGTCTTGATCATTACTATTTTTATTTATTTAAGCATTAGTTTTCTTTTATGTCAAGTTTTTAATGTTGCTTTATTTTAGATAATAACTAGCGATCCGCCCCGGTTTCGCACGGGTAGCAGAGCCATAATGTTTTTAAGGTCGTAGTGTCGTATCAGCTTGTTGTGTCGAACATGTGGACTGGATTTCATTAGATTTAAATGTAACGCAAGTTCGCCCAACTTGGATTATTTTTAATGTATTTTATTTCGAATTCTATAAATATATGAAAAAGTAAAGAATAAATACCTAAAAACAAACTAAAATATTTTTTTGTATACAATATTGATAACTTCAGCCTAACCACGCGTGTCGCGTCGTCCGGTATGGTTCCTAAGATATTGATTTAAATTGTAGAGTACAAACGGCAATCATAATGTTCATGAAATGCTGAAGGTAAATATCGTATTTAATTTGATTAGGATTAATACCATATCCGTATAAATTGCTTTCCAATCGCTTCATCATATTACATCATAAAAATAGTATAGTAAGCTATCCATAAAAGATAGATATATGCCATCGTGGACTTTTCTTTAGTCCTATAAAAGAGACACAATTCCTCCATACATTATTTTGTTATACCTCAAAAAGATTAGGCCGCATTTTCAATGAAAGTTCCCAACCGGCTTAATTTTTTTCTGACTTCTTCAACAATAATCGTCATATTTCAACAAAATTTCTCTTGAATCACTCTGTCCATTGATGTCAATAATATGCCAATCCGTTCGGTACTTTTTAAGTTTGTCGCGTTCAGACAGACAGACAGACGCGGCGGGGGACTTTATTTTATTATATGTAGTGATAACAGTAATACCTGGGACATCCCACCCAGCTCTATCTAGTCCCAAACTAAGCAAAGCTTGTGTTATGGGTGTGGGTTAAGATGTCTTTTAAAGTTCCATAAAAAAAAATTATTAGACAATACCTACTATACTGTGCCACAGTTATCGTATGAGGAGTTTTGCAATACGAGTGCATTTTGTTTGTGATACCTAGCGATGGCGAAACCGAGGTCCCATTGAATGAAGTGACCTTTTCATTTCCCTTTTCGTCAAATTCTACTATTTTTGATTCTGGACCGATTGTTTTCAAAATCAATGTCTCAGAGTCTGTATGGTCTTCGATCACGAATCTGTGATCAGAACTAAAAAAATACTGCCTTTGAATCTGTTTTTGTTTTTGAACTGCTTGCTTTCAAAATCGATATCTATGGGTCCATGTGGTCTCCCTTCACAAATCTGCCATTTTGAACTTCTTTCTTTCTGGGCCTAACACTACTAAAATAAAGTCTGTTTCGTATAGATTAAAATTTTATTATTATTTGGTCCACATTACAAAAAAAACAAGTCTGTATGCGTTATTACAACAACGATTAATACTTTTGTCAATTAATGAGGAAAAATAATGTTATTGTGACAAAACGTGGGGTGCCCGATATCAGTTGTTTTAAATATTTCATTGCACTCCACGATTTTTCACAATAACATTAATTTTCTATTTTTTTTTCTACTTATTTTCTTTTTTAAAGTTCGATTGTCTATCAAAGTGTAATTTATAATTTTTTTAACATATTATTATTTTTCTTATTTAGTCTTAATATTTTTTAAACTACATTCCATCAAAATTTACAAACATAAAGGTGGAACTCACAATTACCTATAAAACAATGAAATGATACAGACCGATACAAAGCTTTATGTCGGTGCGAACCTAACCACTGACGCGTTCCCTCAAAAACAAACTATCCTGGTGCATCATCAGTTCATGGTGAAAGTCATGGTTAACTATTAGAATCCAACCTATATACAAAGTTTGTATTCGTGCTATTAACCGTTGAGAAGTATCCTCGAGAGGAAACAATCCTGGCTGCAGCATCAGATTATGTTTATCCATTTTAGTGTATTGTCATCGAAATTACATACGTATTTTGCATTTCAGCCCAATGTCTTCAGTAGAAGTGGGTGGTAATCGCGTTTAAAGATTCCATTACATACAAACAAACATACAGGTGTAACTTATAAAAGCATATTAAAATAAAAATGAGCAGCGACTTTTTTTGTGATTTTTTTGTTTTTTTTTAAATATATTTTATCTTAAATTTACGTACCTACTTCGCTGTTGCCCCATTTAGAAATTTCTAAATTAGATGTTACCATTGACAACGCTTTAAAATTCTAAATTGTGGTCATTAATAACATAACTTTCAGCGAGCAAGTTTGGACCCAAGCCTCTTTACCAATGAGGTACGGCGGCTTGGGAACCCGCAAATTTTTAAGTGTCTTTACCGGCTTTTCTATCTTCGATCCATAGTACTTCTGACCTCGCTGATAAAATTCTTGAAGCCCTTGTGGCAATAAACTGCAAGATAGCGTATTTGGATGAAGCTACAAATACCTGGCTAGCTGGACCGAGTCTAAATTTACCGCCCACGCCTAACATTTAAAGGGCCTGCACTGCATCCTTGGCTCCCCTTAATTCATTAATAGAAGCTGCTAATGGTAGACAGCGCCAAATTGTTGGCAGTGTCTAGGCCTCGGCCAGACTCTGATCACTGATTTCATTCCTACCCGTTCCCCAAAACAGGCACTTTTATCGACTCTAACACTCTGCGCGTAGCGGTCGGCCTTCGACTCGGGGTTAAGATCTGTACAGATCATCGCTGTATTTTTTGCAGAGTTGCTGTTGGATGGCCTTGGCCACCATGGACTTTCCTGCTTTTTCGGCGCTGGCCGCCTCTCCCGCTACGCCACACTTAACGACATATTAAGAAGAGCTCTCGTCAGTGCCAATGTCCCGGCGACACTCGAGCCACGTATCATTCGAGACGATGGAAAACGGCCTGATGGTATGTCATTAATACCCTGGGGAACGAGCCGTGCGCTGGTGTGGGACGTTACCTGTGTCGCCACACTAGCTATTTCTCGGCAACCGGCTCTTCATATGACTTCGTTGCATTTGGCTCTCGGGCCATGGAGCAAGAGCACATGAGCTCTTCGCCGAACCCAGCAGAGATTAAGTTAGGCAATGGGTGACCCTCGCGCAGACGGTTTTCTTGCGAAAAGGATTTCCATTGTCATTCAGCGCAAAAATGCCATCTGCGTAGTGGGCACCATTCCACGAGGACCCCACTTTTACATATGTTTTAATTAAATATTTCTATTATTAAAAATTTATTAGTCGTTAATGTATATATACATATGCTGTATAATTGTATATACAGTGAAGGTTTTTATTTTATGTCTAATTGCTAACCTATCTGCTTGGTAACAAAATTTAACAACAATAATTAAAACTAATTTAATTCATAAAATAACATTATAAATTTATTTACAGTTAAGTCTCAAGATTGATTGGGTTCAACTTTAGCATACGTACGTATTCCATACGTATTCGGATGGAATAGGAAAAAGTGATACACCCGACCTTTCGCTAGCGCTGCTCACAGCGAACTGAAACACGATATCGTTTTCGCTTGTCAATGAACTGTCAGCTCATACAAAATAGTATGGCGAAATTTTGATGAAATTGTATATTATTGATAATTTTTTTCTGCCACTTTTACGTTTATTATCAAAATTTCCTCTAACAGAAAGAAGGAATGAAGTATTAACAATATTTAAATGATTTTTTAATCTCAAAAAAACTTGTGATGATGGTGTAATATGTACCGAAAAATGTTCATTTTCCGAGATTTCGGCAAAAGTGGGTTACAAAATAATGTTTTTTCATTGTGAAAGAGTGAAAAATATGCAAATGTTTTCTGACACGATTGTAAATTAAGAACCATTCTTTATTTCAGCATCAGGTTTATAACGATATACCTTTCCAAACTTCCTAAAAACGTACCTAAACATGCCGTTATTTTGTATATGCCCCCTTAATACCTTTTTTGTCCGCTCTCCCGACGCTCGCGGTAGTAATCGTTGGTAAGCGTCCCCTGCCCCACCGCACCGCTTCTTTCCACTTGTGTCGCCTATTTATCGCGACGATGTTCTACTTATAGAATTTTAACCTATTTTGGTAGAGCTAAGAAATGATAACTCAATTAGCTTTAGATGAGTAAATTGAAATTCCTTTTTATAACTTTTGTACAAGCGCCAGAGGAAGACGTCCCTATCTATTCATAGGCGATATTCACGATATCTATCGACTGACTTTCTTCAACTATTTTCTTCTAAGCTTAATGTTTCAAATTTCAAACTTGAATTTTCTTTCTTCCTTTGTGCATGTAACCAGTGGCCACTCTACAGTATTTACAATACTTAGATAGGGTACCTAATATTAGAACGTGAGTATAAAATTTTATTTAAGAATGTTTATAATTTTTGTTTCTTTTAAATAAATCCCGATTTTATTGCAAATGTCACACAATTTAGGCGACGGAGATCACCGACGCAAATCTAATCTATATTTTATATGTCGATTTTTGCGTCAATAAAAATATATGTAGTCGTCATTTCAATCTTATACTAGTGTTATTTAGCCGTACATCAAGACGTGAAGCTCTCATTCAGATTTGTAAAAGTATTAAATCATAAATAAACAATGCTATCGCAGATTCGCTTTTCATTTTATTGCAAAGTGTCTTACACACACAGGTCGATCTACAACAACCGACCAAATTTAATATTACTCTCCAAAGCGACATTTTTCAATATTCGAGCGTTAATTTTTTACGTTATGTTAACACCATTTGTTGCTATTTTCAATGAATCTCGTAACTTAATATACATATCCGACAATAGATGGTAGCACATGTAATATTCTACAGAAACAATGTTATAATATTGTGACTATAGTTTCACGACTAAATAATCAACCAATTAAAAATAAAACTATTTATAATTTAGCAATGTTTTATTATTAAAATTTTTATTAATCTAGTCATCTATACAGAATTTTATAAAAATCTTAAATTGTCTCTAAAATTGTGTTGAACTAGAATTTACCTAAAAGGAGCCTTTTACTAAATTGCTTTTGACGCGCTTAGAATAACAAAATTAACAGCAGCGTCGTTCTGTTCAATCACCTAAACATTGTTTACTAGCGTTTACGTTGCCGGTTTGAAGACGAAAAAACTGACAACGACCGTACGTGGACACCCGCGCAGCCACCTTCACGCTCACCACTTGTGTTCACGTTCGATACATAGTCCAAACTGAGAATGCACTTTAACTAAAACATTACTACTGTTAATTTTGTTATTTTATGCTTCACATAATAACTCTTTTGGTAGTGTAAATGCTCTTTTCATGGTGTTTAATCTAAAATGTATGCTCAATATATTGTAAAAAATATGTTTTAGTACACAAAGTAGGGATTAAAATAAAAGACGGCTGTGAAATTGATTACAGATATATCATTTCTAACAGCGAATGTCAACTACCAATGTCTGGTACATGTAGCACAGTATTTGCTTAGTTTGGGACAGATTGATTTATTTTTTCTATTCTCTTAACGCCGTTTTATTATTCAGTTTTTTTTTATATATATATTACACCTTTTTTGATAAAGTATCTTCTTTGAAGTCCAAAAAAAAAATCTGATATAACATTAAAAACTTTCTTATCAGTTGTTTTACATTTTTATAATTTTAATTACTCTTTGTCCTTTAACTAAACATGGTACAGGTATAAACGGGCTAAAAGCAATTTGGTAGAATACTCCTTCATTATAGATAGCTAAGGTAACTGACAAAAATCACTGGCAAGCTTTTTCGTCATTGTTGTTGACAAAAATTGGCAAAGTTAACATCAGTCATTATTTAGAAAACATATTTTCGTCCAGAATTATTATTCCGAAAGATGTTTTTTTTTTTCAATTATTAACCATTTGAACTTTTTTGAGATGTTTTTTATAATCAAAAATTTCAATTGTAATAAAATCTAACTTTGCTGGTATACTTTATTGATTTATTTAAGTTAAATACAGTGGTAAAAAAAAACTAAAAAAAAAACAATTTCCAAAGTTTAATTTAATGAAAATGAAACTTAATTCAGTTTCACTTGTTAGAATACGACTGTCGCGATTAGAAATTGTATCGTGGCAATATTTTGGCGACATAAGGCCGACTGACTGACATAAGGCAAAGGGTTCATTTTATACATCGTCATTTGAAATTGTTCGTAACGCTTTATTCGATTAATCAAATAATTTTGGACGGATGAAAACAGTAATCACTATTCACTGGACATAAGTGTCAACAACCTTAGATTTGTGCCGAGATTAACGACATTCTTATTTTCATTTTACAAACTAATAAAAAAAAAACAACATCTTTAAAAACGTACATTCAAAAATCGAAAATAAAGTCATTAATAAAATCGAATCGGATCAAAATCAACATAAAATTGAATGATTTAATCGGTATTAGTAAAACAGTTTATAATGCAGATAAAAACTTATTAGTTATATCAAATCACTTATCAAGTCTGGTCATTATAATTCAGCCATAAATAATTAAGCAATATAATTAATTTATGCAAGGACCCACTATTTTAAGTAAAGCATTGGCTAAGCTAAGGGGGTAGTTGGATACGAAAGGCGGAGGACCGTGTGTGGTGGCGAGCCTTCGGAGAGGCCTATATCCTGCAGTGAAGAAACACGGACTGATGATGATGATGATTGGCTAGACATCGCAGACGTGTTACTAGCGATCTTAACGCGATGTATGAAAGCTGAACTAACGGCATAACTTTGTTCCAGTCTGTACTCAAATTTTCAAACATGCAAAAATTGCATTTTTCTCCTTATAAGGTATATTATTATTTTTTGTATAAAATCTATAATTTAAGCCAGATTTAAATTCAAATAGAGTGCATGACAGTCTCATACTCATGAGCATTGAAAAAGCCGACCAAGAAAAAACAAAACTGAAGTTTGTAAACTAAAAAAAAAATTAATAATTTTCGGATTTTTTTCTATACTTGTGCTACGAGATCTTGCTTCAATTTTACTCATCGGAAAGTATTCTTAAGGTTTTGATTTATTCGCCACTTTCAAAATATGGGACATAAATAGCCGTATTTTTGATTGCATTGGCTTTCGAAGCTTGATATTTTTACTGCCCAAGGGACCGTAGATCTAAGTATAATAAGTATGATAAAGAAGCCTTGACAGGCAGGTAGACAACAAAGTGAACCTATTAAAGGTCCTATTGAGGTCCGGGACCCTAAAAATGAATTTAAGTATAAAAAGTACTCATGAGTAGCAGGTAGCTCTCGGGATGCCCAAGCATTTAAAATAACTGGGTTTGATTATTATTAATTATTATTATTATATTATTAATTTAATTATTATCACCTACAACGTGCTTCGGAAGTACCCGAGGGACTTTAACAGAACCTTCCAATCAATGTTAGAGACAAATTATTATTTTTTTTCTGTCTTTTGTCTGTAAAAATGTAAATATTAGAATGTTTAATTTTCGTCGTGCAAAGGAGCCTAATAAACAATGTTGTCTGTTTGTGCAGCTATTAAGAAGTCCCCAGCACCTCAATCCAATTCTATCCAAAATACAATCTCTTTGATGTATAAATTATAGGATGATCCACAATTTGCCAGCGATTACAAAATGAACAACGCTCAATAATTTCGACATTACATTAGAATATGTTTTTATGAAAATATAAACAATGGAGTACTTTAGGATTTTTTTTATAATTTTATGTGAATTTTCAAATAATCAATTGTCAGAGCTCATTACAGCTGTGATTTTCTGCATATTGCATTTGTTTGTATGGCCATCGACCGCTGCATTTAATAATAATGTCACATTCATGTTACACTTTTTTTTTTTAAATCACTGATATTCCGCCTCAAAATTCCGCTTTCTGCGGAATAGGGACACCATTCCTGTGGAATTTTTTTTTATGCATGCCCATTATAGTACAAAAATTGACGCTTCTATTCATTGCCAATTTATAACGACCAATCTTTTTATAAAACCAAGCATAATAATTTCACACTAGGGGGCCGCCAATATATTATGACAATTTAAATTAGAGAAGGGGGTCTAGCTGCTGATGGTAACATGACGCAGGAGGGGCGGAGGGGTAATATATAAGTAATAAGGGTAATGGAAATGACGTCCGTTTTTAACCAATGTAGGAGCAATTACATTGTAACGGTAGTATTCAACCAGTCAGTCACCAGTCAACCTATAGACCACGCTTTAATAAACGTCAGTACGAAAACGAAATCGCCAAAAAGTGGCGGGGTGCGGGGAGAGGTCGGCTAGTTTTCATTGGCTCGTTCAAAATTGACAATTTAATGGCTTCCGACGTGCTTTGGCGAATGCTACTCCCTGTCAAAGCGTGGTCTATAAGGTTGACTTGTCTGTGGATTCGGGGGTCGAAAATTAGCAAAAATCGATGACGTAATATATGGACGGCCCTCTATGGAATTACGACCAAATGAAAGTTTAACAATGTCATATAAAATGAAATAAATAAGGAACTACGGATATATTACAAGTTTAACCTATTTGATGTTCTCACATTAACTATATATAATATTTATCCATCTTTGTAAAATTATATTCAGCACCAATGCGTTTGCCAAGTTCATTAGTAAACAATATATATTTTAACCTTTTAACTAGTCATCAACATCAATCATTATCAATCAATTGTCTCTGTTAATTGAATGGCTCGTGACTTTCAATCTGACCGAATATGGTTAATGAGTAGCGAATAGGTTAATCCTATTGTCACAGTTACATAAAAAGACATTTTATTGTTTTATGAAAAACGATTGAATTATTATTCCTCGAGTTTTATAAATATTAAATACACAAATATAATTAGAAAATATTTACAATAAAACTAATGCTGTGTGACGCAGTTGAATCGAATTAGTTCAGTAATTGATGTAAAAACGTTCACTGTCAAAATACAGTTAATAACTAAGATCCCGTAGGAAATATTTTTGTCACGAAATTTTTTCATATAGATATGGTACTTTTTGAGAAGGTACTATCATCTCTAAAAGTAGTTTTATTTCTAGTTCGCAAGGTGTTCATTTCCATAAGAATGATATCCAAACCATATTCCATTTATCATGTTATAGCCATTAACTCAAAATATTAATTACCACACCCATGCGATGTTGATCGATTGTATGGATCAAGCGACAAACGATTCGTACGATCGACGCTTAGTGACGAATCGATTCAGTATCGAGCAATGAAGCCGATGGGATAGATGTAGTAAGACGTCCCGGTAGACGTCGATTGATCTGTTTTCTATTGATCGATAACATCGATCAACTTCGACCGTGTGTGTGCATAGCGACAAAATGAAAAATCCAATAATAATATGTAGCATAAAGGCTGGCAGTGAACGTATTAAATCACGCTGTTGTTATCTTAAAAAACGAATAAGATAAAAAAGTCAATAAAAGGCATTTAACAATTTGTACCTAGTCTAAATACAAACAGTTAGAAATTATTTGAATTATTAGAATTAAAAACTGGGATTATTTTAAGTATTTTCATCATACTAAAACAGCCCATCTAAAATGCGTCCTTTACTTTAATTTTGACATTTTCGATGATAATTACATTTAACGGACCATCATTGAATTACAAATATCAATTTTTGAACATCAAAAATCACAGTTCAAAATTATTTTCATGGTAATTATGTTTCGTTAGATTAACCTTAATAAAATACAAGAAATTTCTAATAATAATTAAAATTTAATGTATTAAGTAAAATAAATACTCGCAAATATATTTAACTTCTTAAGGTTGAATGCTAGAAGGCGAGTTTTATTTCTTGCTAACAGATGGCGCTTTCGTTTTATTTTATTCATATTTAATTGGCTTTAAAGTAAGAAACTAATGATTTTAACGCATTTTTTTTTGTCCTACCGTTATAAATGATATTATTTACTCATTATTTATTTTTCGAGATCAATATTTTATTTCAATATCAACGTTTTACGTATATATCTTTTATCTGTGACTAAGCGGCAACGTCTAATGTACGCAACATTTGCCAGTAGTTAAAAAATAGTAAAACTCAAACATAACTCGAAAAATATGATGTTTAAAAACCAAAATTAGAACTTTTTTGTATTAGTACGAACATATTTTTTACGAATTTAACGTTAAATTTATCCTATACTTTGGATATTAAATTAGTAAAATAAATATAATTACATGTATTTTCCTATTTCTGCTCGAATAAATTTTGTATGGAGTTCAATAATAATTATAATGTATAAAAACGTATACATTACAACAACATCTAGGCCCCAAATTAAGCATTAGCTTGTGTTTTAGGTACCAAGCGAAGACACCACATGCAAATAACAACCAAGACCCAGTACCAGTATCAATATTCATCATATAAATACTGATCCGACATAAGATTCGAACCCGGGACCTCCACCTTCGTAGGCAGGGTCGCTACCCACTAGGCTAAGCGGTCGTCGATAGTGAGTGTTTAAACCTTAAAATGCTTGTTAAACAAAATCAACGAAGATTCTCATTTTGGATAAGTCAAATCAAGTTTTTTTAACTAAATTTTTCGAAATGAGAATAGTATTACTTTTTGAGTGATCAATCTCAATGATAATCCACAGAATAAAAGAGATGGTCATATTAGTGTGACCATTTTAGCAGTTTACTTGTTAGAAAGTAAACAAGATAATCATAATGCAATGCCAATTAACAGTATAAAAGCTTCCGGAAAACAAATATATTTTCTGTGTGGAATTACACTGATACAGATAGATGATGAAGTATCAACAAACATAAAAAAATGTTTTACTTTGTGAGAGAAACGACACAAATCCATTAACTCATTATACATCAAACAAGGCATTACTTAAATACATTTTCTGTGAAAACAACACATCTCCTTGTAGCTGTGTTCTTTATCCTCATATGGCAATATTGACAGCGTTCTATAAAAAACATTGTATCTCATTAGAAAGTCAGATTAATTTTTTATACTCGTCAGTACTTCCATCCGCATCAATATAATCAATCCCACATAAAAAATAAAGCGTGTATAGCTACCAGGATGATTTTTGTTTAATTTTAAATGGACTAAATCTTAACGTGCAACAGTGTTTAAGTGTTTATTAATTAAAGAGGAAAGATCTCACAGCACATATAAAGGGAAAAAATCCGTAAATCTCAATTTGTAGTCATATGTTAAAAAAAAAATCTTTAATACCCTTTTTTTTCAGGAACGCGTCGAGGTATCAAGTTAAAATTAACAACTTAGTACTTAAGTCTATGCTACATATTTCGACACGAATCGAATCTAGAACGACGGGTACTTCCTGTTGCGCATGCGCGTGACCTCTCACCGACGACGCTCAGCCGGGGTAAGAACTAGTTCGCGCCAGTTCACTTGACGTATAACGGACAGGGCTGCGGCTGCGGCGCACGCATTCAACGCGATTCATAAACATTTTTCGACTGATTTTGTTGAGGAATTATGGATTTTACCACTTCATTGTTTAAAATAAAATAAGATAATATCGTTTTATGTAGTAAAACATAAAAAGAACAACAAAAAACTTGTTTAAGTTTAATCAGTTATAACAAATTTTAAGATGTGTCAAATTACACTAATCTATAATTTTTTTTAAATACACATTTTACTATGTACTTATGTAATTTTATGTTTGTCTCTAATTTTTTAACACGTAACAGGTGTTATTCCTTTAACAACTTTCCTAATAAAATAGGTGTTCCACTACTGGACTAAAATGTTTTGGGCTTCAGGACTATAACGTCGTCGCTCGCGTTTATGTGTCATTTCAATTCTGACTGTTGCCACACTTAGTTTTATTAGTTTAGTTTTATTATTTACATTGAGAGTTTTACAAGATGGCGCATGTGAGGGTGACCTGTTTTCTGGCGTCATCTTGTAAAACTCCGCCAATAATTTGTTTTTTATTCGTTTCGTATTTGGGCTGATAATTGTTCTAATTAATGCCCTTTCAATAAATAAAATAATAATTATTATTATTATTATTTACATTTATTCCCTGTAGATTACACAGATGGCGCTATTAACAGTAAATAGATGATAAATTGTTGATATAGTTAATAATAGATGGCGCCTTTCTCAAGTTATGTTCCTCGGGTATCTAACTCATACCCGAGTTAATACGATTTTGTAGAATAAAATGTTTAATCGACCAGAACATTAAAGGCACTCAATAAAACGTTAAAATATTCATTTCGAAAATAAATAGTAAGTAAATATTATCGTTAATGACAGTAGAACAACAAAACGTGTTAAAATAATTATTTTATTAAAATAAAATCAATAAAATAAAATAACAGCGCCATCTCTTAGCAAGAAATGAAACTCGCCTTCTAGCAGTCAAACTTAATTACTATCTATTTTTAGAATAATTATAATAATAAAATTTTAATTAGTACTTTTTAAATTATAATATACAATTTTAATCACTAATACCCAAATCTACACAGCACGCACTTGTAACATAAAGACGTGAGCATGCAAAATCAATTATTTGACGAAAAATAAAACTTTCATTTATTTTCCAGTTTTCCAGATTTTTGGTTAACTTTTAAGTAAAAGATTTACAATCTATATATTTTACAAGAGAAATTATTAATTCAAAAAAAAATCATATTTATAATTTAATATATAAATGTCGAACTTAAAACAATATACTTACAATGCAGTTAAAGCGCGATCGACATTACAAACTTCAAATTAAAAATATTTACATTTTATACTTACTTTGCCTTTACAAATAGGGTTTCAACAATCTATTATTTTTTTAATTATTATTATTATTTTAAATTATTTCTCTGTGCCCAAAAGGCTGCCGTTTGACACACAGATATTAACATAAATAAAACCTGTATAAAATCACACCGAAGTATCAAGACAGTTATGGGTCTGTACTATAACATTTTTGATCCTCAAAAGTCTCTCCTTCAGTCATAACACTGTCCTGATATAGCTGTCGTCCTCTGTGATTTCAGCGGAAAGCGCTAAAGAATGTTCCATCGCTAAAGCCGACAATTCCTTCAGCCATTCGTCCATTATTACTGAATTTAATATAGCGCGGTGAGCGATAGTCTGGTCCCAATAACAGTCTTGCGTGAAGTTTTCGCTTTTCTTTGGCGGCGGTGTGTGAAAGTTTATCGAACTAGGCGAATGTTGAGGCGACGGTAGAGCTGGAAATATGAATTAAATCAAAAGCTATTATAGTAAACAATGACGTATATGTATGGTACTAGACCATATATGCAGCGCTGATAAATTACTCACAGAGTCCGTTTTATGTGATTTGGACTTTATTTTAGATAAGTAATCAGTTAGTTTTATATTTTAGTTGGCATAATAAATATTCTTGGCTGCCACAATATCACTGACATAGATTATAGGAGTAGATGTGGCGAAATTGGACACAAGTAGAAATAGTTTTGATATTAAATTTTTGTTAAACTATAACATCGCTTACAATAAATGATTATAAAAAAAATTTGATTATCTGTCTTTAATTTAATTATTCTTTCTTTACAATCATTGCATGTAAATTCCAAATAGATTTATTTATAATATTGATAAACATAATAATAAATATAAATTATATTAAAATATTGGTGAAATTAACAGAACTTCATTTCACCAATATTTTAATATAATTTCACACAGACAGTGCATACTTCCTCTTATGACACCAGAACTGTAGTGATATCTCAGAGACAAATTGGACAAAGGCAAAAATTGTTTTTGTGTCGCCTCTACGTGAATGTCGGCTTATTCACTGGCCGGCTCGCTCCCGACGTATGACGCAATATGAGTTTTGAACTGCTTAACTAGGAAAATACATAGAAGTCGTGGGCAGTAAAAATCAAATAACGTGACACAAAAATAGTAACGCCTAGTATAGGCGTTACTATTTTTGTGTATAATGATATTCTGGCAGACAAAAAATTACAATAGATTTGAGTATGGCAGTCTTTCGTTTCGGTAAATTTTGGATTACTTAACCTGGTCATTGTGTTTGAGGCGATTTTTATTTTCTTCTCAAGCTATAGTTATCGTTATTGGCAAATTGACAGACTGAAAACGCATATCGTAGTACCAACAGCCAAAATAATGGAGTCTAACGTTATGTTGGCTGTTAGCGTAGTCTACAGTTATCTAGTATTTTTTGTAGTAATCATTTTAGGCGCGTATTTCCAATCTGGGCAACCTTTCGCAGTAAAACAGTCCCATGAAGTTAGCCACGAATAGTTACCAGTATAGTCAATCAAACTTATGCATTCTATAAAAATATTACTAGCCAATATTATTTTAAATTACATCAAAATTTCTCTTACCGTTCTGATTGTATGAAATTTTATTTGAATGTGTACATGTTTACGTGTCTACATAAGTAGGGACACACAGTTTAAACTTTAATTCAAATAGATCATATTCTTGATACATTTAATAAAACTAAATAACCAAATTGTTCGTCTTTGTCTGTTCACTTGACATAATAAAAAAATCGTTGATGAAACTTTTACAACTTAAGGTAACGTCGATCGCCGCCGTGAGACACCATTATGGGTAGGCAATCAACCGTATTGCGTGCAAATCAAAGAATTATAATAAAAAAATTGAAAACCTAAATATAAACAACCGTAATTATATTTAAAAAAAAAAACTATAATATTTAAACAATATAAGTGATATCCTGGTTACAAAGTAAATCTAGACACTACTTAGTCTTATTTTCGGTATTTTATTTTGTTGTGCGAAGTATTCAGGAAAATAGTTTCGATAAGTCACAGGCTCTTATTAAGTAAGTCATAAAATATATATATTACATACATATATGTTTACATACAAAGAATGCAAAGTTCAATAAACATAAACTGTAATTTTTTTTTCACTCTGGTTCAACTGCAAGGATGTGACACGCCGATAGTATTGTACCGTGCGCCACATCAATATACCTCTATCAATATAATAATATGAAATATATTTCATACAAAAAAAAGCGTTATAAAAAAGTAATTAGAGAATGTAATCCAGAATAGATTTGAAGATATAAGTGAGTAATATCAGAACTTACAATTGGAAAGTCTCCTGCCGAACATAGACGAAAAACTTGTAGATAAACTGCGGCGTTTGCCTTCGCCGCGACGGAACGGCGACTCTTCTGTTTTGGTTTGCGAAGTCTCTGACCGTTGCTGAGCTGCAATTATTATAATTTATTATGTCAAAATAGACATTAGTACAGTACGACGCTCGAATCTTTGCCGCTCTGAGTTGCCTGCGAATGGCTCAATGCGCAGATATAGCCGCGTGGGCATCGAGGGGTAGTAGTGAGTACTACCCGACCTAACCTTCATCTCTTCCGCGCTCCTATTTTATGCTACTGCAACGCTTTCTGTAAATAACTTCATAGCGGCAAAGGTTCATGCGTTGTACTGTGCTTTAGTGGAGAAAGTTTTAGTTTAAATAAAAAAACATATAGTTGAAAATAGGAATTTCCAAATACTTTTGAAATCAATCATCAATATAAACTCTTTGTTTAAACCTTATGAAATAGACAATAATTTCCTGGAAACTATTTTTATTTTTTTTTTCTTGGTATTAACTAATTTTAAAATACAAATGCCAAAGCATGATAAAAATACAGATGACCTATGTAGCCAGAACGATGTGATATTAAAAAAAATCAACAAGTGGGAGTCGGATACGCGCACCGAGTGTTGCGTTATTTACCAAAATATTGTTTTTTTTTTATTCAGTTCGAAATCCTTATCGCGAACCCTACTCACACTTGACCTGTTTTTATTATTATTTGTAATGCTTTAGAGTTTGCCTATAATCACACCAAGTTTGACGCTTGTATGTATTACCGTTTTTACGATAGATCAAAAACTATAGACTCTGAAAAACGTGCTTCTTTTCTTGTTTCGCACCCCACATTTTTTAAATTTGTTTTCATTATTATTTGTTAAATTTTCCCCACAATAACACATATTCCGTAAAAATTTTCACCAGCTACCTGTTGTGATTCACAAGAATAATTATACTTTAAAAATAGGACAGACAAACAGACAGTATAAACTTAGTAATAAGGCCCATTTGGCACCCTAGAAGTACAAAACCCCGAAAAAAAGTATTTATCTACAAAAACATAAAAGCTACACACCTTGTTCATTTGCCTGTGTTCGTGTTTTAGACAACGCCATTTCCCGCTGAATCAGGAAAACTCTTGCTTTGTCCACTAGATCATTTGTATACTCGATTCCGTCTGTTAGTTCGTCCAATTCTGCTTTCAGTTTTAACAGTATCTGCAAAGTAGTATGAAGGGATAGTTAGATAGATAGATAGAAGATAATTTTCTATTCGTATAAAAAAATGCTGACACTTAGCAGAATTCACTTTCTACACAAACCGTATATATAATATGCAACATAAAACATAATTTTATTTAACTCTCTAAATTAATGAAACCGGCTAAGGTGCTAGTCAAACCACGCACAGTGAAGGGTTTCGTAGGCGGGATGAATTTTCATGGTTAAAATTAAAGTAATAAGTTTAAAAATAAATATTTGAAAAACTATTGAATATTTCTTAACCAAACCAGTTTTCGTTTAAATTTGGTTGTAAATGTTTCTTTTTTTTATTATAACTTAAATTTGTACCCATTTTTTAGAAATTTCGAAGCACAAATCTCAAAAACCATTAACTTTAAAAAGTTATTTTGAAACCTCCTCTACTTCATTTTTAAATGCCTATCTATAGGTACCCCACACGTTATGTGTGCTGGAAATTTTGTTTTTTCATCCTACAGTTCCACCCCATTTTTTTTCTGTTTTCAGTACTCCATTACATAGATTCATAGATTACCCTTACACTTTATGTTTCATCTGTATACTGCGAAATAGTCTTTGAGTGAAATGGTGGTGATAGACAAAACCAAATTATAAGAGTTCAGTTTTTTGCAATTTGGCTACGCAAGTCTAAAAACAGTTTTATAAACCTGAAATTCTTAAAGAGACTGTCGTCTTTCCGAATTTTCTAAAAATTTCAACTCATATAACATACCTGAAACAACGAAGGCACCCAGGGCCTCAGTACAAAGCCCGGAGAAAGCAACAGAGCAGAAAGCAATGGTGTAGGAAACGCCACCAACTTTGAGAGCAAACAGGTAACTTGTAGGTTCTGTGTTATATCTGCGTCTAACATTGAAGCAATTTTCTTTAGTAGGTTGCTCAGTAATGGGCCTAAAAAAAAATAGGAAAAACAAATTATTTCTAAAATTTTCACAAGTCAAATCAGTTTTCTTTTGGAAGCCAGTCGCGTTCTTTTCGACAATTTCCATTACTGTCTTGATGTTAAAACGCATAGTATAATAAACACTCATCAAAATATTTTTACAAAAGTTATATGAGGTTGATTAAAAATGAAGTTAGAATAATATCACTATGAATTTTCAACATGTTCACCTTTTAGGTTTACGCATTCATTAATATAGCTTTCTTCTAAACTTAAGTACCTATTGCGAAAAATCGATAATTAAAAAATCCTGCACAGCGGCTATTATTTATTTATTTATGTTAAGGAGAACCAACAGTTACATGCGATGAGAATAATTAGCAGTGAGTGGTTAACAGTCAACCATTTACAGGTTCCCACTAATAAAAATGACATGAAAAACCTCGTCCCCTCCCTCCAACACCCTCAAAACATATATATGTAGAAATATATGCATACTTTAAAACCATTATATATTTTAAAACCAATATATGCATACTTTAAAACCATTATCGCATGGAAGGCCGCTCGACTCATCATAATGGGGGCTAAGCAAATTATATATAGTAATTTTATTTCACGGTTCACGTATAACCCACGTTGCATGGGTTTGACCGGGATGGACCCGGATGACAATACGAACCCTAGGCCACTAGCAAGACGATCCATCTGCTTGAAATTGAAAAAACGGAAAGCCGCTCATCAGATTTCCGAATGTACTCGTCCTGCGTTTACGCACTTTAGCCGTGCTTGAAGATTAAAAGGACTCGAACGCGTGACTTGACACATAAATTGCCTCTATAACATATTAAGTACATTGATTTACATATCTAGATATGGCCATAGAATACAATGACGACAAAAATAAGCCAGTTTTTTACATATTTGTGCGTGTTATTACGCGGGTTTTACACTCCCGCCATCACATATCGCTATGCAATACTCTCCATGTGCTAAACGTCTGTGTATGGGTGAATTATAACCTAAAATTAGGTTATATTTTCATCTACGTTTTTGACACCGAAACTGTATCTAGACCTTCATACAAACAAAGGTTGGGTGGTGCCTCTGGTTTATTCTAGTAACGCTGATAACTAATGCCAGTGTCAAAGGTAAGTAGAATTTCGCAATCACTGAAATCAGAGAAATTTGACTGTTTTGAGCCCCAACAACCTTACGCACCTTTATTATGCCCATTAAAATAAGAATGTCTCATAACAGCCCTATAACATTATTATAGGTAAATTAATCTTTACCGATAGTTGATTCGGCGCTGGTCTTATAGCTTCTAACTGAGGAATCGTTTTCATAATCTTTACAGGGGTACTTAATAGAATTCTTCCAGAAAGAATCTTCGGCATATACATCTTGGTCATCGCCATCTTCTACTCTGTACCTAAAACTTTCGTATCCGCTACTTTCACCGATGGATGTCAAACTATCATGTTCTTTTCCAGAAGAATCGCTAGTTTGAGTATCACTTGGTGTTACTACCTGAGAATTTAATAAACAATAATTTAATTTATGAAATGTATACATATTAATAGGAAATTTGAGTACCAATATGAGAATATATAAAGACTTAAGGTGTATTGGATTTTGTTTAAGTGTAGTAGTGCGTTGGAAAGTTAAAATTACGGTACGTGCAACCCATCTGTACGACTCTGAAGTTAGTCACAAGAAGGTCGCAGTAACATAATTTACGAAGTTCGGCGCACCTGCGCATTCACGTGCCTTCCTAGCCGCACAGATGGGTTACACGTATACTTCGCCTCAAACTTTATGGCGGATCGGAATACAACGCTTTAAGCGTGCTTGCGCAGGTACAGTCATATACCCCTCGCTCCACTGCGTCTCGCTACACTTAAAACTGGTTACTGCAATGCGACTTGTGCTTATGTTCACATCCGCCATAAAGTTTGATTGGAACTGTACCGTACTTGAAATTACACGAACGGTAATGTCGTTACTGCCAACAAATTAATTGAACAATCGTATTACTTAGCATATTTGAATACTGAATCCCACTGTAAATAACTACAAAAGTAAGCATTTATTAAAGCAGTAACTTCATGCTATTCCATCCCATTCCATCAAACCATTGTACCCCACTGCAGGGGCTTAGGCCTCTCCCCAGGGTGAGGGGGGTTGGAGCATAAATCCACCACGCTGCTCCAGGTTGGATTCTAACGACCGCCATCTATTGACAGCAGCCGGGACCGACTGTTTAACGTGCTCTCTGAGGCATGAAGTCAGTGATACTCCATGCATTAAACATGTGCTAAATCATCTCTTGTTCTGAATAACATATTTGATACTTGGCGATTCGACCCTGAATATTCTTAAATAGAATAAACCACTTTACCTTCTCATTTGCATCATTAAGTGAAGTCAAACTATGATTTTCTTTCTCTGAATTTTCTATATTCTGAGTATCGTTTTTGGCCGTTTCAAAGTTAGTACAAACAGATATCAAGCTGTCCTCTTCTTTATGTACTATTGCTATCTCTTTCGTAGTTAGCCTCTGTGCATACACAGTAGTATTGTTATTTCTCTCCTGCTTCGTTTGGATGACGTCGTATTTAGAACTCCACGATGAACATGCTAAGCTTCGTGACACTATTTCGAATCGCGCGTCACACAAATAAGCATGGTAGTTACCTATTAAAGTTTCATTTGGATTCTGCAAATGAAAATAATGTTTATTATATATATATATATCTCAACACTGTTTTAACCAATAACGTATTTATCAATACATTTGCTATGAATACGATTTTTTATGACATCGAAACTTGTACCGTATTGTTGTATTTTACAAGCCTAGCCTTTTTACTTTACACCAATCACAAACGAGCATTCTGTTTGTAAGGCGTGCGTAAACCGCGAAAAGCAGTCCGCTCCCGCACTTAGCTCCCGCCATTATTAATGGAAGTATCTACATAATTTTATTTTAAATGTATTGAAAAACGTCGTATGATGCTTGTACTCAGTAAGCTGGCTATTATAGTCCTCGGTTTATTACAAGCACTCATCTTCGCCTCGTGCCTATAAACACCTCGACTATAATATGCAGCTTACCGTACTTGCATCGTAATGTACTATTATCAAGTAGGGTATCAATGACTGAATTAAATAAATAATTAGAGAAGATAAAAGTGAAAGTTCGTGTGTGTTTTAATTGAATATTGGTATAACAGCAAGGTATTTGTTATTGAAATCTTTAACTATTCGTAATTCTAGTAGTTATCTTAGATGCGAAATAAATAGATATATTTTATTGTTGATCTTATTTATAAACAGGTTAGATGATTCCAAAATAAAAAAACTAACATTTTATATACCTATATAGTTAAAAAACTACACTGATCTATATTATATATTAGCGACCCGCCCCGGCTTCGCTCGGGTAGCAGAGCATTTAAGCCGTATTGTTTTTTCTATCGTAGCATCCTATCAGCTTGTTGCGTCGAACATATGGATTAGATTTAATTAGATTTAAAACTATTAATCCTACTTGCGAGTATTTTTAATGTATTTTATTTCAAATTCTGTAAATATTTGGAAAAGTAAAGAATATATACATAAAATTAAATAAAATATTTCTTTATATACACAACATTGATAACTTCTGCTTAACCACACGTGTCGCATTGGTATGGGGATTTTGGCCGGCGCGGCGCGGCGCCTGGCCGCTAAAATTGTCACGCGATAGTTTTATTTCGCGATAATTCCTAAGATATTATTTTAAATTGTATGGTGTAAAGAGCAATCATAATCTGCATGAAATGCTGAAGGTAAATAACGCATTTAATTTGATAAGGATTAATACCGTATCCATATAAATGACTTTCCAATCACCTCATCATATAACACCATTTTTTTAAACATAAAAATGAGTATAGTAAGCTATTCATAAAAGATTCATAGATCATAAAAGATAAGACTTTTCTTTAGTCCTATATAAGAGGAACAATTCCTTCATACATAGGGATTAATTAGCCAGCGTTTTCGACGAAAGCTCCCAGCCGGCTTGATTTTTGACGACTTCGTCATAATCTAATCGATTATATATCGAGTCATAATAGTCGATAATCGTCATATTTCGACTAATTTGCACAAAAAATTTGTAAATTTTACATGTCAACCTTCCTCTCGAATTACTCGCCCATTGGTGTCACCCATATGCCAATCCGTTCGGTAGTTTTTGAGTTTATCGCGTTCAGACAGACAGACCAGACAGACGCGGCGGAGGACTTTATTTTATAATATGTCGTGATAAATAAAGGTTTTTTTAATATAATATTAAAGAAAATGTATGAAGACTGAACATTCCCCCCTATTTTTTATAATAAAAAAACTGACATAAATTATAGTTTTAATATAAACATAAGCAGTTGAAATCAATTCAGTTAATGATTCTAAACAAAGTATATAAATTCTACAGGTTATTTCAGTCAGAGATTATAATAAAGTGAAAATCGTGAAGTTTTTCATGCATATTATGTATTGCTCATTTCCAAAAATTTCATAATACTCACTCCATAATTAAAAGTTATTTCGTGGACTAGATTGTTCATCATGAAACTCTGTTCGCTCACACCATTCTGCTGCCATCTATCGTCGGCGTCATCTTTAGCCTGGAAGTCCAATATTCTCTTGCCGTTTATGAACAAGTCTTCTGACCATTCTCTCGTACTCGATAAGGGTTTCATACAACATTTCGGGCTTAAGTCTAGAAAGGCCATAGCAGATTCCCTAAACAGTTCGGGATCCGATAATCTTTGAACGTGCGGCATGAAATGGTTACCGCTCAAAAGGTACTTGTAAACCAGTTCAAACATGACATCTTCGCAGTTCAAGTCCACTAACGTCTCCATTAGAGACAGTGTGACGAGAGCCAACTGGAAAATAAAATCAAGTATGTGATATGAGTTATTATGCATTTAAAAATGATATAAGCTATGTTTTCCGGTTGTAGGCCACCAAAGGCAGGGGAATATGTTTGTCTAAAACAGCTCGGCCGATTTTAATATATTTTTTGCATGACATAGGTATCACTTCAGAGCAGAAAATTAAAATATCACCCTATATAAGGGTATTAAAATTGCAGGTGCACGCTGAATATAGATTGACCACTGAAGGCCGAGTAACAGTTGACGAAATGTACAGTACATAGAGCACTTTTATACGTGTAAGCTGTAGTTGTAAGTAGTTGTAAGTTTTCAACCCATCATTTTATCAAAAATATTCCCCATTTCAAGATAGATCAGCCGACATTAACAGCGAATTGCATCAAAAGAATTACGTAAAAGTAGATCGCAGCTATATACTTCGATTAGAACCATGATGACTTCCATGTCTTGTACAATAATGCACGAACATAGAAGCCATCATGGTTCTGATCAAAGTATCTAAGTATATGTGTGAATTTGTACTTTAAGCGATATATGATGACGTGATTTCTTTTGGTGCAACTCGCTGTAAGTAGGTGATGGAAAATAATGATATTTAATATCTCGGTGTATATCAAGAAATTACAATTATTAGAAGCTCAGGATAACATTTTATGATCATATAAAAACTGTTTTTTGTTAGGGCTACCTCGTTGGCGCTATAACGGAAACTTAGTGTGGCGACGATGGCTAGGGACAAAATTAAATAATAGTAGACGCTCGATAATCCGCCGCTCCAGTAATCCGAACTACCCTAATCCGGCGTTTTCCACGCCTACCATTGATTTGCAGTTAGGTATGGCGCTTTTTCTGAATAAATAGTATGTTAATTAAAGTAATTACTACTAGTAAGTTAATTAAAAATAATAATCCAATAATACGGGATTTTCGCTAATCCGACGATCGAAAACATTCGTTACAAAGTGTCGGATTATACAGCATGTTATGCATATAGAAACGTATGACGCCGTGCTCAGTCGCATGGCGCGTCCATAGAGCAGCACCGAAATCCGAGACTCGGCCCTTCCAGTAGTCAAGCTATATCTGAATCCGGCATAGGACGAACGGTTTACGGGAGTGCCAGCGAGACAGAAACAG
The DNA here is from genome assembly GCA_949709985.1 of Luffia ferchaultella. Lineage (NCBI taxonomy): Eukaryota > Metazoa > Arthropoda > Insecta > Lepidoptera > Psychidae > Luffia > Luffia ferchaultella. The sequence goes on from OX453262.1 coordinate 8,037,082, forward strand.
AATATGAAATGGTTACGCATGTCTGTTTCGCTCGCACCGGCCCATCAGGATTCTTATACCCTCTAAATAGAAGTACCGAAATACGCCCGCCCCGCTCCCCTCTTGAGCGACAGCACGCTATTGACAGGACGACCGTTCATACGCCTCGTTTTAGTAGTGTATGATACCCGTTAACAAGTATTTCATCGCGAAAACGCCGAATCATGCAGTGAAATTTTGTCGTTGAAAACACGTCCAAAAACAAAAGAACAACGTTGAGTGGTGTAACTTTTCATAAGTATGAAATTGTGTGACCGCTTTCCCGCGCAAAAGCATCTCACCCGCCCCCCCCCCCCCCCCCCCTAAATCGAACGCTGCGTTTCGAACAGTAAATGCATTACCATGTCTCTACTGGGGAAGCGAGCGGGTAGCTACGCTATCTCTATGGTCCTCTATAAATATTGAAACACAAACCAATATATGTACTAGTAAAATCTGTCTCAGTTGGACATTCGTTGCAGATGTAGTGTTTCTTTGCCTGTCTAATACTATATGCTCGAGATTCCAACCTGACGACCGCTTGGCCTAGTGGGTAACGACCCTGCCTACGAAGCTGGGGCTCACGAGTTCGAATCCCAGCTCGGGTCAGTATTTATATGATGAATATTAATACTGGTACCGGGTCTTGATTGTTATATGTATGTGTTGTCTTCGCTTGGTAACCAAAACACAAGCTAATGCTTGGTTTGGGGCCTAGACTTTGTTGTGATGTATATGTTATTATTATTATTATTATTCTATATAAGACTATAAGAAAAGTTAAGACTTTTACTTGAAGGGATGGAGACTAACATAGACGGCTGTTTTTGATCCAAGGTTTCTATATATGGAATGCAACACTAAAATGTGAAATAAATAACAACAATAACATATATCACAACAACGTCTAGGTCCCAAACTAAGCATTAGCTTGTGTTTTGGGTACCAAGCGAAGACACCACATACATATAACAACCAAGATCCGGGTACCAGTATCAATATTCATCATATAAATACTGACCCGACCTGGGATTCGAACTCGGGACCTCCAGCTTCGTAGGCAGGGTCGCTAACCACTAGACTAAGCGGTCGTCCGCTTAGCGTAGTGGGTAGCAATAACGAGCAATACTTAGAATGGTAAGATGGAATAATAGTGGGAGTAGACTCAAAAATTGGAAAAGTGGTACATTGTTGGGGGGCGAGCTAAATAATTACAGGGACGTTATGTGTGAATCTCCAGAGCAGACGGACCCGCAGCCAAAAACTAGTAGCTGATAATTACCTGCGAAGATCCATCGAGTCTTTTCAACAATGCATCGATGATTCTCACACCATCGTACTCGTACTGCATCAGGAACTTGACAATGGGCTTCATCACACCCCTCACGGTGACACAGCGTAACGTCAACTCCAAATACGCCGTCGCAGCCGTCTGCTCTGCCGCACCGCTCTGCAACGCACCCCTTCTAGTCTACGACCATCACACGCATTAGAATGTAGATTTCGTATGGAAACCTTCACCCATTAAAGCTTTTTAACAACACATCCGAATCCAAAACAGAGCATTCTTCCATTTTGACGTAGTGAGTGATTTTCCTTAAAAATAGTATATTATTGTATGTGTGTATATTAAGAAACAGTATATTACATAGCTATTTTTTTTTAAAATTGTAGGTCGACAACTCTAAACTTGCGGTGCCTATGTGGTTGCGCGGAGTAAGGTAGGTTAGTATCAGTCAATCCGCGCATTTCGCCATGGTATACCGTTCAATACCATTAGCAAGTATGCATGCAGAAACGTTCCTTTTGGCACGTTAAATAATTAAGAAAACGCGAGAAATTATGCAACGGATAAGCGTAAACTTCGATTGGATCCACTTTAATGGCGACCCATGTGGCTAAGGTCGACAATACACACATCCGATTTGACCATTTCACACAAAAATATTAACAAACAGACAAAATGTTAAAAATGCGTATTTGAGTTTTAGTAAAGTACCTAATAACCCCCCCCCCCCCCCCAGTACCTAATAACCTCCCCCCCCATCCAAATAAACATATTATTACACACTTAAGAAAAAGCCTTTATTTTTAATTCACAGACAGACATTTCAATTTTATTTATTTGTATAGATTAAAGAGGTTTTGTCGAGCGGTGGCGAGCCCGTTTAGTTTAGACGGGCGTGGTTCGAATCTCATGGCATGTACAAATGGGTTTTTTAACTTATGTACATAACTATCACTCAAGACTCAGTGCCTCGGAGAGCTAATGGGCTGATGGTATGGTTTAGTAAAAAGGTTTTTATCAAAACTTGTCAGTGGGGCCACAAGCCCAAAATTTAACTTGTTAAAACCTACGTACTTGGTTCCACCGCCTAAGTGGAGATACAAGTACTTGACAATTCTACTGGACCCACTAGTGGATCCAACAGTCGGTGACCAATGGTCATCTTTCCATATGGCTTTTCCCAGAAACAGCTAGCTAGCAAGATAAGCCTGCCATGTAGTACGAGTAGATATGTGTAGTCGCCCGGTTGTTTTGCCGCTGCTAATTCGAACGGGAAAAATTAATCACCCGGGCAGGCCAAACGACATTTTCATCTACAGTCATTCGCATCGAACCGCCTGGCCATACCGATGGCGCCGAATCGAAGCTATGTATAGTCACCCTAAAGCACATAATATGCACTAAGCTGTTTTTTATTTAAACAAATTTCATCTAATGAACTATTTTTGGATTGCTAGAGATTGTATAGTGTTTCTTAATAACACAAATAAACTACATGAATGTATTTCTTATGTCTGATATTGTATTTATTATCACCCATTTAGACAAAATGAAGGGTAATTTTCGTCGACGTAGTAATGGTGAACGAAGCATGAAAAACTGGATCGGGTAGAAAGAGGAGTACGCCGAAAATGTACAGACATTTTTTTTTTAATTCTAACAAAATAGGTTGTTTAAAAGGCGTTGTTTATATATAAAAAAATATATAGGAAATTAAATTAGTTGTGTAATTAAATTGTACACAGGTTGGAACTGGACTGGAGGGCATACATACGAAGTCTGTTCATTGCATGCATATATTTTTTTAACCCATTTTTTCCCAATCTACCTATTTCGAGAAAATGGTCTCTGAAATTGGACTTATGAATGTATTAGTTGATAAAAAAGCCAAATAAATTGTTATACATATTTAAATAGCTTTGTATTTCCATACCGTAGAAGGTTGACTTTAAGGTTCACAAAACGATTAAAAACTATATATAATATATAATAATGTATTATTTATTAATTATTTCATATTTTTCATTTAATTATTTAATAAATTGGACTATATTTTACATAGATAATCTGTTATAGGTATATGAAAAAAGAATTATTAAAGTAAATGACTTGATGAAACGAATCAGTATGTGTCCTGCAGTTCTAATCTAACTTGTATGTATATATATAAGCTAGAAGTATATCTATACTAATATTATAAAGCTGAAGAGTTTGTTTGTTTGTTTGAACGCGCAAATCTCAGGAACTACTGGTTCGAATTGAAAAATTCTTTTTGTCTTGGATAGTCTATTTATTGAGGAAGGCTATAGGCTATATGTATATATTATATATATATAAAAATATTTATACCTATATGTAAACATTTATTATAAAGAATATTGAAGTATGTATATCGGCTGTCTAGTAACCCATAACACAAGCATAATACTTGCTTACTTTGGGACTAGATGGCGCTGTGTGGGAAGTCCTATGTATTATTATTATTATATGTATAAAATAATACTATCTGTCTGTCTGTCCATTTGAACAAATCTCCAAAACGGCTAAACTGATTTTGATGAAACTTCACAGATATGGAAAGGAAGTGGTCAAAAGTGAAATACACTACTTTTCGTATGTCTGTATGTACATCCATCTGTCTATTCGAGCTAATCTCCAAAACGGTTAAACCGACTTTAATGAAATTTCACGGGTATGAAAAGGAGGTGGTCAAAAGTGACATACACTACTTTGTCTGTACGTCTATGTGTGTATTCAAGATAATCTTCAAAACGGCTCAACAGATTTTATTGAAACTTTGCAGACGTGAAAGAAGGTTGTCAAGAGTGGCATCAGCTACTTTTTGTGTCTGTCTGTCGTTTGTCTTCACTGATCTATCAACGTAGATAAAGCCGAAACTACTAAGTCTAGGAAGCCGAAATTTGGAACAGTGGTTTATTTTATAACGTATCAATTTTTTATGAAAGGAATATTTGGAAATTTCAAATTTAAGGAGGGAGGGACGGATATTAGTATTAGTTCCAACAAAAAGTATGTATAAACCATTTCGAAAGTTAATATTACCTAAAACAGGAATGTGTAGTCTACGCAAGCGAAGTTGCGGGCGGTCGCTAGTATAATTATACAAAGCGACATTACAATCGAATTTAAAACAAATAAATAATGGTTGAAGCGAAAAAACAGTGCAAACTCAAAAAAGCAACCAAAAAAAAAACTAAAAATGACAGGACAGTTGACATTCTTATTCGACCTTCACCGCGATGTCGTGTTGTAATAAAATCTGCAATACATTAAATCATTCATTAGGTTAAAATAACTGTTAGATTCCGAATAACATTAGTAACAGAAAATAATAAAAATCTCAACGATGCATTACTGTGCTGATCCATTTCCTTTGCTCAAAACAGATGAAAACTTGTCCGTGACAATAATTTTCCTATTTAACATACACTATTAACAATAACTACAGATATGGTTATTTTGTAAAACAACATATTATGTATGTATTTATTTGAGAATTTAAACTTTATAAATATAATCAATTATATTTTAACATAATTTATTATATTTTCATATTAAATCCGAATGTAACCTCGAATTTGTTCCTTTTTGTGCAAATAAGGCGAAAACGTGTTATTTTCATACGTGAAATAAATCTATACGCGATACTAGAATATACTGCGTAATACACAATTGGCTACTGTACTTTTTCTGTCACAACGCAGTATTTGTATATCTCAAATTCATACAAGTGTTTGCTTTCCGCATAATGTGTTTATTTATTTATTTATATTATGGAGAACCAACAGTTATACACAAATTAAAATAGCAGTGAGTGGTTAACAGTCAACCATTTACAGGTTCCCACTGATATAAATAACATGAAAAAGAAAACCTCCTCCACTCCTCCCAACCCCATTTCCCCGTTACTGTCTTTTATTATTATCACGTGTATTTAGACAAAAACGGATATCAAAAATTATAAACAAACGCCCGTAAGCAATTTAAAAAAATTTGAAACATTATTTCTAAATTATTAGAAACACACTAATTTGCTTAAAATGTGAATATATAAATGCAAAATAACAATTTAGAAAGTGTATTTGTATAATTTTGACAGATAGAATGGCTAGTGGCGCCACCGTCGGACTAATTCAGTAGAACTCATTAAACGTTTTTTATTTAAATCACCACATGAGACTTTCAAATCTAGGTAATTTGTAACTCCTACATCAGTGCGCGGAGGTCCTTATAGCACTGATTCATGACCTTGTTTTTACAAGCAATAAACTGGAGAGTGACACGTTACAAAGTGTTCATTGTATGAAATCGCATGAATCTTTTTCCTGAAAGATCTAATCTACTTCCAATGTAAATCACACAAACATTTTTTTCTTATATCCCACAAACACAACATATCTCAACCTATTCACACTATACACATGTTTTGTGTACTAACAATTGTTCACTTATCATTGTTATTAACAAATCGGTTTAACAAAGTAACAAATAACCGGTCGCATAAAAACAAATTTAGGCCAGTGATGATTTTATTTAAAATATACACTACATAGCCATGTTACTTAGTAGTGTAATTTCGTCATTTTGTCATTAAATATATCTAATGCCATTATTAATGAATACAAAAACACACACAATAAATAAACAATTATTTCTCCAATTGTGGATTGTCCAAAATCTAATTTTAAACATGTTAAATTGAGATATGTTAAATCCAAACGAATGCCACACTAACCGAACACCACCCCACCTAATACCTTAAATAATCTAGGGTACCTGTAAAAGCGCTGGCCCCATTACTGGCACCAAGAAACCTTGAAAGAGTAGGTCCAGAAGATGCTTCTTTATCGACGGATGCGCCACCTTCCAAAAAATAATATTTTGAGTTATTACAAATTGGACCGGCTTAGGTTATAAAGCTATAGCTGTCATGTAGCATAATAGCAAAACTTTAGTTTTACTGATATTAATAATTACCCACAGCCGAGTTACTACTGTCGCGAGACAGGAGTCATTTAAACAAGGTTCTTTTATTATCAGCGCACAAATATTTTTTTTGTGGTCATACAATATCTGTAATATAATACTTTTACGCCAATAAAACAAAAATTATAATAAACCTATTAATTTCGAGTTTTTAATTTTAGTTTTAATTTTAAGTCGTTTACTCGCTGGCAAACACATAAACCCTATCACGATTTTAAATGGAGAAATCTCTAGCAGAATCTATACATATTCATATACCACATGCAAAATAAAATACTTGAGTATTTCTCCGAAATATGGATACTTAGCATTTTCGTAAAAACTTTCATATAACAGGTTATTTGTATGCATTATGGATAATAGATGTATTTTGCAAAACTACTAAGCCTTGGTGCACTCATTATGTTCATGTATTCGAGAAATATTTATCAACGATTAACTGGTAAAGACCGTCAGAAACGGCTAAAGACATGAATATACCTATAAAACATTCTTAACTTAAATACTAGGTGGTAGAAAACCTCCAAGACTATCAAAGAAAACTTTTTTTATATGAACTTAAGGATTTAAAATAAATATAGAAGGTTAAATAGTATAAATGGTAAAGACACATTAAAAATGGTAAGGACAAGAAAAGGACAAAAAAAAACAAAAAGAACAACACTTTTAACTAAGTTTGTATAACACTTGCTGCGTCGATAAAACAACACACCTCCATTGACGGGCACTACTCCGAGCACAATGGAAGACTTGCGCGTCTTTCGCAGGCGGGGGGACTCGTTAGAGTATAGTTAGAGTTAGAGACATAATACATAGACTATTTTCTTTCAAAAGACGGTAAAGACAAGTTTCTGTCCTCAAACATGTACCTCCCTATATAACGTGCGCTTACTTAAAATTTGTTTGATCTTACTTAATTATTAACCAGAATATCAGGTATGAGGAAATGTTAATTTGATAGACATTTTTATACGTGTTTTTATATTGTCTGACTTTCGAAATAAAAAAACGTGGTCGCACCCACAGGATTTAATGGTATATATAATTTATAAATTACGTATTTTAATACAATTATCTTAGAATCGTTTAAAAAACCGTTATATACACATCTTGTAATAAAGAAATGAAATTTCCGGTGCATATTTTTCAAATAAGATCAGTGCAACCCTGTTTTGTGTAGGTCGTAGAAATAACCAATTGCACGCGTAGGGTAACCATAAAATCCATTATCATATGGAAAGTTGTATCATATCATAGTCGAAATTAATTTCAGTTTTAATACTTTTAATAAGTAAAAATGGAAAAATGAATCTTTTATTTTCATTGAGGAATAACATATTGCAATTTCTGCACTCTTAATAAAACCCTTGGATTAGAAAAAAAAGAGAAACTTAATGGTATGATCATAGAAACACTACTATAGTGGATTGTTGCACTGAGCAGAAGTAATTTAAATAAGTAATTTATTACCACTGCACCGAGCGCTTATTTGGCGAGGGCTCTAAAAAGCACGAGGGCAATATAAATAGCTGTGTTGACGTTCACGACTTTTTTCTTGAAATAAATGGTAATTTCTAAATGGCCTGTATTTTTAACTGTAAAACTTCTTACGATTTTCTTTATGGCCAGCATTTGTAACTGTTTTCTTTGTAACTTTGTTGTGTTTGTAACTCCACATGGCTGTCAGGTTGGCCAGCCGAAGGAATGCGCGATTTAAAAAAAACAGTGCAGTAAAGGATTCCCATACGTTTTGTCTGCTCTAGAGCAACAAAGTGCCACTTTGTACTGGATATGTAGTGCAGTTATTATAGAATTGCAGCATAGTTGGATGAAAATAAATTTTATAAACTCGAGAAGCTTTATAGCTTGTGTTACTCAAGAGCACCATATTTTTGGTGTATAATATGTTTCCTGGGAGCGGACATAACAGCTGACGACTACAAGGTCAGAACCGTCAGTTGATGCCCGCGCACGCTACTAAACTTAATAGAGAAAATCTACCATGAATGTTATTAGTTCTTAAGTTGTATCTAAAAACAGGAAAGTTTTCCATCACTTGGCAATTTTTCATAGGAATTAGGCATTAGTTTACAGACTCTATTTTGAAAAAAGTAGGTCATTTCACACATAGAAATATTTTTCCTGTTACAAAAGTTACCGTTATAGCGTGGTTGCCAAATTGAACATAAATACAACGCAGGGGCGACCGTGGATGTAACTAAAAGGGGTCTCCTGCCCACGCGGCGGTCGGCAAATCAACAATTGTCACTCGCACGCGCAACTCCACGGTAATACGATAAATTTATGGCGCCATATCACAACATTTTAGTACTAAATGATATTAAAAGAAACAAAAAGTACCTACTTCATTATTTACTAAAGATAAAACAAAAAATTGGAAAGTGATAAAAAAATCATCCTGTACATATATATTCCTACTGATGCCTAAAACTTCAGTGCTTAAAGAGTGAAAGTGTAACAAACCAAGGGATAAACATATGATTCAAGTTAACTATCAATTTACCTGTGCAACGGCATTACAAAACTCGAGTGAGTCAATGAACAGCGTCAGTTTGTGCACTTGGTTGACATAATCCGGACTCAATCTGTACACTCTATCGCTGAGAGTTCTCGGTAATAACGAATATAAGCCGCTGAGACCTGTGAAAAAGTATGCAATATTAAGAAACCTACATTTTTTTCAGATCAAGGTATCAATTTATTATTTTTAAATTCCCTTTATTGTTTATATCATAGTGTTAGACCAAAGGAATTTTTTCATTAATACAAAATAGCATTTAAAATGACGTCAAACGAACGAACCGCCATGTCAGTATATTCTGACGTCAGTGTTGTAACTAATAAACTAGTAACGCTAGATATCATTCTTATTATATATATGTGAATGAAATTGCGAGTTCCGATTCTTACACGTAGTGTTTAACGTCAACCTTAAAACAAATACAGATATCCACATAGTCACGATTAGAAAGAAACGCAGGTTAAGCTACTGTAAGTCTGAGGCACAGACGAGTCAACATTTAGACCACGCTTTAACAGGGAGTAGCATTCGCCAAGGCTATGTAGTGACACTACATAACTACGTCACTAGTGAGCCGTCAGTTGGAAGCACGTCGGAAGCCATTAAATTGTCAATTTTGAACGAGCCAATGAAAACTAGCCGACCTCTCCCCGCACCCCGCCACTTTTTGGCGATTTCGTTTTCATACTGACGTTTATTAAAGCGTGGTCTAAAGGTTGACTTGTCTGTGGTCTAAGGTCACAACATGACGGGTGACATTTCATGACATATCGTTCACATAGTAAAAATCGTAAACGTAAAATTAAAATAATAATAATGTATATATCACAACAATGTCTAGGCCTCAAACTAAGCATTAGCTTGTGTTTTGGGTACCAAGCGAAGACACCACGTAGATATAACAACCGAGACCCCATACCAGTATCAATATTCATTATACAAATAGTGACCCGACCTGGGATTGGACCAGGACCTCAGCTTCGTATACACAAGGCTAAGCGGTCATTAATCATTCTCGTGTTTTTGTGAACTTAAACCGTCAATTTTCTGATTTCTTATTCAATTGACTATTATTAACTGACCAATTGGTCGATTGATTAAAGCCCTAACTGCAGAACCAAACATCACAGATTCGATTCCTGCCCAGGACAAATCTTTGTGTGCATTAACATACTTATCTATTTGTTCCATAACCGGTCGTAATAAACTATCTGTCGTATATAATGTATGAACTGAAAAAAAATCTAAGTATCTATGTATATCAATTGTTTAATACCCATAATACATTCTCCATCTAGTTTGGGACTGGATGGTCGTATTATTATTATTATTAATGAATTATAATTTTTTATAATTCGTAATTATTGTACAAATGAGTCGACATGACCACACTGGTCAAGACAACAATTAAAGACTAAAAAAAATATTTCACGAAAGAAAAGCCTGACCGACTATTGTTAGTTCTAGGAAGGAAATATAATTATACATCGGCTGCCTTCATAGGTTCGACAATGACGAGTAGCAGCCGCGTTCTTCCTGCCAGCCCTGACCTACGTGTTTTTCGACAGAGTCGCACGAACTCGTCCACCGAAGCTGTTATATAGTGTCGCATGCGCAAGCCACATTACAAGGCCCTATAAGCTGTTACAACGTATACTCGTGTCAAAGTTGTGCTTCATACACTAAAAATCAAATGCGACAATGTTGAAGTCAGTTACAAAGTAACGTATGTGGTTCAAATTGGTAACCCTAACTTTTGAGTTATATGACATAGTGAATGAGACGCGACTGTGTATGTTCTCTAAACATTTTCTTTCCCATGAAACTCAAAAAGTACTTAACTCCTAAAACAATCTCATTACAATAACTGACCCGTAGCTAGCACAGGACAAGCGTTGCTAACGTTGAGCATATAATGCGCGAGCTGGTCACACCTCGCTGACATCTTCGCGCACAGCAGGAGAGCATCACGCGCTGTGGAACCGACGGCGCCTTCACGATGCACGCTCGACAGTAGCAGACGGACTATTATAAACCTGATAGGAACAAAGATAGCAATTGCATTTTTTTAAAAGAAATAGACTCAATGGCAGACGCCCGCCGCGCCAGACGGAAATATAGATTTCGCTTTTCGTCACTTTTGGAGCTCTGGAACGAAATGCGAAAATTTAAATCATGTCAGCTGTTCTAAAGGCGAAACTGCGATAGACGCTATCTCCCTCCAATACGTGTTAAATACAATATACTGTAAACGCGAAGGCGGCGGCGCTTTCGTGTCTATACGTAAAATTACTTTCTTTATAGGCATGTGTTCACCAACGTCGCATCGTTTTCGCGTGCCACCCCATATGAAACAAGCATGAAATGAAGCTAGGGAACAAATTCGATTGTCAATGATATATATATGACAACTGTCTCGTTTTGTGACACACGAACGCATAATTCGCCCCCGCGGAAATCTTTTACAAGGCATATGTAAATGTTGGCCTGTCATTTTTGTTGACATAGTATTAGTTGTCGTGATAGCCCAAAGCGCAACGAACCTGTCTCAAATTTATAAGGCCCCATAGGGCCATGGTTCGAATCCGGGCGTGTACCATTGTGTTTTTTTGACTTAAGTACACAATATCACTGACACCGTGCTTCGGAGGGCACGTTAAGCAGTCGGTCCCGGACGCTGTCAATAGATGGCGGTCGTTACAGTTCCCAACCCGCAGTGGAGCAGCGTGGAGGACTTAAGCTCCAAGCCCCCCCTCCTCACCCTGGGGGAGCCCTAAGCCCCTGCAGTGGGGTAAAAATGGGCTGATGAAGTGAAGTGAAGTATTGCAAGGGTCCGTCCAGACCTTATATAATCAAAGATCGAAGGAAACGAAATCTGACGGAGTTGTTAAAAGAACGTAACATTTAAATATTTATTCAGATAAATTCTATAGATTCTATAGAATTCGATTTTAGATTCTGTAGATTCTATGGTTCCATAGATTCCATAGCTGACAGAGGTTCTTACCTCTTTTTGTAACATAACTAATATAACCTATTGATCTCAATTCTTTAATCCACTTGATGCAAGATTAAAACATAAATATATTTCAAATATTTTTACTTTTTTTTAATGATTTAATATTTTGTTGTACCAAAATCATCTACTCATGTGTATTTCATTGCATTGACTTTAAAAATTACTAAAAAAAAACCGTTTCCTTTTTTCACAAAATTTAAATATTATTTAAATATTATAATTGCCAATAAATAAATAAATAACTTACTCTGATTGTGATCCATTTTGCATGTGTGTTGTCAGAAAGAACAGGTCTATGAATTTGATGTTCTGCATTAAGGCGACACATAGCTGGTTCAGAACAATCACCAGTTGACCTGAAAGAAAATATTAAATTCGAATCAGTACACACACAACGAACATACAAACGTGTGTGCCGCAAGTGGCGCCAGTTGTCTCTTTTAAAATAGATTTACTGTTTAGAACCCATCAACTGTGTTTCATTTCAACAATATGTCATGTGAAGAGGACACTTAAAAAAAATCTTAATTATTCTGATGCCTAAGGATAACCCGAAGGAGTGATTTTTCATTCAATGAAGTTATTTATTCGTTCAAAATTAAGTGTATTGAAGCAAATTGTATTTCCTAGCTAGGATTACATACAGTATACGAGGAGTGTTCAAAACCAGGTAAAAAGGATTAAGACACGGTTAATTTCTATTAAATGTCTTTTTAGTTTTGAACAGTCACGAGTTTAAAGTTACTTAGGTTCATATAATTTATATAAATTTTTTCCAAAATTAAAATATGCATCCTAAAAATTCTTTATCCTGATCACATATAAATCTGGCGCCTGCATCATAGCATTAAAATGACAATGCCCATTTCTGTCCCAAAATGAACAGAAATTGTATATGTTACAAAAATATCCAATAACTAATTATTTCTAAAAATCAATAAAAATAAAAACTCGCGGGGTCACGGTTAAAAATTAAAAAAAAATATGTTTTAATGGTAAATGCATTGTTTTCTGTGTGCATATTAGTTTTTTTTTTCAAGATAAATTAGATGAAATTATTAAACTTTAAAATTAAATATACTGCTTTAATTACACCATTGAATCACACAAGACGGTATTATTATAATTTTTTATAGTATCGCTCGGAACAGGAAAGTACATGCAACTCGTTCATTCAATTCTAGCTACACTAACCGAAAACAAGTCAATTAACTCATATTGCAGAGTCTGTTTTTTAGAATCTATATCCAGTTAATCCTATACTACTTCCATATGACATGTTTTAGTTCAAGGCTTTTTCTGTAGGAAATTTAGCTTTCAGACGTCGTTTACTTCGTAGGGAATACTTTATAAGTTGTACAATACGTGCAAACCGATCTGTGCGGCTCTAAAGCTAGTCACAAAAAAAACATGGCAGTAGAATAATTTTATAGAAGCGTTGGCGGGAAATAAGGCAAAACTGCGCAATTGTTAATACGCATCGTACTTCAGACTAGCACAGATAGTTTAATCCAACTACTTAAATTATAAATGCTTTACAAAATTCTATTTTGGAATGTTTACGTTGAATGTTATTACACTGACGAGGTTATCAATTTATTACAATTAGTACATGTTTTGTTGACTATCTCATAAACGGCAGTTTTTTTTTTTTGTAAATAGGTAAAAAAAACATAAAGAACCGATTATTCTTAAACATTTTAATGTTTAAATCAATTAAAACAAAAACAAAAAACAAAAATTGGACTTTGACATTATTGACTTTTCAGGTGTACCTTTTTTCTTGCACTCTTATGTGCAACTAAATCTTTTTTTTTTTCAATTCTTAAATGATGTGCTTAAAATTGAATTTTTAAACAAAATCTCATTTATATTCGTAAATATATGTGAAAAAGCTCAGAAAATATTTAAAAGGTGTAGAAAAAGGTCAATTTCAATCTACAGACGAATGCAGTGGCGACGTGATAAAAAACGCAGTCAAAACTTCAATGTCAAATAAAAAATCTTGTCTCATGTTAATGAAAAATATCCTTACTTTCTACACTGGACGGCGGTAGTTCATTTCTAAAGCCGCTTAGCAACTTTAATAAAGGCCTCAAAAATGGTTCAGCTGCGATCACCTGAAATTTGCATACAATCATTTATCTAGTAGTTGGATTGACGACCGATTGGCCGAGTGGTTAGAGACTGCGAGACCCTAACTGCGAAGCCAACGGTAGCGGGTTCGATTCCCGCCCGGGACAAATATTTGTGTGCGTGAACATGTTTCTTTCCGGATCTGGGTGTATAATATTTATATATGTATGTGTTATTAAAAAACAAAGATATTTAAGTATGTATATCGGTTGTCTGCATAACACAAGCATAATACCCATAACACAAGTATAATACTTGCTTACTTTAGGACTAGATGGCGCTGTGTGAGTTGTCCCATGTATTATTATTATGCTTTTGGAAATACCAAATGAAAAAAAATCGGATATCTCCGCCCATGTTAAAAGACAAGAAAAGAGAAAGTGTTTAATTCATGTCTATTTCAAACTAATTAATAACATGAAAATATTGGAAAATACTTAATGAGATATTAAAAAAAAAACATTTACCTGAGAACTATAGTGCCCAATAAGGCTGCTGAATAGCTTAAGTTGTTCCAAACGTACTGCAGTTTCATATCTATAACAGAATGTATTTAAAAATAAGTTATGTATTTATAAGTTCAACACTGAATTTCTTAATTGAGAAATGGTTTAAGGGGCCATCCATGAATTCGGGAAAACGTTCATGAAGAGTGAAAAGGTCCAACAGTGTGACATGCTGTGACAGGTCGGAGACATGAACTTCGTGACGTCGTATTCACAATCTAAAAAATATTCACTTGCCACAAAACGAAGATTACTGGCAAGAACTAAAATTGTTTTAAATAGGTCTGCATTTCATATTCAAAATCAAAAAAACTGTTAATCTATAACAAAATCAACAAAAAAATAAAAGCTAGTTGCAGATTTGAAATCATAAAATTTTGTGGCATCACAACAGGGAGGAGGTTATTCAAAACCATGACATTTGTGTGACATAATTTTTGGATGACCCTTAATCTGAAAAAGTTACTTGACAAAGTTTCAGTTGAAAGAATTTTCAATATATATTTAGGTAAGTCATCAAACTGGAGATTCTGGCTAATATATAAGTAAATTTTGGAAACTTACTTTCTTAGATTCGGGGCCATCCAGATCCCAGAACTATACAGGGTTATGTTTTAATGACCAGCCAAATTTTAATATAATTATCTTTGGTAGAATACCGATAGCCATCTTATTTCCTTTTAGTATTGTTCTATAGAAAAATATTGAAATATGACTACACAAACTTTTCCCGAAAAACCCAATAACTCTAGTCACCATTCATGCCCGCCGCCCCATTCCGTTTCAAGGCCTCGAGCGCGTACGTTTACTATAGCGTTAAGAAGGCAACCAAATGTTATAAAATAACACTGTAGATAAAATAATTTATTATGAAAATGTAAGCCATATTTTTTATTTACGCAACGAGGTCTATCGGTGATACCTAACATCTAGAAAAATTTTGGCTGGTTACTAAAATCTCACCTTGTATATTTAAAAAATTAAATCATAAATTTTATTATTTGTAATCACAGACAACGCAACCTTATAGACCACGCTTTGACAGGGAGTAGCATTCGCCAAGGCTAAGTAGTGACACTACATAACTACGTCACTAGTGAGCCGTCAGTTGGAAGCACGTCGGAAGCCATTAAATTGTCAATTTTGAACGAGCCAATGAAAACTAGCCGACCTCTCCCCGCACCCCGCCACTTTTTGGCGATTTCGTTTTCGTACTGACGTTTATTAAAGCGTGGTCTATAGGTTGACTGGTCTGTGTATGTAATACATTATGCCAGAAACAAAATACGCTAGGAATGTCAAGACATTCAGATGAGCTTATTTATGATTGGCAACATGTCGTCCATCTTAAATTTGGTACATGTATCTTTGAAATTAATTTATTTCACCTTCTTGCGCAATAGTTACATGTGATACCTAAAGACCATCTGTATACAAATGCAAATCTATCCAAAGAAAACCGGCGACATACGTCTCCTTGTAAATAAGCGAACATTACGCTTCAATAATATTCTGAACATAACGCTTCAATAATATTCTGAACTCATTGATATTAATTATGATATGTATTATCAGTTAATGAAATACATTTAACTTATCTCCTTGTCTATAATTCTCGGTTTGTCACAGAAGTGGCTGATAAAATATCAGATTTATTAAACTAGATATCATAGTAAATGCACAATAGAATAATAAATTCAAATATCTTTAAGCTGAATAACAAAAATAAATATATAGTTAAAGTATAAACATTTGTTATTTACAGTTCTAAATTACTTTGGAAACATCTACAAACTACGTGACCTGGCCTAGTTGAAAGGGGGTCACGCTATAACTGAAGGAGGAGGATGGAAGTAAATAAACTAAATTAGTTTGAAAACATCTGTAAACTATGTGGCCTGGTCAAGTGCGGGTGAGGGGGGCTACGCTATATGTAGGCGGGGGAGTGTAAGAGCACATAGTAAGAGTCTAGCTACCGCAATCCTTTATCTGTTTTGCTGACAAAATTAAAATTAGGTTTGACTATTTCTTAAATTATTTTATATGAAAAGAGTGTTCTAAATATATCATAACATTGAAATAATTTAAAAAAATCATTAATAACAAAGTTATGACTGTTTAAAACATCCTGTTAGACAGAGAGGGCAATATCGCATCATGTACTAGCCTGTGATATCAGGTCATTTACAATAATGTGAAATTTCTTTTTTCAAATAAAAGACGGGGATAAAATTTTAATAGCTTGTAATTTCCATATTTTTCAATCGAATATAATTTTGTTTATAAATGTTATCATATAGTCTCTTTTTGTATTTTCTTGATAAATATAATATATTTAATATTAATCAAATACCCTATTAAAAGAATGTACAGTACTGCCTCGCTAGTCCGGACCCCCACTTATTCGGTGATTTCGGTAATCCGAACGGACGATGAGAGCGGGGCAGCTGAGAGGGTGTTCACAGGTGCTTTCTTACTACTACATAAGCTTCTGTTTTTTCTACTTCACGTCGAAGGCTTAGCTTTTTTACATGTTAGATTTACACGAATCTATCTTGCCTGTCTCACTTGTATCTTTCAATAATTAAACTATGTAATTACCTACACATACTTAAATATTTACATCTTTCATTTATTCAAGTTATATAGGTATTAAAATTTTGCAGACGACAATCCGGGACCTTGATAGTCCACCAAGGACCTGCTTTTTGCCTTACCGGATTGGCGAGGCCCTACTGTACCTACAGAATATACAATATTTTATGGTGCCTACATTAAAAAAAGTACAAGTAATATAAATTTTGTACCCAATAATTTCAAAAATGGTTTTGCAAATAGAAAAACAATATACCACATCTTTTGAAATCAATAGGAAATGAATAGGTTTTTGGATGCTCCCCGAAAATGTTTTTGATGATTAATCGCACATCTGAATTCCTAAGTAAACTAAAGGTCATTTCGATCAAGGAGAAAGTCTTGTCGTATTTTGTTGGTATGAAGGTATAATCCAATCTCTTAATATGTTTGTAATGTTATGTTTGTAACTGGCTGGTTATGATACCATTATAAAAATGACATTTAAAAAAAAAAACAAAATAAAAAACTGTTTCTTTATGAAAAGACATAAAATAATATATGGGTACCGACCGAAGTGACCTGCAGAATTTGTTGTGTATGTCGAGATTATAAGATTTATTTCACTGTCAAAGAAAATATAAAGAAGTAAAAATAAACGTAATAAGAAATTACTGTATCTTTTACTTGAAGTAACACAGAACCCGGGTGCATAACACTACTGCCCAAAAAAACTATATATTTTTTTCAGCCCAATGGTACCACTTATAAACATTTCAATGTATGGTGCCTTCATAATTTTGGTTTAAGTAAAACTATGAATATTATTATTGAGTTAATTTTGATTAATATTATTACATTATCTAGAGAATAAATGAACCTAAAAATTATATGAATGTATGAGAGCAATATTGTAAGTGCTATCAAATATCAGATTTTTTTCAGTACAATAGGATATTTGACTACTTTTAAATATGTACTATATTTATCAAGAAAATACAAAAATAGACATAACAAAATTTATAAACAAAATTATATTCCGTTGAAGAATATGGAAGTTGTAAGCTATTAAAATTGTATCCCCGTCTCTTTCTTGCAAAACGAAATTTAACATTATTTTAAACAGCCTGATGTCACATGAGTAGATATCCATGCAGTCCAAGTTCTCTAACAATGTGCAAAATGTATACCTATTCTCACAGGGTTGACACCTATTGCGCAGCCCTGTCGGTTATACCGCAACTATACTAGCGCAAACCAGTTCTTACCCCGGCGGAGCGTACGTGAACCTGTCGGTGAGAGGTCACGCGCCCATCGCCGCGCTGTGTGAGTGTACTACAGCGGGCCGCTTCTATGAAGTTCTTCTTGTACTCTTATGACGTATTTCAAGATTATGTTACATAACTACGAAATAAACATATTTTGATTTGATTTGATTTGAAGCTTGACTTCTGTACGGATTTTTATTCATGTGGCTATGTCGTGCGGTATTGCCCTTTCTGTCTAACAGGACCTTTTAAGCATTCCTAACTTTGATAATGATTTATTTTATAAAATACTTTCACTGTTAAGATATATTTAAAAAACTCTATGAAATAAAATAATTTAAAAAAAAAATAGTCAACTAGCGCATTGTCGTCATATTCAGTTGTACTTTTGATGAGTTTGAAGTGCTCAAAGGTTTACCTGAATAAAAAAATGCAAATTTTTGAAAGTTTTGAACCTGATTTTAAAATATTTTATAACTATTAGATATGTAACCATCATAATAAATAAAAATTATACTCACTTGCCAGTACATATAGCCCACTCATACAATTTATCCAATAAATTCTCACTGAGCAAATACTCAAGGCACGACACGGGGCTGCCTATTTGGGAGTGTATATCTCTAGCTTGAGCTTCAAGTACCAAAAGTGTACCCACTTGTTCTAGATGATTCACCACACCGTGTACGTCATCGTAAAGGTGCTGAGGCTGTTTGCAGATAGAAAATATGGTTTATTTATATTTAGAAAAAAATCTTTTTACTTGTAGTAAATTCTTTACAACTATATCTTCTAACATCAGTATTTTATGTGGTCGAGCGTTGCAAACATCTTTTATAAAAGTAAAAATTTAATCAATTTATGACAAGTAATTGAGACTTATAATCTCAATTGAATATAGAAACATACAAATAATAATAATAATAACAACACACACAATCACAACAACGTCTAGGTCCCAAACTAAGCATTAGCTTGTATTTTGGGTACCAAGCGAAGACACCACATACATATAACAACCAAGGCCCAGTGCCAGTATTAATATTCATCATATAAATACTGAGCCGACCTGTGATTCGAACCCGGGACCTCCAGCTTCGCAGGCAGGGTCGCTGCCCACTAGGCTAAGTGGTCGTCAAATATGCTACAAAATGCAACTGACCTACTAAATTGGCAGTCCTTATGTATGTAAATGTATTATTTTAATTTTCTTTAACCCAAAAGTGTATTAAGTCTAATTTTAACCAGTGGTTGCAGAGCTTGCCAGAATCTTTGAAACAGCTATTTGATGCTAATACTTAACTAATTTCGTTTAATTTATATTTAATGCTGTGACCGATTGTCTAAGTTTCACACCTTTAGACGTAAACATCGTGGATTTGATGCCCGCCATAGACATATGACCGATGACTTATTAATTTATAAAAAAAACTTAAGCGAAATAAATATCACAATGGTTATAATATTGGATAAATATCACTTGCACTGGTTTGGTTTCAAACTTCTTGACTCAATGTTTATTTATTTATCTATTCAAAGGACCGACAGCCATAACGAAAGTATAAAAATATTATCTAGTGACATACAGCCAATTATAGGTCCCCACTAATACAATTCAGACTGTGTAAATAATGTGGACTAAAACATTATCCTATTTTATAGTAGGTACTTAAATGATAAAATTTGTGAGATTATTCCCTTTTTACAATAAATGTTGAAAAGGCTTTAAAGCATGACAGCCTGATGATGACGTCTGATGAATATGAGTCTTAGTCATGAGACTAGGAATACGGAAACATAGCACTGCAAACTACCGATGCACTCCTAGTAAGTCAGCTGGCTATGTACACACATGTCAATCTGAACACTCATATCATAGTGTCTACCGATCGCCGGTACGCTGCAAAATTGCACTCACACATATTTACGTGGCCGCCATTGTAGTATTTGATTGGTTGTTCAGTGACAGGGCATCCAGAGTTTTTATTGTCTGTGGTCTCAGTGAATAATAATAATACAAGGGACTTCCCACACAGCATCATCTAATCCCAAAGTAAGCAAGTATTATGCTTGTATTATGGGTTACTAGACAACTGATATACATACTTAAATATTCTTTATAATATATACATATATAAATATTTTTGCGAAGGCACCACACACATATATAATAACCAAGACCCGGTACCAGTATCAATATTCATCATATTAATACTGACCCGACCTGGGATTCGAACCCGGGACCTCCAGCTTCGTAGGCAGGGTTGCTACCCACTAGGCTAAGCGGTCGTCCAATAAAATCATAATAATTCTTTCATAATCATAATAATTCTAATTTCTGTTATAGAGTTTATTTACATATCATAGAGTACAGTCTAAATATCATTTCATATAAGATAGTTCACAAAAAACATACACTTTTATCTATTCCCACAAATAAACACAAAGGCAATTTTATCTCTTTTACTATATGACTCACACTAATTCCACATAGCTTAAACTACATCAGGGTTAACTTTTATCATATATGTGTGATAAATATAGTTATACATTACCTGTGATTTAAGTATGATTTCATTTACTTGCTGCCAATGTTTACAGAATGAACTATAGCAAGCTTGAGGTTCATAATCTCTGGGCTCCAATGAACGGGTGAGCTGCCGCGCAAGCGACAAGGAAGTTGTTCGCAGCCAGCTCATTATAATTTAATGATATACTCGATCACATCTGTAAAAAAATTAATAGACTTAAAGTTATTATAATAGATAGAGCATGAAGTACTATGCTACCAACAGTGAGCTGATTGGCCTAGTTCACACCTTGAATATTTATCTCTTATTCTTTTACTATTCCCAGCAAAAAATGGACTATTTGTTTGCTTGTAGTACAAGTGGGGTTTGACATTCCTCAAGTGGATCACCTGAAACGACTTTTCAGTCATTCTGCCTAGGATTATTCTTATATAATATCTTCTCCTAATAATAATATATAATATTGATAATAATATAACAAGCTGGTCTGTATTGCTGAAATTGCATATACTAATAGTTTTACATTTATAACTAGTTTAATATAATTTAGTAAAAAGACGAAGACGGAAAAAAAATGGCAAATCAGGGTGTTTCAATGTTTCAGTAAAAAGTGTCTGTTTAGTGCTGCATTACGTCTAATACACAACAAAGAATATTTTAAAACTCCATCTTCTACTCTATTTATCATTGCCTCTGATCATGTAACCCGACCACTTCCAACTCAAGCTTTTTAATTTTGTGTGTGATATCCTGGGCCTTGGTCTTTTTCCTAATGTTTATAAAGATAAATGGAGTAAAAAATTAACTGTATGGTATCCCAGAAAAGAAAAAGGAAAAGAGACAGACC
Organism: Luffia ferchaultella; assembly: GCA_949709985.1. Classification (NCBI taxonomy): domain Eukaryota; kingdom Metazoa; phylum Arthropoda; class Insecta; order Lepidoptera; family Psychidae; genus Luffia; species Luffia ferchaultella. The sequence goes on from OX453262.1 coordinate 8,058,818, forward strand.
TCAAATAAGATGAGATGACAATATCAGAGAACTCATTGGAACAGCATGGACCAGAACGGCAAGGGAGCGCCAAGAGAGGAAAGGGTTGAAGGAGGTTTTAGGCAACTGGCAAACAGACCTATAAAACTGAAAATATTAAAAGGTTTAAATATCAAACTAATTTAACAAGAATCTTTATTATACCTATAATTTGAATGGTAAAAACTATAATTTATGTGTTTCTAATAACAGACTGTTTAATTTATTATTTTATTGTATTCATTTTCTACAGTAGTTTTCCAATACCAAAACTAGATTTTTGCTAGAATAGGATTTATTATTACAAGCAAGCCAACTTTTAAGGATTTCAAAAATATCTGTTCAAGTTTTGAGTGATATAATCCTATTAAATAAGGCCGGTATTAATAAATAACACTCAAGATTGTTTCAAGAACTGTATCAGCAAGGTGCGAGTTCAAACATAATATATATCTTAAACTCGAAAGACATCAGTTAACTTTCATAGAGAGTTACTCTCAATTGTCCTACTAGAAATATGTTTAGTAATTAATACAGATTTGAGATGGGCTGAAGATTAATATAAAATTTGAGTATGATTTATTAACACCAAACCAAGTAGGAACCTACTTGAGAGAGTGCAACTCTGTCTTGAGCGATTTTTAAACAAAAGTCATTTGTTAATTTGAATTAGGTAGGTTAAAAATGTTTTTTTTTTAAATATTCTTTTGAAAATTGTGGAAGTTTTATTAATAACTATGCTGACTTATGTAGATTCGTAAGTATTTGTCGAATAATAAATAAGATATTCGTATCGTTAAAATTATCGTTATCATTGCATCACTAAATATAACTTTAGAGCAATACTTAATAAAACTCCACAGTAGTTAAAATCAAGACTAATATAGGTGCCTGAGAATATACATATGCTAATAATGTAGATAGTTGATTCACTACAATCCTTGACATTACCTTGAGTAACAAATCAAGTTTAGACCTACGACGTAATAATAAGCGAAACATCGAAACCAGCAAATAAACCCATCATAATACATATAAACTTAAAGTTGAAGATAATTTAATTCAAAAATAGTCACAATAGATACAATTACCATACCACAAGATACCGTTTTTTTCCCAAGAGACGCACAAAGTGTATTGTGGTAATGTGATTATGTCACTCACCACTTTATTATTAATCTTTTAATGAATTGGACGATTGTTTTTAAATATAAAATATTGTACATTATAGGCTCTACTTTCGCTGTAAAATCGCAGTTCCTAATAAAAATAGAAATTATGTAAAACTCATTAAAAAATCTTTAAGGATGATAGATAACACTGGATGGATGGATATTACCACTTAGATATTACTGGATATTACATTGATCACTGCACTGATCACATCTGATGACAGAAAATTGGAAAATTCACATTTCACATCACTTTTAATTTTTTTTATTTAGTGTAAGCCTTTTTGAACCAGATTCACAAAATACAAATTTACTCTATGGTCTATGGAATGGATTCACATCGCAACATGGACGTATTATACCTACTGTAGTAGCCTATGCACTCCCGAAACTGTATAATACAAAAATGAAACTTTTGCATTACGCATAAGGTTTACTTTAAATTATTAAGCGCAAGGAGGCAAATTAAGTTTGTAGGAGATAGCTACCGGAGAGTTCGTTTCCGTTTGTCCCTTTCGAACACTTGCCATTAGAAAAAAATATTTCATCTAGTAGGTACATTATCGATTTTTATATATATGAATACTCGTCTAATATCTATTTTCTGTGACTCCTGGTTTTTGATATGTCTTGGTATTCGGATGATAATAATATTTTTGATAGTTCTTATGTTACATTTTACTATAAAAATTTTCAGTTATATTTAAAAAGGATGTCTTCATTTATGGTTTTATACTGGCAACTAAAACGAGAATTTGGGGAATTTCGAAGTGTGTATTGTCAAAGTTGAAGTTTTTGACTTCATATTACTAAGGTAACCATAATATTTTCTTAAGTTAGTAGGAATTCTTTATGAAAATTTAAAAAAAAGATAATTGATTCCAAATATAAAGTTTTTTTTTTGGAGTGCAAAGAATGCGAGCCACCTTCTATACTACTTTTGCCTTGTCAAAATGGTTCAATGATGGGTTCAATGGTTAGTGAGGGTGATGAACCAACTGATGCGTATGAAACACCTGGTTCTTATAAAGAAATAATCTAATTATAATAGCAATATATAATGAAAGGTTTTATATATATTTGAAAAAAAAATTGAAATTCATGGTTGATGATTTTTTTTTATTTATTTATTGTATATACATTTACAAAAGAAACAAAAACAGCATAACATAAACTTTATATAGTTTTTCCGTATACCGTTCTTCATACGTTGATTATTTTTGCCATTTGTCCACCTGTTGTCGCGGCGTGTATACCTACTTACGTCACGATTGACATGACAATTTTTAAAGAAACCCCATTGTAGAAATCAAAACTGTAATTGTATTATTTGTTGTTACTATGTATATAACTCGTTTACAGAAAATTAAGCATATCCCGTTTACACTTGATTTTTCTAGGCAGTTTTGGCAGGCATTCTTTAAAACACTATATTAAAAACAAAAATATTCTGAGATAGTAAAACATATGTTTAAATTTATAGAATAGCATTGTAGTTACGTACAAAAATACCAATGGAGCATCGGACGGAAAATCGAAATTATCTAACTACATGAGTTCGAAAAGGAGTGAGCAGCAGGAATGAGTCTAGCGTAGGCAAATGTTTCAGCGTAAGATGATATAGAAACACATAGATAATAAAAATATAAAGCAACATTCATTATGTAGGTAGATGGCCCACCGTAAACAGGACGATCATCATTCAGCTGATCTCGGCATGTAGTACGATTTGTTTCCCATCACGAAATTGATTACGGTTGTTAAATAAATAATACGCGATTCGTCTTAATATATGGATATCGTATGATGATGATGGATCAAAACGTTCACCGTCCCAAATATGACCTAAAACGTTATCACGTTAGTACTAGCATTAAAAAGTGTTACTTTTGGTTTTATTAATTAGTAAGCTAAAATCAACTTGTCAATTGAAATTACTGGGTTTGTGAATATTTCTCCTGCATTGGTTTTTTGGTGTAAGTTTTTAATATGTTCTTCATATCTCCATTAAAAAATGGTTAAAAATTTTAGTATAAGATACTGTGGAAGAGAATCATTGGGTAGTTGTGACAATTTTTTTTCACAGGTAACTTCAAATATAGTTAAAAAAAGCTTGTCCGTAACAAATCATACATTGTGGAATTTAAAGCAGTTCCGAGGATAGAACCAAGAACAAGTTTTTAACAGGTTTCTAATAATAAATTGCTATTTGCTTGTAATTTATAAAATAAAAGTTTTAACGTTATTACGGAAACTGTATTCTCCCTTAGTTAAATGCAACACTAGTAATAAATCGATCTTCCATATGAATAAAATCGTAGTACCTGTCAGTCCGTCCGTTCCAGCTAATCTCCAAAACTATTGATCCGATTTAAATGAAACTTTGCTGACATGAATAGGGCGTTGTCACTAGTGACATAGGCTACCTTTTATCACGAAACTTTTTTTCCCACCTAAGAAAGATTTCTTCGGAATACTGTTTCGGAAGCTTCAGTATTTTCAATTAGTTTTTATCCGCTGGATTAATAGGAATTTTTGGGATTGTTGGGTTTTTCTTGGAAAGGAAAGAAGCTGGTCACCTATCCAAAGTTGTATTTTTAGGTTTGCACGTTCGCATAAGGCAGTAAGGTGTGACAAAATTTATAAGTTATATGTTTTAAAGCCCCCCCTCCTCACCCTGAGGGAGGCCTAAGCCCCTGGTAAAAATGGGCTGATGATTAAGATGTTTTAAACATCCATTTTTAGAAAATTTCCAATCTTCTGTGCAGCGTATTTAGGAACAATCCTTTTAACGAGATATTTCCTAAGTGATGGATCCTGAGAACCCGCGCGTGCAAAAATACGTAACTTGTCGTGCTTGGCTTCTTACTCATGTGGGACTTAACTACTTGGTGAATAAAGGCGGTCAGCCATTTAATTATTAATCATGATCTAGGTCCCTTTATTTCTGTGATTGAATCGAAGATTTGTATTCAAAGCGGTATTACATATAAGGGGAGCTTGTTGCTAATTCATTATGGTGATTAATGTATCTATCTTTGAAGCTTTGATTTTTTAGAGTTCTAACTGTTTCACAATTTAATTTGGAGGTGATAATCCTCCGCCGACGGATCATATTCTATTACGTGTTGCCGCTTTTAGTGACTAGCTTTCTTGAACTGATATAAAAAATATAAAAAAGTTTCCTAATAATAATAGAAGATAGCGTAGATATTATATACAAAAACTTAAGACGAACCAAAATCATAAGTTTGATCATAGTTATTTATTTCTGACTTTTTTTGGATTACGCACTTGACTTGATGCACTTTTTGATAACTTTATGATTAATTTTTGTTTTTGGTATGGCTACGAAACCACGTGATTGAACACGCAATTGTTGTTATTTGGCAATTTTTAAGGTGTCGACAACGTGCTTTTAATTTAAATTGTTCTCTTATCCTTTTCTTTCTTTAATCTTTGAAAATTTTTCTTTATCTGCAATTGTTTTCATCACACACATCCGCTATTTATCATCTTTTCTCGTTTATGCCTTCTTTTTAAGCAAACTTGTTATAATAGAGCACTAGCAACAAAAATCAAGATGAGAGAAGAAAAAAATAAAAATAAATTATTGTCACTCTAGAAGAAAAAAGACAAAGGGACTTCGACCTCGCTATTTCATTTCCTCGTTTAGCAAAGCTGAGTGCACTGTCCTGAACTTAGCATTACGTCCATGCATCGCAATTAATAATGTTGCCTTACCAGAAAATCTTTATTATATTGCACACTTGTTCTATTTTTTTTTTGTTAATTATTTTTAGAGTGGATCGCTATTCGTATAGCGGGGAATTCAAAAAACATATCCTTTTTTGTTTAAAATTTGAATTTCTCGCCATACAGGTAGCGATCAACCAGCTTATTGAGTCAAATTAAAAAAATTATCTCAAATATTGATATTAGAGTCCCTACACAATTATTTCTTTACTTGAATTACTTATATGAATTTTAAAAAAATCGTTATATTTATTTCAAAGTGCTCAAAATTAGATAAAGAAGGCCTGTATGTATACACCTGTGTACCTGATTTCACTGCTGGTATTATAATTGCCAGTTCAACAACATGACCTACGTTACATTCTTTGATTTTTAGTTTTTTAATATTATCAATAAACCCCGATGTACTGAATTAACTCTGGTTAGAGAGCTACAACCCTGGTGATTGCTAAAATTAAACACGAGTTCATTACTTTGAAGCTAAACTTCTGTTATAAAAGAATATCATTTCAAAAGAACATCATTTTAAAACAACTAAATCTGTACATTTTAAGAATCATCATCATCATCATCAGCCCGTGTCTCTCCACTGCAGGATATAGGCCTCTCCCAAGGCTCGCCACCACACACGGTCCTCCGCCTTTCGCATCCAACTACCCCCGGTATGGTGCTTCAGGTCATCTGTCCACCTGGCCGGGGGGCGTCCAACGCTTCGCTTTCCGGTACGTGGCCTCCGTTCGAGAACTCGTCTACCCCATCGGTTATCCGTTCTACGGTAAATATGACCGGCCCATTGCCACTTCAGCTTGCTGATCGCTTCGGCTATGTCGATAACTTTAGTTCTTTGACGGATTTCAGTGTTTCTGATTTTATTAATCAAAGAAACACCGAGCATAGCCCGCTCCATAGCCCGCTGAGCGACTTTGAATTTATGGATCAGTCCTGCCGTGAGAGTCCACGTTTCGGCACTGTACGTCATTGTAGGTAGGATGCATTGGTTGAAGACCTTGGTCTTCAGAAATTGTGGTAGTGGCGACGAGAATAGATGACGAAGCTTCCCGAAAGCAGCCCAGCCCAGCTGAATTCTTTGGTCGGCCTCTTTGTTGAAGTTGTGTTTGCCTAACTGGACAGTCTGTCCTAAATAGACATAGTCTTCAACTTCTAGAGTCACAACTTCTAGAGTCGCACCATCTACGGTTACCGGTCTCGGGAGAATATGTTCGTTGAACATGACTTTCGTCTTGTCCAAGTTCATCCCGAGCCCCACCCGCCGAGAGGCGACATTGAGGCCGTTAACCATTCCGCTGAGCTCCTCCAGCGACTCTGCCATGATGACTATGTCGTCAGTAAAACGGAGGTGAGAGATGTATTCGCCGTTGACATTAATGCCACAATATTTCCAGTCCAGCGTCTTGAAAACATCTTCCAAAGCGTCGGTGAACAGTTTCGGGGATATGACATCCCCCTGTCGTACTCCTCTTCGCAATTGGATAGGTTCCGTTCGCTGGTCCTGGACCCGGACAGTCATTGTCGCGGCTTCGTATAGACACCTCAAGACCTCAATGTAACGACAGTCAATTCGGCATCGCTGCAAGGATTCCAGAACAGCCCAAGTTTCGACGGAGTCGAAGGCTTTCTCGTAGTCCACAAAGGCTAGGCACAGAGGTTGATTATACTCTTCTGTTTTCTGTATAATCTGCCTCAGCGTATGTATGTGGTCTACGGTGCTGTAGCCTTTTCGAAACCCGGCCTGCTCAGGGGGCTGAAATTCGTCAAATCTTTGGGCGAGGCGCTTCGTGATGACCGGGCGTGACGCCGGGTCTTGGTTGTATATTTAAGTATGTATATCAGTTGTCTATAGTAACTCATAACACAAGCATAATACTTGCTTACTTTGGGACTAGATGGCGCTGTGTGGGAAGTCCCATGTATTATTATTATTATTATTATTATAGGACTAGAATATATTAACCCAAATCGAAAGTGTCAGTGGAATGATTCGGCGATTCCGCCGCGGCCATACTCTTACCGGACGACCTTGCTAGAGACTCTAAAGTTTAGTTATTTTATCGCCCTCCGCGGCAGGCCAATATATGTATATAACCGTCGCATTTTAAAAGAAAGTAAATACCATTTTTGTCATATATGCAAAGTAGTTTTATTCCTTTTGGTAGAGCGCACAGCATCGCAAAATCTCCACTCCAAACAGACGGCCCTCGATGTAAAAGTCTGCTGCTTGCCGACTAGGCCTAATCCGGGACCTGCGGCGGCGATCTCCGATTGAATTTTTGTAACGTAAGTAACGCCGATCTCACATCATCCATATTATAAAATATAAACCACTAATCTTACACGTTACATCTTTGAAGTGTCCTGATGTTATAATAGTATATAAAAATATTTTGTGTAGCACACTCTGTTTTGCGATGGAACGTACATACCGAAACGGCCGCCGCTGGGATTGTATAGTATGATATAGTATAGTATACAACTTAAACAGGACTCAGATCAACATATATTTTATTGTAATAAGGATCAATTTAGATTTAATACTTTAAAACATATTAAGCTAATTCTCCTTGTTATCTACAACAGAAATCGCCCGTTTTGTGAAATTGAGAAATTCCTAGGTTATAACACGTTTTTATTAGGTCGATCTGTATGTAAGAATGTAATGGAATCTTAGGAAGCGAATTTAACCCACTTCGGACATGGCGAAACTATAAGGGTTCCTTTTTTGCCATTTGGCTACGGAACCCTAAAAATGATATGTTGCCTTGCCTCACTCATAGTTAACCGAAAAATCTAAACGAAAGTCTTTTCATTCCCACAGGAAACGGGAAATATTCATGAAGAAAAAATGCATACATATAAATTATGTTGCTTAATTTTACTGAGAACTAATAAGTTCAGGTTGCCTTATGGTTACTATCTATGGTATGTTATTTACACGAAGGAGTCGGATTCACCTTTTAACCTAAATTTGATGAAGGTTAATAAAATAGACTAGGTGACGCGACCCTCTCTGTGTGAGTCCGACTCGCACTTAACCGGTTCCTTTTAAGATTCGCAACCTTAAAAATGCCATGTTTGAACAGATCTAGTTACTTAAAATATGCAATAAACATATGTATTTAATTATATTAAGTATAATTTTCCAACTGCGGCGTAGATCTTCTTGCCGAATATTTTTAACTTAATTTATGTCAATGTGGTTGGAGGGGGGCCGGCTCCTATGTCCCCCGCCCCATAGGAATTCGTAAGAAAAACTCTAGACTTCCTGTCACTGAACAACCAATGAAGAACTGCAATGGTGGAAGCGTAAATACGTGCTAGTGCAACCTAGCAGCATATTGGCAGTCGGTTGACTTACTATGATATGAATGTGTTCAAGTCGACAAGTGCGTACATCGCCAGCTGACTTACTGTGTATCGATAGTTGCTATGCAATACTATGTCCGGGTATTTTTAGGTTCATACCTGCTAATGGGCATAAGATAAACTACTTAATTTGTAATTATTTACACACAAACAATGTTTTTAGACAATTTTGTTGTCGTATTAAAATATGTACATATTGACAACGATTAGAAAGAATTTTATTCATGAAAATTTTTTTGGAATGCTTTTGGATGTTTTGTAACAGATTTGTAAAGTCGACCTGCAAATCATTCACGCGTATATAACGTTAAATTTTAATTTTTGAAAGTTTGTAAAGGAAACTGCAACATATACCTAGTATATAAAATAGTTCACATGGATTCATGTAATTTCTGCTTTCTGTTTTAATCTGTTTGTAATATCGTAAATAAAATTACCAATAATTGCTCACATTTCGTTTATTCCATTGATAATGTACCTATTTACAGTTATTTGATAATTATGTCACATAGACAGGCATTCAATATTTGTTATTATGTAGTTTATAAAATATAAAATGTATACTTAATAAAATTATGACACTACGGTACCTACTGGTAACTTATTTTCATATCACAATAGAATTACAATGTGGAAAAGTACTGTGAACCCTAAACATATATTGTACAGAAAAAAATTTATAAAACAAACCCAATTAGCACTCTTCATGCTAATATGTTAAAACAAACGCGCAAAGTAATTATTTTTTACAGATTTTTTATTTACCGCAGGAAAAAAAACATGACATTTGGAAATACATTTTCTTCATGTTCAGTTGAATTTTCATTTTCTGTGATTTGACATTAAGTTAGTTTACAATGAACTTTTCTTTATTAGAGACACGACAAACAATCCAATCTCCATAGTACAAACTTAAGATAGCGAGCGCATGAGTATTTTTACGAATATTTATTTAACCAAACTAATTATTATTGTAAAAAATAATGAAAATGAAATATCTAGCTGCTACATAAAAAACAAAATGAAAATATGAATAAAACAAATAAATAAGAACTTTGTCATATTTCTTCAACTCATTTTAAATCATTGTGATTTTAGAATAAAATCAAAACTTAAATTAAGCCGCGGATCGGCTATATTTCTTTCTTTTTAAAAAAAGGATGATTTCTACGTAGAAGTTATGTGAGAGCTTTGTTTATTGTATACAACATCGTTGCAAATATATTACTATGACCTAATTGTACTCCATGGCATTATCACGCTTATTTTTAATTGTAGTTTAAATACTCAATACCTATAACTTATATTTCGAAAGTAGCCTAAATTGTCGACGAGTCAATTATGATTTTTAGGCAGCACCAACTTTAATTACTCGTCAAATAATTGCGCCTCTGTTTTTTTCTAAACTCCTATAAGTTTTGGCAACAATATTTATTCTTACATTTTTCTTAATTTAGTGTAGATAGGCTTAAATTTTTATACTCTAACCTAATGTTTCGATCTAGTGTTCTTGCCAAAATCTGAGTGGGGTATTATTTTCTGGGAGGCAGATATTCTCTGTTGGGTTGTTTGGGTTGTGAATCGTCATTTTGAGGGTATTGACCACCCGTTGGTCTTCCAGCGGTGGGACCGGGTGGGAAGCTCGGACCACTAGGTCTGCCAGATGGATATCCTTGACTATTGTCGATTGTGGGCCGCGATCCAGGATAGTTTTGTGTTCCTTGATTTCCTGGGTATCCAGAAAGCGTTTGTGAGCCTGTGCTGCCGGGATAGCCAGAAGAAGGCCCTTGAGCGCCAGTGCTGCCGGGATATCCAGAAGAAGATTCTTGAGCGCCTGTGCTGCCGGGATATCCAGAAGAAGATCCTTGAGTGCCTGTGCTACCGGGATACCCAGAAGAGGGACCTTGCGAACCGGGATATCCAAGTGATGGTCCTTGAGAGCCAGTGCTACCAAGATATCCAGAAGAAGGTCCTTGAGTACCAGTGCTACCGGGATATCCAGAAGAAGGTCTTTGGGTGCCAGTGCTGCCGGGATATCCAGAAGAAGGTCCTTGAGCGCCAGTGCTACCGGGATATCCAGAAGAAGGGCCTTGAATGCCACTGCTATCAGGATATCCAGAAGAAGATCCTTGAGGGCCAGTGCTACCAGGGTACCCAGACGAGGGTCCTTGCGAACCAGGATATCCAGATGAAGGTCCTTGAGTGCCAGTGCTACCAGGGTACCCAGACGTGGGTCCTTGTGAACCAAGATATCCAGATGAAGGTCCTTGAGTGCCAGTGCTACCAGGATATCCCGAAGAAGGTCCTTGAATGCCTGTGCCACTTGGGTAGGAAGGTCCTTGGGGACCCTGTGGATAATCATTTGCAACTCCTGACGGTCCTCCACTACCCATTATAGAATAATCATAAATGTTGGCGTTCAAATCGTAAAGACTGGGCGCGGTGTTGCAGTCAAACTGATTCCACCAAACGCAAACAAACACTTGTTGAGAAAAAATAGTTCCGTTTGGACATAGAAAATCGTAAGTGCGATTGTTTGCGCAAACGTGAAAGACTTGACATCTTGTTTCAACGTCAGCGTAGTAACCTGGGTAAGCTTGGGCATCACATCTGAAAGACGTCTCGGGAATTTCAGTCAAGATAGGGTAGTCACGATCCGGTTCTCCAGGAATAGCTGAATAGTCGCCACCCTCATAAGCGCCTGTATCTTCGGGTCCATTCGCAGAACCGAAACCAGGTTTAGGTGGTGCAGCACTAGAGCTGGGTGTATAATAGTTTTGTACTGCGCCCTGTCCTGGATAGTTTTGTGCGGAGGTCTGTCCAGGATAATTTTGTCCTTCACTTTGTCCCGGATAGTTTTGTTCATCATTCTGTCCAGGATAACTTACTCCTTGATTAGGATATCCTGATTGGCCAGGTCGCTGCCCTTGTGGGAATCCCGGGGATGTTGACCCGGGATAACCTTGAATGGGACCGGTGGGATAATTACCTGATGGTCCGCTTGGAAATCCGGATGTCGAACCCGACCCCGGATATTCGTCGCCTTGGGCTGGGGGGAAAGATGGAGTTGTACCGCCGGGGATGCTTGGCCTATTACTGGGGTACCCGTTGGACTGGTCGGTGGAAAACCCACCGGGACGTAAAGTTGAAGTCTGACCGAACGGTTTGGAAGGTCGGTTGTAGTCATATCCATTTTGTGCCTGAAAGCGATAAAAAATTAATTATAAACTTGTTTGGTGTAGTAACTTCTTTTAGATTTTATAATTAACTTATATAATAATAATAATATCTCTACATGCGGCTTGGATAATTCACCAAGAATCCAGTTTAAAATACGAGTTCACTCGTATTATACGATAAGTAGAAATGATGGAACTTAATGGAATGGAATCTAAACCTAGTACAATTCTATTGTAGGTATTCATATTTTACCTGGACAACGGCTAGAGTCAGCAATGCTGTAACAAACAAAAACAAACATTTATTATTTTGCCTTCAAGCTTCAAGTAACTCATTTCACAGACACAAATGTAGTTTTATCTTAAACGAAGTACTCGTTGTGACGCCATGGAAATATGTCAATGCAGCTGAGAATGGTTGATAAAATCTCATTTATCAGTTTATGTAATTTGATACCGTATCGTTATGCTTTGTTACACTTAAGTGGTCTTTGTTAAGGTTATCCGCTGTCTTGTGTGATAATTGAACAACATTATGTAAAAAGGTGGTAACTATAAAAATCTTTATGTAATCGCTCGTCTGTTGTTTGCGTGCTTAGGTCTCTTAGGTCTCTAAATCATAAACGGTCAGATAGAACAACTTTGTAATTTACTACAGTGTAATGATATAATGCACACAATAAAATTTATCAATTCATTATGCTTGCATTAATTTGGAAATTAGACACTGAACAAATAGCGTACCTCCGGGTATGCATCGTGGATTGCTGTTATTGAATCTTAGAAGCACTGTTTGATATATTTTGACCTATTCACAGTTATTTTCTAAAATAAATTATTTTAGACTAAAACTAATTTGGTGTCTTTTAAGAGTAGTAATCATACGACAAAGTTGTATCTAGTAAATAACAATTAGTATGAAGAGATGCAATATTACTCTTCTAAGTCGCATAGTCGTAGTTCTAATGTCGTGATAGCCCAGAGCGCAACGAACCTGTCTCAAATTTATAAGGCCATGGTTCGAATCCGGGCGTGTACCAAGGAGTTTTTCTGACTTAAGTACACAATATCACTGACACCCTGCTTCGGAGGGCACGTTAAGCAGTCGGTCCCGGACGCTGTCAATAGATGGCGGTCGTTACAGTTCCCAACCCGCAGTGGAGCAGCGTGGTGGACTTAAGCTCCAAGCCCCCCTCCTCACCCTGGGAGAGGCCTAAGCCCCTGCAGTGGGGTAAAAATGGGCTGATGATGATGATGATGATGATGATGAAGTCGCATAGTGAGTAGCTATACAGAAAATCTTTAAATGTGTATTTTTTACATATTTTCTCACAAATGTCCAACAATATTAGTTTATTTTGAGAACAGTACCCACTAGAAAATCAGTGAAAATGCTTATGACGAATGAAATCCAGGTCAATTTTTTAGGTACTTATGATTGAGGTCAAATTGATCCAAGTGCGCTTTGAAGTGCCTAAATCTATACCACACAACAAAATATACATTGCAATCGATGTACTAACGTAACACTGGCAAATTACGAGTCGTTTAAGATATATTGTAACAAACATAATTATATACAGAGATTCCGGTGGTTATAGGATAAAACTTGTTAAGATGTTACAATTTTCAACGAATTTAATCGACAAAAGTTAAATAAAAGATTTGTATGTATATTCGTAAGATTCGTAGGCTTTGTTGTTAGTGATAAAATAATTTTGATTCACTTGAAACAACTTAGAAAAATGAAAAAGCATCAGGACAACGCTAGATTTCACCCACTACACAGCAGATGATCCCTAAATTAGAGGAACTGCGATTGGAATGTCTCCGACACCAACCATACTCCCCGTACGGTGCTCCAACAGATTACCACTTTTTCGGAATTTTGGACATTTTCTTGCAAGGAAAAAAAATCAATTCCGATGAGGCAGTCCAAACCGCCTTCAAAGATTTTATTGATTTTCGCTCCCCAAATTTTTCCAACAAAGGAATCAATGAACTGCCTATAAAATGGCAAAAGTGCAAAGATAATAATAAAAGTATAAAGATAATATAAAATGGCAAAAGTGATAAGATAAAGGCAAATAGATATAATTATTGCTTTAATTTTATTCTTTGCCAAACTATAATTTCATACTTCAACTCTTGATATTACACATTTATATTATTTCGGCTTTACGTTTTCATTTCCACAGTAGGTACAGTTCGCTTCAAACTTTATGGCGGATCGGAATACAACGCAATAAGCGTGCTTGCGCAAGTACAGTCATATACCCTACGCTCCACTACGTCCCGCTACACCTAAAACTGGTTACTGCGACTCGACTTGTGCCTATGTTCACATCCGCAGTAAAGTTTGATTGGAACTGTACTACCACTTTTAAATGCCACTTATATTGGGAAGTGAGAAATTCAATTCAAATTTTTCACATTTTATAATTTTATTTACTTAATTCATATTTACAGGTTTCCGTATAATAAACAAACCCCGTATCGTTACTACTCTGTTTGTAAAATATCGCGATGATACATATAGGTACCACATGTAAAATCACAATTTTATTATATTTAAAAGTGATAGTTTCACCAAAATCGTTTCAGTTGTTCTCGAACTATGAGCAAAAATAAACAATTATACGAACCAAAAATTTTGAAATGTTTTTGTTGCAAGGGTATCTAATTAGTAGATCTCAATATTTCGAAAATATCTAACATACATTTCTAAGTTACTGTTTTAACATAACATAACATAACATACGTATGCATCACAACAACGTCTAGGCCCCAAACTAAGCATTCCCTTGTGTTCTGGGTACCAAGCGAAGACACTACATACATATAACAACTAAGATCCGGTACCAGTATTAATATTCATCATATAAATACTGACCCGACCTGGGATTCGAACCCGGGACCTCCGGCGTCCTAGGCAGAGTTACTACCCACTAGGCTAAGCGGTCGTCTATGACACAGGCTTTATGATAACACAGATACGTTACGTAATACATACGTTACTTTATAAAATAAATACGTTCACTTAATTATTCGTGTAAACATCGATACTAAGTCAAGGAGGTTGCTTTCTAGTTTGAATTTTATTCATATAGATAAACTAACTCCCGCTAGCGACTCTGCTTGCTTGAAAATCAATATCGTCTATAACGTCTCATTGTGATTGAGATATGATGAAAATAGAAGTATCAAAATCTCTACAGAAGTAAAAATTACCGCTGTTTTAGGACCGATCAAAATATCGGTCAAATGGTGAGAAACGATTGCCAGTTATCACTAACATTGCCGTGCCAATTAATGACACACTGCAGGGGTTTAGCCTCCCCTCGGTAAGAGGGACTTGGAGCTTAATCCGCCATGCTGTTCTAGTGTGGGTTGGTGTATTGTAACGACTGCCATCTATTGACGGCAGCCGGGGCCGACGGCTTGACGTGCTCTCCGAGACACAGAGTCAGTGATAGTTATGTACATAAGTTAGAAAAACTCATTGGCATATGCCCTGGGATTCGAAGCACGGCCTTCTGAACAAGAAGCGGACTCGCTGCCACTCGGCAATCACTATCATTACATGTTATAAAAAAGTCCCCCTCGCGACTGTCTGTCTGAACGCAACAAACTCAAAAACTACGGAACGGAGTTTCATACGGTTGTCACCAATAGATGGAATAATTCAAAAGAAAGGTTTATGTGTATAATTAATTAATGTTTTTTTTAACTTGGTTGAAATATAACGATTATTGTTGAATATGTCGGAAGAAATCAAGCCTATTGAGGCTTTCATCGAGAACGCTGTCTAATCCCTTTGAAATATAACAAAACCAATGTATAGAGGAATTGTTTCTCTTTTATAGGTATAAAGAAAAGTCCGGAATGGCATATACCTACCTATCTTTTCAGTCTAGCTTTCTATACTAATAACAATATAGAATACAAATACAAAACAAAAAATCCTATTTTTCACCGGTATTTTATCTTTATAATAATATTGTTAATTTATTTTATACAAGGACAGCGCGATTAGGCAAAAACAGGCCAAAATAGTTACAACTTTACCTCTTCTATATTTTGATACCACTATGACATTTAAGTACCTATATCGATAATTATTACAGGTAAATAAATTTCAATTTTGATCTTTGGCTAATGGAAAAACACGAACGGCAAATATTTAAACGAAAGTGGCAATTTACCATATCAGATCACTATGCCCCACTGCTTAGGCCTCCTCTGGGGATGAGGGTGCTTGGAGCTTAATCCACCGCGTGCGGGTTGATGGATTTTAACGGGGATCGATGGCTTACCGTGGTCTGCGAGGCACGGAATCAGCGATAGTTATATACTTTAGTCAGAAAAAACTCATTGGTACATGAACCCACGACCTTCTAGGACTCGCCACCACTCGATGATCGGGACACGATAAGTGGCAATTTATCTATACATATTTATTTTATATTCATTATATATTCCCAGGTCGGATCAGTATTTGTATGATGAATATTGATACTGGTACCGGGTCTTGGTTGTTATATGTATGTGGTGTCTTCGCAAAAATATTTATATATGTATATATTATAAAGAATATTTAAGTAAATATATCAGTTATCTAGTAACCCATAACACAAGCATAATACTTGCTTACTTTGGGACTAGATGGCGCTGTGTGGGAAGTCCCATGTATTATTATTATTATTATTATTCATTTCAACGTAATTTCATTTTCACGTGTATATTATTCATGGTATATTTACAACATTTTCCTCATAAATATTGGAATTCCAAAAAACTTGCAGATGTTATCGTGTGTGTAGGTAACAACACACTGTTTACAATGGACCAAGCGGAGATGACATCGCGTGAGAGACCTCTTTGACTCGCAGATCTCAGTTTTAATCATCATTCCGCAACGTCCGAACCGCATTGAGTAATTTGGGTTAAAACGTCTTCACTATTCGAGATGGACTTTGCGAACAGTTCACCTACGGCTATACAAAAAAAAATCGAATATTTAATTTTACATTTTATTTCAAGAATAAATGAAGTACTTGAGAGATATTGAAAATATTATATTCATTATTCTATTCATGAAAATAGAAAACAGTTCGTACAACTTGCGACAAAATTGACATCAGCGTAATTGAATTATGAAAGGATTGTTAACTAAAACGTGTCGTGATAGCCCAGAGCGCAACGAACCTGTCTCAAATTTATAAGGTCACAAGGCCATGGTTCAAATCCGGGCGTGTACCAATGAGTTTTTCTGACTTAAGTACATTAACTGTCACTGACTCCGTGCCTCGGAGAGCACGTTAAGCAGTCGGTCCCGGTTGCTGTCAATAGATGGCGGTCGATACAATCCCCAACCCGCAGGGGGGTAGCGTGGTGGATTTAAGCTCCAAACCCCTCTCCCCACACCTTGGGGGAGGCCTAAGCCCCTGCAGTGGGGTAAAATGGGCTGATGATGTTAACTAAAATGACTGACACAATACTAAAATCTAAAACAAAAAGAAAATAGGTTAGAAAATAAATTAGTAAACATAGACATAATAATGTCTGGATGGGCCCTCGCAATAGAATGCCAACAAAAAATGACAGGCCATTTTACATACTTGTGTGTATGACTCAAAAGAGCACATACTCTCGCTACGCCACACTAACAATGTACAAACCGTCTCTGTGTGCGTGAATTATACCGAACAGTTAAATGATATTTATATCTACGTTTTTTATACGCCGGCTCTCTATCCAGACATTTCATAATGAAAAGTCGGCAGTTAAAAAGATCAGACTGACTTTAGACTGACCATCTAATCCACTGACTGATGTATATTGAAACCCTAGATTTGTGGATTTGTAAATATTTTGATATTTTTCGTCAGATTGGCATCAACTAGATAGAGGGCTAAACTGACTCCAAACTGATCGTATACCTAACAGTATCTAACAATGCTATCTTGCTACGTTTTCCAATTTTAAATATTGTTGTTCCCGAGAGAGTACGGTTAAAAACAAAGGCTTGTTTTTAAAACCGCTAGCACCTGTAATGGATTGTCTGTAACGAGGTCTTGGTAAATATTAATGCAGAGATGGAATATAAAAGAATTGTCGCAATCGTCAGTACCAAAGTGACATGCAGGTTTTGTGAGAGATGGAAGTCGATAAATCAATAAATTTCCTTTTTTGGGAGACTATTTGAGAGTGATTTAAACGTGAAAAGATCTACACATAATCCGCTGCCGCACTCATAGATTAATTGTATACAAATACAAAATTAATGTTATACATTTTTGCATTGCTGAC
This sequence comes from Luffia ferchaultella, assembly GCA_949709985.1. Lineage (NCBI taxonomy): Eukaryota > Metazoa > Arthropoda > Insecta > Lepidoptera > Psychidae > Luffia > Luffia ferchaultella. Next base: position 8,076,636 of record OX453262.1, read on the forward strand.
TTAAATAAATAAGTATAAACACTGAAAAAAAAACACTTACACGAGTTATATGCGCGCACGTATAAGCATTATCAGTTGTTGCGGTATATGATAAATATCTTAAAACAATATCATGTAATAATTACATAATATAGAGAAGCAACTGTATACGAAATCAGAGTGCATTTCTTAGCGCGCGACAATATCTTTTCCGATAGATATTATTACACAATATATCAAACGAAATTAGATTCTATTGCATTAGAGTTTAACACTTAGATTCAATACAACGATATTATTAACACCAACGTAACATTTTGCGTGAAACGGATAGTTCAGGTAACACGTTCATTGTTCTAGTTCGTGACGTAGCCGCACGAAAGCTCTCACGTGAAATGGAACGTTTTCAATTTAAATAGAGGATCCTCTCATAATGTTACGAAAATATCATTTTATACTAGCTATATAAGAGTATAGATAACTAAATCGAGAAATTGTTGCAAACTTGTTGAGTGATTTCACTTAACCTCTTATAACACTCATTTCTTTAGTTTATTCTAGTTTTATTTGGTTGTCTTATACTGATATGTGTCGTGACAGCCCGAACGCATGGTTGTTATATATATATAAAAAAAAAAAATTATATATGTATATATAATAAAGAATATTTAAGTATGTATATCAGTTGTCTAGTAACCCATAACACAAGCATAATACTTGCTTACTTTGGGACTAGATGGCTCTGTGTGGGAAGTCCCATGTATTATTATAACCTGTTTCAAATCTATAAGGCCATGTGGCCGTGGTTCAAATCCTGGCGTGTACCAATGAGTTTTTTCTGACTTAAGTACATTAACTAGTAGTAAGTAAAATTAATTAAGTCCCGGTTGCTGTCAATAGATGGCGGCCGGTTCATTCCGCCAACCCACATTGGAGCAGCGTAGTGGATTCAAACTCCAAACCCCTTCATCTTGAGGGGAGGCTTAAGCCCCTGCAATGGGTTATAAAAAGGGGCTGATGGATACTGATATGAAAAGAATGTTAGAGAGATTACGGGAACTGGTAGCAGAGACCAACACTTGATTAGACTTTGATTCAACTGATTAAACCTAATTACTGACAAACGAAATTCGTTTACAAGATTTGCTACTCTGGCATAACGAAAGCGGTGGCATGCGAACAGCGATCGACACAGCGTGTATAGGACAGCTTTGTTGTAGTTTTTAATTAACATTGTTTCCAGTTTCATCGAGACTCGTTAGACTTCGACCACTATTCATTTTACAACGAATCCAAGTTAAAAATACCTGGATTTAATTCACTAATTAAAATGTAATTTCAGTTCATTTATCAATTTGTTATCTCATGATAATTAGTGTCGAATCTAAATGTGTTTTTTTTTTCAATAGTAATTTTTGGTAAGTATATTAGTTGTTTTGTATTTTTCCTGTAAGCTTGACAGGGATTATGTAAGTTATATACATGTTAAACTTTTCATAACTACGTTATAGACGAAATGGAAACTCGACTCATTACACTATTTATGATATGACCTGTTATTTTGTTAAGACAAAAATATTGTAAAATGTTGTAGATTATTTGGCCGTTAGTCTCCCAAACAACGAACATCCAAAATAATTTCCTTTTTATATAAATAATGCCTGGGACATCCCGCACAGTGCCATCTAGTCCCAAAGTAAGCAAGTATTATGATTGTATTAGGGGGTACTAGTCACCTGGTATACATACTTAAATATTTATTTTTTTAAATGATATAGTATACATATATGGATATTCTTACACCCCGACACGGAACAAATAGACATGTTCATAAACACAAATATTTGGCCCGAGCGGGAATCTAACCCGCGAACGTTGGTTCCGCAATTAAGGTGTCTAACCACTCAGCCAATCGGTCATATGTAGTCATATGTACGTATGTACGTCTGCCTGTCATCTTGTTGTCGGGTATTTAGCGCTTATGGTATGGCCAAGGGTGACAGTGTCAGAAGTTAAGAAATCAAATTGCCGTAGTTATTATAATAATTCCCACTAATGATCTATGTTCCCACTCATAGATCCTAGGGCTACAGTTGAGTAACTTAGCGCTTTGTTGGTGTTATTATATTTACCTAAGATGGTGCTTGTAAAGCATTTACTATATCATTGTATTGTGACAGTAAATATAGCTCGCTCAGTTTACCATATTTTTAAATGTTTACACAGATTATATCATCACGGGGCATTATCTTTCGTGATTGCTCAAGACCAAAGTAGTCCAAAGTATAATTTAGAATAAAGGATTTATTTAATGATTCCCTTCGCTCAACATTAGTTAACATTTCGTAATTTTGGGCAATATGACAAATTATTACGGGTTTGATTCCTGCCTGGAACAAATATTTGTTTACACGAACCTGTCTGTTTGTTCTGTGTTTGGGTGTAAAATATTTTTTTTATGTATGTATTTAAAAAGCTTTCATAATATGGTGAGTGATTATATTTTTGTTATTTTATAGTTTATGAATTTACTTCTTAAATACTGACACTGAAACTTTTTTTAAATTAGGTAACTAATTATGTTATTAATGTTATTGATGAAAAATAATGTTTTAAATCTCCAATCTCTGTCTAACAGAGACGGCAATATCGTCATGTCAATGACGTTACGCATCGGTACGGACATTTGGAATACTGTCAAACTTTATTTTGCAAGAAATAGATAGAAAATAAGTTATTTTTATTTCTTCTTCGGGAAGCAAATATATTCCTCCAATAATTAATTAGTTATATTAATGAATTAATATTAAAAGAAAAATTAATTACAAACTAAAATTAACTACTTATAAAAATATAAATTATAATCTACAAATATTAAGTTTATATACACAATCTAAAAAGCTAAAAATAACCAATCCCTGGCGAACCTGACGCAAAGGTAACGCTCGCGGCATTACCGCGTTGGATCGCTATGGCGAGCCTCTGCACCAGAAACGACCCCCCTCTTCTTAAGTCGGCGACCGATGCTCATAATTAATTTAATTTATTAATTTTTTAACCAATTTTGATTGTTTTAAATTTTGTTATCGTATAAAATCTATATTAATATTCTTTAAGGAATAATTTTGTTAATGTCTAACCCCTAATTTTTTGCCTCAAGCATATTTCCAGTACTATCAGCATAATATAACAACAATATATCTGCCATAATATTTCGTTAGGTATGACCTGTGAGGTTTTTTTTTTAATTTCTTATGTATTAATCAAGTAAAAGGCAAAGAATTAAAATTACGACTACCTTAATATATTTCCTGTATGCGCTAAAAAACTAGAATTGCAGTTTTTTTTTCGTTGTTAACCGCATTTCGCAATGCATCGTATTGTGTAAATTTTTTGAACTCTCACACAAAAGTTACAAAAGTAATCCGAACAATGTGACCGCACAGTGTTTCAAAAACTCAGTTTTACAGAAAAATCACACAGTGGTTTTAGCTTACAAGGAACTAGATCAAATTATAGTCATGTGAAGTTTAATGTATTTACAAATAAAAAAAATAAAAAATTGGGATCGCGAATAAAATTAATGCATTTTTCAAAATAATTTATATACCTTTAGAAATCACCTATTAAAAATCAATCCAAGACTTTTAAATTGAGCGATGTAACCTGGAAAAAGTTTTTGGGAATAATTTGACCTAAACAGATTTAGGTCATACTATGATAGTACTGTAAATATTACTGCATTCCATCTTCAAAATTGGCAAGATTTAAACGAGGACACTTTAGCGTAGTGGCTTCGTTTGAGATTAGTGCGCTGGCGACGTTAAAATTCGTTGCTTATTAATTTAATAAGCAATATTTAGTGCAAGTGAAATAAATAGTCATTTTAAACTGATTTTAAACAAACCAAAATATCATATGTATTAAATTCTAATATTTAGGATGATACTTTAAAAATTTAATTTTGATTCTACGCGTAGAGGTGCTCTATAAAATTTTAATCTAATCTAAGAATTAAAATCTTATTTTAATTTTTTTTTCTTGTTCAAAATATCATTGTAGAAAAGCTTTAAAATGGAAGACTTGGCAGCCAAGCTACCATGATACGGAATAATAAGGAATATTTTAATATTTTAGTTAAATATTTCACCTTTTGACATACTATATTTTTAACGAGTTTTCCGCATGGAAAAGCTCACTGTTTGTTGTTGCTAAAACGAAATTCCATCTTAGATATTATCTTTAAATTGTTTCCCGCCTTTACAAGTTTACTTTATTCTTGAAATTGGAAGTAGGTACGCTTTTAACTGACAGCGTAATTTTCTCTCTAATGCCGTTATTTTCCGTTAGTTTGTCTGTATGCGTGTTTTAGAATAAACTTTGAATTGATCCCGCGACTCTAGTGAACGAAAATCTATTCTAAGATTTGATAATCACCGGACGTCGCTTTATGTTCCAATCTCATCCAGAAAATTTGTTAGATTAGGTACACCGTTGATTCATAATTAGACGTAACACGTTACGTTACACCATTGTCCATAATGTACCTGTACGTCTATTTAACAATTGTGTAACAACAAAATATCGGATGTTGTTGTTATAATAATCAAGGTTAAACTTGGCCCTACAATTGAAAAAGAATGGATTTCAGTCAATGAATTTTTTGTGTACGGTTTACATTAATTTCAATTATGGTCATGGCTGACTTTCAACAAAATATAAAATTTTCAATAGACGACAAACATATGCAATTACACTAATTGCAATTAGACTTTGCAGCTGATCTTCATCATCTTCTTATTTATTCTTCATCATCTTTATTTTTCTTTACTTCATTTTTGAAAAAAAAAAAACAATTGTCTCTTCCTATTTTTTAGAAAATTTATACCAAATATCATTTCGCAAAATTCTTACTCTTCACTAGGTAAGTACTTGCAAATTAAATAAAAGTTATTTGATGCTTTTATGCACTTTGTATATATCAATCGTTTGACAGTTTCATATTTTATGTATGTAGAGCGCGACGCCATAATTTCATGACGTATGTTTTTTTCTTCAACAATAAAAATATTTTTAGAACTAAAAGCCAGTAAATAATAATTCAGGTGATTGTGGGAGCTTAGAGCCTAAACTAGGTCGAACCTGTTCTTATAGGTATCCAGACATCCACCCCGCCACGTTGTTGGTACGGAAAATTCATAATATTTATTTAAAAATAAGATGTATATATTAATTTTCAGTTTCCTACATTTAAACGATACGTTTGTGTTGTTATTGCTTTTTCAGCTCGAATTTGTCCAGTACAGACATAGACTTTTCTTAATATATGCCACCGTATGCGGACTTTCACCATTTAGATCCAGTGAATTCCCGCCACTTATAGAATCGTTCATCCACTTAGTTTTAGTGGCGTCCAACACTCCGTTTGTCAATCATCAGTATTTGAAGTATCTAATATTCCATTATTATATTCAATGGACCACAATTTATAATGCCCTTTATTAAATTACCGTAATTGTCAGTATAACAAGCAGTTGTGGAATGACATTTTGACAGAATCGAGACGATTTCGTGATCTCGTTGCTAAGAAAAATCAATTCGATTTCTGTTCTCCGATTATCGATTACCAGTAAATATTCAAAATTATATCTAAATTATAGGATAAATAACTCATTACCTATAGGCATAGTACATTATTTGTAATATTCTTTATTGTACAACACAAGAAAATATTAAATATACAGAAATACATCAATTTGTTAATAAGAATGGTATAATGGAGGTCTTGTCGCTAAAAGCTTTATCTTACAAACAACCTTTGGATAAAACGGGAAAAAGATCATGACAAAATATGGAATAGTAGGTATGTGGGGTACCCACCCACTGATAAACGAATAAATAACTAATTAATTTATGTAAATGAACTGTGTGTATATTACAGTAATATATTACAGTAATATACATCAATAAACTATATAAATATGTCAAATATATATATATATACAATATTAGAAGAAAATATTAACACATATACCTACTACCACTCATTCATACAGACAAAGACCACAAATTCAAAAGAATGAGCTAAGTTTTTTCGCCGTTTCTCAAAAGCCACGTAACGTAGACATTATTAAAGGTTTAAAATATTTTCTTAGGATTCAGAAAATGGTTAGTTGGACGTCCTAATTTTTTTTTCTGCATTGTCCGTCGTCATCTGAATAGGCTACTTTTGAGAATTTCAAAAATATTAAATCCAAACAAAAATCAAATAAAAAACTTCTTTACTTCAAATGCGCAATTAAAATACTAACCTCCCCACCCACCAGTCTTATTTTCTAAGTGTATTAAGTATTATTCGTATTTTCTAATAATAAAATTTTGATATATTTTAAGTTAGCAGGGCCAAATATAAAAGAAAAACTGCACATTTTTTTGACAATGTTACTTATAATAAAATAAATAAATAAATATCCTTAAATAACCTTCAATTCGGTCTATCCATTGTCTGTCGATGAAATGCTGGTATGCGTAAACTCGATTCGCTCTCGAACGTTCAATTTCATTTTAAAATCAAATATATTTTTATAAGTAATGTAATTATCGGACTGTAATATTCTCACCGGAGTAATCTAACAAAACAAGGAACTAATTATGTATTGGGTATATAGGTGTTAATTTTTAATAATTATAGATAGCAGAAGTTTAAACGATAATATATCGTAACACCCGTGACAAACAGAAAGTTAAACGGCAAATACATTAGTATTGAATTCGTGACTGGTCTCAATTCGTGTTAGTTATTTTGTAATGATTTTATCATATTAACGAAATTTTATAATCTAAAAATTTACGAATTTAATTTATATCGTAATTTAATACTAATTCACGAGCTTACATCGAATACGAAATTATGGTTAAGGAATTACTTTTCCGTAATATAAATCATACAAAAGAATTCAAAAGACATCAATGTAATCGAACTCGTTGATATCTTTTGTATAATGATTTGTCAATAATATTTCCAATAAAATACAACACGCTATTTCTTTCATTTTGCACTATATTAATTTAAGTGATAAAATATTGACTAACAGACATAAATAAATAAATAAATGATTATTATTATTATTATTATAAATCAATACCAAAAAACCACGTGTCTAATGGAACGTTTTAACAAACACTTTTTAAAAAATATCCACATAACTTGTTATTTTACTACTTTGCAATCGAAATGAAAAACAGATGTTACTTTCCGAATCAAAGAATCTTCGCGGTTAAAAAAAGATCTCCATAAAATTCTATTGTAACAAGCAGTTTCCGTTAAAGTTAGTTACTGAAAATGCATCTGTAAAGTATACGAATGCATTACAAATTTTTAATGCATTCTATTGTATCGACTAATACCAATAGTTATAGTTGATGTTAATGCGATAGGCTCTGAGAAAGGGATTGTGATTATTTCATAATTTGATTGGATACACCACGATGTACGTGCGCGTAAGCCACGCGAGCACTGAGGTCAGAATGTGACAGAATCGATGTAACTCTCTTGCGAAAACTTATCAATCTATAGGTATAGATAGTGATTTGGAAAGAACACGTCGCTTTGATGCACGGTAAAAGCTCCATAATCCGACAGAGTCTCGATGTCCAGTGATCCGGATTTACGCACTCTATTTTATCAGGGGCTATCTTTTTTATAATCAGCCGAAATCAGTGCTTTTAGAGTTCCTTATTCGAACGGAACCAACGAGACCCTGTTACTAAGCTTACGTCTGCTGTCCGTCCGTCCGTCTGTCCTAATTTTATAGGGATGTATTTTATAATCGTACTTAATAGGTAACCGGTCGAATTTTTCACACATCATCATCATCAGCCCGTGTCCTCCACTGCAGGATATAGACCTCTCCCAAAGCTCGCCACCACACATGGTCCTCCGCCTTTCGCATCCGACTACCCCTGGTATGGTGCTATTTCCCGGTACGGTAATTTTTCACACAATATGTGTTATTATAGCGGTTATTCTAAAAAATAATTTAAAAAATATACGAAGTAATGGCGGTTTTCATACAAGAAAGGTTTTTATTTCTATATTAAAAACGGTAAAACATTCAATCATCAATTTTGGTTTGATTCTTCTTCTTCTTAGTTATTGGCGTTCTCTGCATTTATTATAGCAATTTCGCCCGAGTCGAGTATTCTGTTCGTATTTTTAACAAAAAATAACAAGAATAGGCAGCGTAGTACGATTATTATGGAGCTTTTCCAAAATATCGCCAGAAACCACGACGTTCCACGTGCGCCATTTTGAAAAAAAAACTCTATTTGGTTAGATTATGGTGCAAAATTTCAAATCGTCAAATAAGAAAAAATGATTAAGTGTAAGTCAGTGTCGTGCTAAGGATCTCGAATCGAATGAACGAAAACTCAAATATTTTTTTTTGGTAAATTATAATACATATATTAGTGGTACGGAAACTCAAAGCTATAGCCGTAATCGCACTTGGTTTGATATTATTCACTAAAATTTCTTTGACTTCATTTTCTTAAGTCGAATGTTTCATTTGTCGTCATTTTCCATATCGCAATATATGAAAAATCAACCAATTTTCATCTTCTTTTAAAGGTCTAAAAACGCTAAAGCGTCGTGAGGAATGCATGTACATCGCTTGGGGCACTAAAGTAGGTGAGATTCCCAGCATTTACGCCGTTCCGGCAGCGAATCGCGTCTCGCATTGTCCAAGTTACATAGATTTATTGCTTACTTGCTTAATCAGGGAATGGAGAAGAAAATGTCTATTACGTTGCTGGGAAACGTTGGGATTTCATGTTTTTATTACGAAAATTTGATAATTGTTTGATAATGACACCGACGCAAGAAGAATAAGTTGTTTAAATACTATAGTCTGTTTACAGCTTCGTCTACATAAATACATAAACAGGCACCAGTCTGCTCTTCGCTTACTTATGTAGTTCATTTTATGTTCGTTTTAAAGTTCTGAATCTTGTAAAGCCAAATTTATGAGAACGACTTTTTATGAGATCGTTCATTTGTTAGTACATAATTAAATTTTTCTCTCAATTTAAGCCAATTCAAATCAATTTAAGAAATGAATCATTATTTAGTGAAACATTGATTCATTTCTTAAATTGATACTACACTTTGATTGAGATTTTTTTAAATTTTGTACGATTAGAGAAATACTTCAATTTAAAAATTTTTAATCTTTACTCAACTATAAGCTTTACCTTTTGTAAGTCTATGATTGATTGGCTTGCCTAGACATAGGTTCACTTGAAAGTATAGGTTTTCTTAAATGAGGGACTTACGTATAGCAACTGAAATTATTGAAGTATAATAGTCGAATTTGAGCTGTCGCTTATAGTGCAACCATGAAATAAGTTCTTTGGGGTCGAAGGAAAGACAAATTTTACTTTCGTTTCAGGTGTTGTGGCAGCTGTCTATTTTCGCTGTACACGAACGCATAGTCCACCTTAGCCCACCATTTAGTTATCAACTGTCATTATTAGTTCCATGAACTGTCATGACAGCCAACATTCTGAGAGTGACATTATTTTTGTGTATATGCAACGAATGGCTGACCTAATAATTCAACCCTGTGACGTCACGCTATGAGAATTTTCAAAATTATATAACTACGTAAATACCGATCTAAATAAAAAAAAAAATCAAATTACTTTCTTAAAAGTGCCTATTTTTTCGAAAAATAAAATAACGGACTTTTGTACAAAAATTTGGGAATGGTCCATATCCCATTCATATCCAAGCAATCAACTGGACTAGTGAGTCAAACACATAGTTATAAGTTATTAAAACAAAGACAAACAGTTTAAAATTATTAATTGTTTTTGGGTGCTCCCAACTTTTACACTTTTTTTGGGTACACCCAAAACACAATTAATAATTTATAACTATTTGTTAATTCCCTGCACGTGTAAGTTATATAAAAGTCACTTAATAAAAAAGTTAACGTATTTTCTGGGTATCATAGGAAATAACTTTTAATTTCAATTTGCACCACGAAAACGTAACGATTATATTACTTAAAGTATTTGTATGATATATTTATATGTATGTGGTGTCTTCGCTTGGTACCCAAAACACAAGCTAATGCTTAATTTGGGGCCTAGACCTAGTTGTTCATGTATACGTTATTATTATCATTTAAAATGCAAAAAAATGCTAAAAATATTATATTACTACAAGTAACCATTGGATATACAATTTAAAATTTCTATTTTTCAGATACAACGAAAATAAAACAATTATTAACACATAAAATTATTTTTTTAGTAACAAATTCTTAACCGTTTATTTTTTTTAATGTTTTTCATAATTAAATTGAATTAAAACAACTCTCGAAATTTATTATTTACGAAAACAAGTGAGACTGAGTTCATAGATAACAGAAAAATAACAAACTCAAAGATTAGACAGACCACATAATGTACTTCATTGGATTAAATCCATATCATCGGATTGAACATTCTGTGAAATTAGAAGTGAAACGTAATTTCAGGGTCATTTTCCAGCATGATTTTCACATTTGCGTCACAATAAATTCTACTAAGCCCAAGTGGCGTAAGTATATTTGGTCTGTGGCGTATATTTTATTTAAAATAATGTTTTTATCAATTTGATCGTAATAAGTTAATGAGTTAGATGTAAGAGTGTTCTGTCTCGTATAGATTTCATATTGGTGACCTCCGGGGTGCAGTGGTCAAATAGAACATCTGTGATACAGAAGTGTCGTGATAGCCCAAAGCGCAACGAAACAGTCTAAATTTAAAAGGCCATAGGGCCATGATTCGAATCCGGGCGTGTACCGATGAGTTTTTCTGACTTAAGTACATAACTATCACTGACTCTGTGCCTCGGAGAGCACGTTAAGCAGTCGGTCCCGGACGCTGTCAATAGACGGCGGTCGTTACAATCCTCAACCCGCAGTGGAGCAGCGTGGTGGATTTAAGCTCCAAGCCCCTCCTCACCCTGGGGGAGGCCTAAGCCCCTGCAGTGGGGTAAAAATGGACTGATGAAGTGAAGTGAAGATACAGAAGGTTCCATTCTCCGTTAGATATATATAAAGATAGATATAATATATATATCTATATATATATATCTGGTTTTTGGCTGTTAGTTCCATATATATTTTTTAATATGAACTTTCGGTAATAAGCAACGTAATGTTATATACTTATGAAAAAACTTTCAAAAGTTCTTCAGTTTTGTATGAATTTTCCATTGAGTACAACAAAAATACCTATACATAGCATACGATCCAACGATCACCAACGTGACCAAAAAAATGTGAAGAAAAAATATTCGCCACAGATATACGCTACTCGATGTTTGAAAGGGCACCTTAATTTAGTGTAACCCACGTGTGAATATTGTACTGGAAAAAAAACAAATAAAAATACTGATATTGTAAGTGTAATTTAACAAAATGGCTAATACGGTCTATATGACTTTGCCATTTTACTTGGTATAAAATGCTTTAACTTGATGATTCTGAGATTTAAGATTAGGTAATTCAAATTCCACAGACAAGTCAACCTTATAGACCACGCTTTGACAGGGAGTAGCATTCGCCAAGGCTATGTAGTGACACTACATAACTACGTCACTAGTGAGCCGTCAGTTGTAAGCAGGTAGGAAGCCATTAAATTGTCAATTTTGAACGAGCCAATGAAAACTAGCCGACTTCTCCCCTCACCCCGCCACTTTTTGGCGATTTCGTTTTCATACTGACGTTTATTAAAGCGTGGTCTATAGGTTGACAGGTCTGTGTTCAAATTCAAGCGACAAACACCAGATTTTATTCTTCCTTTATTTTCTTCTACATTCTATTCATCACTATTTCCCGCCTATCTGCCATCCGAGACTAAAATCAAAAGTCACGACAAATTGCTAAATTTTATGAATTTGCCATTTAGCGCACACCTTATTTTTCCCCTCCGCCATCTTTGAGAATCGTTCGTTTCGATCAAAAAAGTCCCTTAAACTTTAATATATAAAATTATTCAAATATTTATATGAATTTTCACTTACCGCAAATTATTGACAAGCGTGACATGACGTCGGTGCTGCAATGTATTACTTAAACTAAAATCTGTAACAATTTACACAATATTATAACAACGCAAACGAATTAAAAAAAAATATAAGCAATACACAAGTTTAAGGCGCATTCAGATTTAGTTGACAGTGAGTGAGGTACTTTCTGACTGCAGGTGTTACGCCAACTGTTAAATTTATGTGAAAATATTGTTTTGTTCACAAAAAACCAGAGAGCACGTTGCCTTATTTCCTTTAACGCCGGTACAAAGAAAGCGATTCACCATCAGCTAGGTCTGATTATTAACTTAATTACATCACTAAGATCTATTATAATTTATTTTTTTCACGGTTAAATTATGTTTTTATAATCGCTATATATACTTAAAAAATTTCATCACCGGTCAGGCGGGCGCGGGAAAGTCGCTTACTTTCCCGCGCTTTTTTCCTTTTGTCTTTAATTATCATTTAGACTAGACGATAACACGAAAAAAATAGTTACACGTATTTTATTATTATTATTGTTATTACTTACATAAACAGAAGAATTATTACCGCTGGTATTATCAAGTAAAATCGTGAAAACAAATTCAAATAATAAACTGAAATTTTCATGTACCTATTAATTTTCGTAGCATTATAGTTAAATAGACTATTTGAAAAGTAGAAGAAGTTCTAGTGTAAAACTTGTGACAGTTCGTGATCGCATCGCCTATGGCTAAACGTGATTTGCCAAAGGGATTTATTTCAACCGTTTACTAATAGCAAAAATGTTTTAACCGACTTTTTAAGGCTGTATTTATTATATATAAAACTTAAGTATTCATATAGGATTTATTACAAAAAAATAAATGATTGTCAAATATAAATTTTTTATTCGTTTTATAGGCTCCACTTGTGAAAAATTCAGTTCACTTTCGTTATTTTATTATTTCGTTACTCATTAATGTACGACTTAGTTGTCTTTGAAAATCTTATATTTTATTTTTACTACATTAACCTTATCCATTGTAAAATTATATTATGTAAAAAAAATATCGCGTACGTTTACATCGCGCGAAAAATAAATTTTGAACAACTCAATTACTTTACACTTAAATTGTTTTCATTCCGTTTATTATCATTGGATACGTTGTATTTATAATTTTTATTCGATTTTTTATGCCCATAAATAATTCACAATTTTTATTTAATATCCACAAGTGTTACAACACCACATACATATATGCAAACTACGTGTATATTTCAAAGTATAAAACGCCGAATATATCACATTTCTTAAATTTTACTTTATCACTGTATATTAGGTTATTATCACTTTTTATTATTTAAAATTTAATTTAAATTTCATTTTTGATATTAAATAAATATAACAAAAACTCACCGTAGTCGCGTAGGCAAAGCGCGTGTGTCGACTGCGCGGGAGTGGACCGCGAGGCACTTTTATGTAATACATGGTTGTCCGTCACCCCACGCGAAGGGATGACTATGTCCTTAATGAAATCCCCCTTCTTTTCTTATCGTCATTTCTCGATGTAGATATATAGTATTTCGTAGTACGCCTAGTATAATAGAAGTCTATGGACGTAGAGTTCACAATAGGACTCCACTCCTCGAAGTTATCGTAAATTCTAGCAACAATGGATGTACTAAAAAAAAATATAATTAAATAACAATTTATTTAAACATGAATATCGGATTACAATTTTAATTCATAATATATTTATTAAATATTGTAGATAGATTATAATATTAGGAGACCTAAGAAACAGGTCCGACCTAGTATGCGCTCCAGTCTCACACAATATTTCTTTTGAAATTTTTTTCTTACTATGAAAATTTATACCTATATAAGTTCTGCTCTATTAACTATTTGAAAGACAAAATACTGATACATCACAAAATGTCAACATGCGTTTATATGGAACTATCTCACATTACAATGCACTCTTTGATCTTCAAAAATTTTCACGAGTATGGAATAGGCACATCATCATCATCATCAGCCCATTTTACACCACTGCAGGGGCTTAGGCTTCCCCAGGGTGAGGAGGGGGGGCTTGGAGCTTAAGTCCACCACGCTGCTCCACTGCGGGTTGGGAACTGTAACGACCGCCATCTATTGACAGCGTCCGAGACCGACTGCTTAACGTGCCCTCCGAAGCACGGTGTCAGTGATATTGTGTACTTAAGTCAGAAAAACTCAATGGTACACGCCCGGATTCGAACCATGGCCAATGCGCCTTATAAATTTGAGACAGGTTCGTTGCGCTCTGGGCTATCACGACACTTGTGGCATAGGCACGTATTGTTCTTATATTTACCTACATCTATAATTGTCTTCTATTTTATAGATGTTTTATTTTGGAAATATATAACTATTGTAAAACTATGATAAATGACGTCTGTACATTGAACTATCGAAGACATTCTTGGAAAATTTATTTTAATCACTGTACTTAAAGTACATAATTTTTAATTAATTTTTTTCTTTGTCTGTCTGTATTTTTGCTTTAACATTTATAATTCAAGAACCCTAGATAAATTCTAATAGAGCTTTCAAATTCAAACGCCTAGATGAAATCATGTGTCAACATTTAGCTATATAACACGCTGTTATATCTACGAGCGAAGCAATAGCAAGAAGAGTATTTTGTAAAGCTGTTTCACAAAATATATCAGTTTATATGATGTAAGAAATATAGTTAATATTTATGTAGATTAAAAACTGAATAAACTTATTTAACACTATCGCAAGAAAAAATTGAGTTTTTCGATGTGTGCTAAAAAATGACGTAACGCACGTCGAGTACCTACTACATCTTAAGCCAATTAAATCAGAATGTTATTTTCTTTTGCTTTCGAGATTGATCTTTAATGTTTTATAAGTGTTTGTTCATAAATTAAATAGGAAGCTTTTGCCACTTATTACAAATCATATTTATTTTCCGAATTTCTTATTGTCAAAATGGTTCAATTCAAATTGAATTCTTACGCTGTAGTGTAAGCTACGCTGTAACAATATAATGCAATATAATGATTTCGAAAATCACACATAAAATTATTTTTGTATTATTAATTCTTTTTTCGTTTAAAAATGCTTTTATTAAAATTTTCGTTGGAAGCATCGTTCATTTGTATAATATAATGGATATTAGATACAGAAAAATGGATATAAATTTCGTTGCCAATTTTTCGTTTACAATGACTTTTGAATAATCTGTAGTTCATAAAATTTTAAGAACGTGATGTATTTCAAGTTTAAATTACAGGTAATGTAAACTTCTAGAACTAATTATTTAGTCTATACAATTTATTGTTTCAAGGGATGTTTGATAAATGATACAGGGCATTTAGGGTAATTAAATCCTAAAACAAAAATGTTCTTTAAAATGAGAATGTGTATTAGTTGTGTGGCAGCACTTGCACGATGAGAGAGCCGGTCGCCATCAATACATGGCAGTCGTGAAGTCCACCAACTCGCGTTAGAGCAGCGTGATGTAAGCTCCACATCCACACCTCACACCTAACAAACACAAACGTTTACATAGTTTTTGCTTACAACGAATTTCCTGCAATATAAAATAAATATAAATTCACAGAAAAATTGCTAAAAAAATAAAAAATATTCTTTGTTACCCCCCTCTAATGTATATATCTACCAATTTTCTTATATAGACGCCTCGGAGTCTTCAACTCAAGCTATCTGTTTGTCGAAACGTTTGACTTCCTTCCTGAATATCTGCTCCTGTTTTTACCATTATATCATAGAGTAAATTAATTAGACAGTAGCGTTTGGTTTTTATGGAGTGACTTCAATGTGAAATGTGACTTACTACTATAGAAGTGACATTATGAAAGTTTGCGGGGTTGAAGACCGGCGCGCGGGGACCTTTCGCACTGAAACTTGAACTAAAACTCGCCACGTGTCAGCTAGAGTATGAGCGGTTAGACGGTGAACACAGAAAGTTATCCGAATTTAATATTTCCAAACCCAGTGGTTTGGACTGTGCGTTTATATACCAGTTGTACGACCAGTAGTGTAGTCACAAGATTATTTTATGAATATTAGGTTCCTGACCACGCGGTCACTCTTGCGTGGTCTACAGTGTTTTCGGTTATAACGTCGATAGAGATCGCTCTCGATTTTACCCGCGTGGACTACATATTTGTATTATAAAAATATTATCACCCCTTTTCACTTTTTTAGAGGTTATAATAGCTATAATTGTAATACGTGTTTGATTATTCGTTTATATTAATATATTATTTGAAGTCTAGAATCGATACATGTGGTATACCTATTCATATTTATTCCATATAATTTTAGTACCCTTTTTCGCCCTTTACTTATTTGTTTCCTATCGATTTGGTAATTTTATACACATCTATACCCCGAGTTCTTTCCAACAGTACCCTGAAATAACTTTTCCGCTTTACCAATTCTGAAATAATTCGTTGAAGAAAAACCCTTCCAGAGTAACGATTTTATTTATATACTATAAGTTTATAATTATTATTATATCGTAAGTCACACCTATCACAAAATATAATTAATTACAAACTTATGTCCAATCAATTTTAGTAATTGTGAACGATAAAATCGATTTTATGTAACTACTATTTCGACTTTCCATTCCTTGGCCATAGTATAGATATTCGATAATACATTTTTATGTCACTTACGATTCATCGGATCTACGAGTACGTACCTATATAAGATGATGAGTTGCAGGAAGGTTACTTAAGGTAGCGACTATTAGAGTAAAGTGTGATCAAAGAAGCACACGTCGTGATAGCTCAGAGCGCAACGAACCTGTCTCAAATTTATAAGGCCCCATAGGGCCATGGTTCGAATCCGGGCGTGTACCAATGAGTTTTCTGACTTAAGTACACAATATTACTGACACCGTGCTTCGGAGGGCACGTTAAGCAGTCGGTCCCGGACGCTGTCAATAGATAGCTATAGATTACAGTTCCCAACCCGCAGTGGAGCAGCGTGGTGGACTTAAGCTCCAAGCCCACCTCCTCACCCTGGGGGAGGCCTAAGCCCCTGTAGTGGGGTAAAAATGGGCTGATGATGATGATGATGAAATAAGCACACACCATGAATTAAATTATTATTATTAAGACATTAAAATTGTCGTTATATATGTGTGGTTATTCGTTTTCATTGGTTTGTCACCGAATTTAAGTAGCCTTCTTGCAACTCGCGAAGCTATCGCAACATTTTAACTTTTGCTCTCATGTTTAAATTAAAAAATGTGCTTTTTAATTTGTGTTATTTTATGATGACGGAAGGAACAATATAACCTTGAATTATATTATTATTACATTCGACTTATATTCATTATAATCGTTTCAGGTGGCGGACGTCTACTGCTGGAAATAGGCCTCATCCCTAGAATTACACAACGTTTGGTTCAGAGCTATCTGCAACCAACGACGGCCCGTGATTTTCTCCAGGTGGTCAGTACATCTAGTGGGGAGCCGTCTCACACAGCAACGTCCGGTTCGTGATCGTTGCTTGAGAACTGTCGATGTGGTGTGTCCTTTGCCGCTTCAACTTGCTAATTATTTAGTTATATAGAAATTGTTACTGTAAGAATTATAGAAAAGAGATTTGCTAACTTTAAGCTCAATTATTACCACTTATTTACTAAATAAAACTATTATAAAATAAATGAATTTTAATAGTATTAAATTTTTAATTTCTTTTTTGTAACGGATCGGAAGCACTCATAACTAGTGCTTTATTTAAGTTATGAATGCTTGCCTTCACAGCTGCGTTGAGTTATTATGGTCTGATTGGCGGTAGGTAGCGTAGTGTGATAGGTGGGGGAACTATTCAGATCACCTTATCAGGTTATCATGACCTTTGAATCCCGACAACTGATTCTAGATCTCGACAACAGCGCCACCTACCGGACCCAACTATAGCTAAGAACCAACCAGGTAATCCACAGACCAGTCAACCTATAGACCACGCTTTAATAAACGTCAGTATGAAAACGAAATCGCCAAAAAAGTGGCGGGATGCGGGGAGAAGTCGGCTAGTTTTCATTGGCTCGTTCAAAATTGACAATTTAATGGCTTCCTACCTGCTTCCAACTGACGGCTCACTAGTGACGTAGTTATGTAGTGTCACTACATAGCCTAAGCGAATGCTACTCCCTGTCAAAGCGTGGTCTATAAGGTTGACTTGTCTGTGAGGCAATCCCATAAGTAAAAAATCTACAGATTTCCTACTTTTCGCACAAATCAAAACTAAAAACTTATAACACATTTTTGTCATACAAATTTATTCAAATTTTTGAAAAAAAAAGTTATACGCCAATTTTTAAACAATTGGCACCATAAGATGTCCTGCGAGCTCGTGCATCTTTTGAAGGTACTGCCTTTCGTCTACCTTTATCATTTCCTGAAATATAGCTGCATCTCGCTCTCTGGAGTAACCGATCTGGTAACCATTCAATGAAAAGGGCACACCTGCTTAGGTTACAAAATTTCTTTTTTCAAACTGTAGACAATTTATCTGCTTCAGGAGTTTTTTTCACATTTTTTCGATATTGGCTTTCGGTTCTGAAATAATCAACTTTTTGTCTAAAAAGTCGAGAAATTTCGTCTTTTATTTCACCATTTTTTATTTTCCAAAAAAAGTTACGAACTGATTTTAGATTTGATATCATACGTAACTTCACAGGCCCTTGCATTTTTTGACACTACTGTCTTTCGACTACCATCAAACCACCATTGGCTACAATAAATTTCGGAATTATACCCGAAATACATTCCCCTACGAAAATGTACATTTTCAATGTTAAAAAAACCATTAAAATCGGTCAAGCCGTTAAGGAATATAAGAATCACGAACACACGCACACCGGAAATACTTAGACTGACAGTGTGGCAAAGGCTCGAATTTCGGTGAATTAACCGATTTGTTTATTTAAAATAACGTCACGTATCGACCGACATCTTCATGTTTTTATACTTTCCATTCGTCAGTGAAGAGCTAAGAATGTTTTCATTTAGAATACTTGAACCACAGACAAGTCAACCTTATAGACCACTCTTTGACAGGGAGTAGCATTCGCCAAGGCTATGTAGTGACACTACATAACTACGTCACTAGTGAGCCGTCAGTTGGAAGCACGTCGGAAGCCATTAAATTGTCAACTTTGAACGAGCCAATGAAAACTAGCCGACCTCTCCCCGCACCCCGCCACTTTTTGGCGATTTCGTTTTCGTACTGACGTTTGTTAAAGCGTGGTCTATAGGTTGACTGGTCTGTGACTTGAACAGACATCTAGGCATTCTCGTTTTTAGGGTACCACATTTCAACAGATGAAAACCTCGAATAATAATAACTTGCATATAGATACATGGATCACCGTAGGAAGAGATAGACCAAATTACGATCGATGAATTACGAAACAATAACACAGAACGAGATGACACAATTATTTTATATTCAATTTAACTGGATTGAGAGCGCGTTGTTCGGTTCAACTTCGGTCACCCTCGGTTTATCTTCGGGAATCTCTTGTAAATTCGATACAATATTCATAGACCACTGTACCACACCCATGGTCATGGTGATGGATATCGAAAACATGGTAACATAACTACATACCAATTAGTATTTCATCATCATTTCAGCCGGATATCCTCTATCGGATATAGGCCCTCTAGATCTTCAAGACGCTCTTGGACCACCTGTAGCTAAGGTTTTTAACTATACTATTTAAAAAAGTTGTATGCTTTATTAAATGTAAAATTATTTTGTACTGTTGTAGAAAAATCAATTACGATTAAAAAATGTATATTTGTATAAAAATTAAAAGCAATAAAACATGCCTTATTTACAGTCAAATAATAAAAAAAAGTGCTGCACGAATGGTAGTTTCAGAATGATACCATTTGACAATGACAGTCCTTTGTCAGGTGCATTTGATGACTTGTTTTGCACTGTCTGCAATCGCGGTGGACATTGGTAGATAGACTTTTACACAATGCTTCTGAAGAGTTAAAAATTTTGTCCTCCACTTCAGTATTCAAGAATAAATGCTATGTGGCAAGAAAAAAAAAGTGTGTGCGTGTAACCTTTACGCGCGATTGAAGTAAAACTTTGAAGTTTTTTTTGTACGTTTTATAATAACAAATATGATATGATTCTTCGCTACTATCCCAGTTTGACAATTCTTCTAAAAGTTCGAAGTCAGAATCGCTTTCACTGGACGTAGACATTTTCACACTAAATTACAACTAAATTAAATAGATATTGGTTTCAAAATATTAGGATAAAAGTAATTTAGCAAATTTTTATTTGGTGATAGCAGACGATCGATAGGTAAACCATCACATTTGACAGATGGGCCGCATGTTTATCCTCAGTAATAAATTCTATCCTTCAACAGCTGTCAGAAGTATATTGGGACGCACGAAATGTCATTTTCATACAAAAATCTAACTCTGTTCGACCCTCCCGGGGCCTCCTGTCGATAGATGGCGTGCGGCGGTAGATATGTCTATCCGTCGATAGGTTATTGAGACGACAAAACTATACAATGGATAGAATTTCTTACCCTAGTATGGTTAGACCGTCGATAGATAGGTAATTGGGTTTGGCTGTTAAAGATTTTTAAAAAACTTTGCAATTTAAAATTGTTTTTTTTTAAACTGTTGAATTTTTATTCACTTTGCTATTCACAATTGATCCGTTTGAAAATTTGGAAAAAAATAATCCTAATTGATTATGATATTTGCCACTAGCTGGCGTATAAGTCAAGAAGCGTGGAGTATATATGACATATACTTACGACCAATCCAAGTTATTATTTTTAAATAGCGGAAACTACACAGACTATAGTAAGCGTCACTTCCGTCAGAATAAGCGTTACTTCTGTCAGAAAAAAACCTGAGTTACTCCCTAGTCGCGCATAAAAAAAAGTTTTACTTCAAAAATTAAAAATAGGACATTATTTAATTGAGATCTGGACTGCAATGAGAAGTGGCTTAAAAAGCCTTCAAAAAATATTCAAAATCGATAAGTATGACAAAATACGTTTTCAAGAAAGACAAAGAACTAATTATTTTATTTTCCCCTAATAAATACTTTTAATTTTGCTATTTTTGACTTTAAAACACTATATTTTTGGCAAAAAAGTTCTGGATGAAACCTGGCAATACAATGTCAACAAAAATGACAGGCCAACTGTGTGAATCAACAGACTACATACTCTCGCTACGCCATAATGTGCAAACCGTCTCTGTGTGGGTGTATTATAACCGAACCGCTAGGTGATATTTTTAGTTACGCTTTTTAAGACCGACTCTCTATCCAGACGTTATATAATGAAAGCCTGTAGCCAAGGGTACTAATTATTTGTCTGAGATAAAAACTATATTCTAACGATGTTATTTTTGTCTGGTTCTCGTAGGTATAGTAATTCGACATGGTGGTAAAATGGTAATGGTAAATTGACCAGTCCGAAATGTGGTTCTCAATAGAAAGAGACAGTGAGTAAGTACCTACCTCGTACGAACAAGTACCTTGATTTATACTATCAGTTGTATTTATTTATTGTTATAATTTGTTAATATTTTATTTTATTGTGCTGTTTAGTTTTAGTGCTTGATATGTAAATACTGTGTAAATATGTAAAAATTACTATGGGGCTAGCATCTGAAAATAAATGATTATTATTATTATTATACTACCGTACATTTATTTGCCATCCTTTTCTCTCCCATGCCCAACCTTTACATACAGGGCTTGATGGAGCTTGCCTACTCTAGTTATAATATTTCTATGAATTCAAGAACCAAAAAACAATTAAATCTTACGATAGGATATTAAAAAGAAACTTCTTATACACAAGTGAAGTAATGTTTGAGCACTTCATATTTTGTCACCAAAACATTTATGTTTTTATGTTATCCGTATTTTTTGTTTCCTTATCCTAAAAAACTTGAACCGATTAGAGCAAAAACATTTCTATGCTATTTATAAATCATGAGCGACAACGTAAGCGTAAGCGCCCTGTCTTTTCATACAAAACTCATCATCATCATCATCATCAGCCCGTGTCTCTCCACTGCAGGATATAGACCTCTCCCAAGGCTCGCCACCACACTTTGCTACAAATAAACGTTTATTTTGGCAACCGAATCGTATTCGGGGATTCTTCGCACCCCCTGCCCTTCCGTTACCATGACCGCTGCCGTGGCCAGGAATAGAAGGGCCGCCGGAGACTAGGGGCCATTGTGTGTTTGTGTGCTGCATTGGGAGGGTTTGCTAATAATCACCACGCTTGGCAGGCGGGTTGGTGATCGCAGTAAATAGTTTCACAGAGAGATGCTGCTGCCCATCTTCTGCTAACCAGGGTTAGTCGCCTCTTACGACACGCTTCCCGGTGGCGGTGGGAAATTGTATTCTTTGCCGTTCCCACACGGCAATCCCCACGGCATACAAAACTCCTGAGTACGAAAAGCGCTATCATTATAATCAATCCGTGTCTCTCCACTGCAGGGCTCTCCAAAGACTCGCTACCATATTTGTCATCTGTCTACCTGGGCGGGGGGCGTACAACGCTTCGCTTCCCGGTACGTGGCTTCCACTCGAGAACTCGTCTACCCCATCGGTTATCAGTTCTACGGCAAACGTAACCGGCCCATCGCATGGCTCTTCGACTTCGTCGAAAACTTAGGTTCCTGTTTTGGTCCATCAAAGAAATACCGAGCATATCTCGCTGCGCACGCTGAACGTCTTTTTTGTGGATCAGTCCTGCCGTGAGAGTCCACGTTGCGGCACCCTACGAGATAGGCTTTTTTTATAAATTTTTAATTTATAAAAATATAAATGTATTAAATACTATAAGCTACGTTGACATTGTTACTTCTGTTGCGATATTGTTTAACTGCCCTCAGTCCGCATCGGAAAAACGCAGTAGCTTATGGTGCACACTAACTCTCTATTATTCTAGTGGTCGACCGTTAAAAGCCCGCTGATGATTGCGATGATGGCTTTCCAATGAGCTTACGATGCTTACGATAGACTCCACATGTCATGTCGACACATGTTATTAATGCATAGAATTAATAAATTTGACAGCAGCGTTATTAATGTCTTTGATAGATTTATGAATGTTTGCAAATCATTATTAAATTTTTCATGTTCTTTAGCTCAATAGAGTTTCGTTGCTATTTACAAAGATCTAACTGTCAAACATAAACGGAACAATGCCAATCACTAATAGTTTAAGATACGAATTAACAACGACCTTCACCCATCTGTTTAAACGATGAAATTTTTTTGTTGTCAAATTTAGTACGTAGAAAATATATCGCGAATGGGTTAGCTGAAAAATTCCTGACAAGACTATGATTAATTAAATAATAATAATATAGCGATATATACTTATCTTGAAGCTTTTGGAAAGTCTTTCAGTAAAGTAAAAAAAAATAAACAAAGTGAACAGTTAAGAATTAAATTAACAAATAAAAAAAAATACACGAAGGATGAATGTACCTATTTATACCTGCCAACTCAGTAGTTATGCCAGGAAAAAAATGGACAACCCGACGTTTGTATATTCTGTAGGCTTCATACTTTCGATTGGTATTAAATTTATTTGTTAAACAATGTCAAATAAAGTTATTTTGCAATATTGAATTAATCATAGCCAGCCTCGCTCTCTTCTGCGTTTACCGTTTAACCACTCATACTCTAGCTAGCTCGTGTAAGACGGCAAGTTTCAGTGCACGAAGTCCGTACGCGCCGGTCTTCACCCCCGCGAAATCCCCGCGCTCCAGTTTTCAACCCCGTAAAATTCCTTCACTTCACTTCCATACTGTGAAGTGACATTTATAACTCAATTAAAACCAAACGCTGTTCTCAAATTAATTTACTCCCCTACATAAAAATTGTACATGTTCTCATTTTTGTGATATTTGTGAACCATATATGTTCATAAAGACACCGCATCGTAACAACAAAAATACAATAAGTGCAAAAAAATATACCACTTAGAATAAATATTAAAGAAGAATTTTGACCCACATGTAAAATTCGTACTGGAAAAGAAAATCCCATCAAAAACAATACTTGTCAAAAAAACCAAGTCTCGCAACTCAGTTGTTCTGCGGTAAAAAGTTGTGAGATCCATGTAATACCAAGTCGGTTATTAATTTATAAACAGCATCTTATAGTGACGCATATCAATATAAAAATTCTTTAATGTTTTATATAAATATATTGAGACTTGGCCATCGCACTAAATAATTGAATTTACATGTGTTTTCAGGCGATTGAATTTACACGTGTTTTCAGGCGATGGCCAAGTCTCAATATATTTATATAAAACATTAAAGAATTTTTATATTGATATGCGTCACTATAAGATGCTGTTTATAAATTAATAACCGACTTGGTATTACATGGATCTCACAACTTTTTACCGCAGAACAACTGAGTTGCGAGACTTGGTTTTTTTGACAAGTATTGTTTTTGATGGGATCTCATTTCTTTTTGTATTTTGTAGACAGTTCTACTTTTTCTTTTCGGTACCTTCTACTTATTGTATATATGTATATCTACCAGCAACGAATTTTCTTAAAGCCCTCTCTCTGACTTATGAACTTTTCTTATTTTTGTATTATTTTCTTATTTTTTTCTTATGGGCTTAATTTTCTTTGCGGTCTTTTCTAGATTTTTTAGTTTTTCCTTGATTCATACATCAAACACTACTTATATTCCAAATTTGAAGCTTCTAGGTCTGCTAGAAGTGCCTCAGAATTTTGATGATCGGTGAGTCAGTGAGTGACAAAATTAAGAAATTTGACCCGTTATAATTTCTTAAAAATACTGATTCAAATTGAATGAAATTTGAAAATATGCTTATATAATATGCCTGCATGGTTACTGAAAATTTCAGTCTTCTAGGTTTATCCACAACGAAGTTACAGGGGGTCGAAAATGGTCTGAATTGCTTCGAGAAAAGGATGGTACGGCCGTGACGCTTTTTCGCTCGACTTGGTGGGGGCACGACCGTGCCCCCAGATAAAGATTCTGATATATATGGAATTGGAAAACATAAAATTCATATATATATATCCGCAAAGTATTTGGTACTATAATACAGAAAACAATGAGTGAAGGAACTAATTTCTACAAATTAACAATATTTACAACATAAAAATATCGTCCAGGTTGGTCCCATGTGGCATCGATCCCATTACGCTTGCACTGTTTCCGCGCTGCACAGCGATGTTCAGTTGCTGTGCGAAATAGGCACCCGCTCTGGGATCGCCAGCAGTGCTGACCAGACTGGTGGACAAATCCTTTACGATTTTTTTCGTATCAGACGACCACGGACCGAGTGTCTCTATTGCAACCGCCGCAAACTCGTAGTGAAGAATCAACCCCGAGTATTTGCGACGTTTACATATAGATTACAAATAGATTCTGATATCACATTTTTTGTGATTTATAATGAAATTTTTGTTTGTATGGTTTGGTTTGTATATTTGGTTTGTACAATTACTGAGTCTGACATTATGCATTTTGCACTTCGAGCATAAGGTAAATTAATTTAACTACCGCGTTTGGTTTTTAACACGCTTTTATTAGGTCGACCTGTATATAAGGATGTAATGGAATCTTAGGAAGCAAATTTGACCCACTTCCAATTAACTTATCGTCATCAAAATTGTAGTTGTATGTAATTCTGATAACAATACAATAATACGGTACTGTCGACCTGATCTCATGATGAAGCCGGAAAGTAGGACCTGGAACTTTGCAACGGCACATCGTATTATAGCCGTGTTTGGGCTTGTTAGAAAGGTCTTGCAGTGAACTTTGACCACGATTAAGTTTCAAGGTCTGATGATGGAGCCGCAAGGTAGGAACTGGAACTTCGCAACAGCATATCGTATCATAGCCGTGTTTGGGCTTGTTAGAAAGGTATTGCAGTGAACTTTGACCATAATTAAGTTTCAAGGTCTGATGATGGAGCCGGAAGGTAGGAACTGGAACTTCTTGATGGCACATCGTATCATAGCCGTATTTGGGCTTGTTAGGAAGGTCTTGGAGTGAACTTTGACCATGATTAAGTTTCAAGGTCTGATGATGGAGGTGTAAGGTTGGAATCGGAACTCTGTAACGGCATATCGTATCATAGCTGTGTTTTCCAATTAATATTTAGACTAAAAGGTATAAACTAAATTAATAGTTTAAAAAATACTAAAAATATACGTTTTTACAAATGAACGTAAAAGCAAAAAATAAATTATAATCATTCAAGTTATGTCTATCCCTGGGCTGGAGTGTAAGCCATGTGCTTATTTTAATGTATAGGTATAATATTTTGATTACAAAAGCGTCGGGCGCTTTTATTCGGTTAAACTGTAAGAAATTAACAACAATCACCACCGCCGTTTCTTATATAGTATAGTAGTCGGTCATGTTTAGTTTGTTTCTGTAACTTTGCCGTATAAATTGAGCTCGGAGCATCTTGTCTTCTGAGAGCAGAACTAAAGTTTATGATGATAATTCGATTTGAAATAAAATAAGGTTGTTGATAGTTGTACTTTTACATATAATAAATTATCTATATTTATATATAATAAATAAATATAAGGTTGTTGATAGTTGTACTTTTATATATAATAATTATAAATTTACACAAAAATTTTTTTAATTAAAAAAAATTATTTAAATCCCTAAAAAAATAATAAAGATTTGAAGATGGGAAATAAATTTTTCTACATAAATATATCAACTTATCATAACGACAACGGGGTAAACTACCACGAGCTCAAACAAATAAAAAATAAATAAAACCTAATTTTAAATAAAAAATGAAACTCATACTATAACCATATAAATATAATTTGCAAATGGGGTATAGAAAGACATTTCTTTGAGATGACATGTAAAAAGCGCCCCACACTTTTACAATCAAAATATTATACCTATACATTAAAATAGAATAGATTACATTAGATACACATTAAGAAATAACTTGAATGAAAATAATTCATTTTTTACCTCATACGTGCACTTTTAAAAGCGTGTATTTTTAGTGTTATTTAAACTATTAATTTATTAGTTATTATATAAATGTCAATTCTTAGTATCGAAGTGACATTATCTACGCAATTTTGCGGAGTTGAAGACTGGCGCGCGGGGATTTCACGGGGGTGTAGACCAGCGCGCGAAGACCTTGCGCATTGAAACTCGGACCAAAACTTGTCATCTTGCACCAGCTGGCTAGAGTATGAGTGGTTAGACGGTAAACGCAGAAGAGGGCTTCTGGTCAATTCGTACTTTTATAGTTACGAAGTATTAGACAATCCATTCTGATTATTATGCTATCTAAACGAACCGTCAACGTGAATTCGATTCGCACCCGATTTATTCTTTTCAAATGAAAAAAAAATATGACAGTAGGTCTGTAGTGGTATATGTTTTGTTTAAAAATTACACGCTAGGTATGTAACATTGTGAAGCCAAGAAGTTGAAATTATTTATTCCTATTTCAATGATAGAGCGTTAAAGTATACTACAGCAGGGACTGATAGCTTTTCTACCTCTTCATATAACAATACGAATTGGATTCGCATGTTATTCTATGCTGTACAAAATAGATAGTAAATTTCCTAGAGCTCACACAATAGAGAACTTAATGAAATTTTTGTATTAAACTACAATTGAAACTACAATTCAAAACATACCAAAGTTAAAATGCGTATATAATCATAATAACGTATACATCACAACAACGTCTAGGCGCCAAACTAAGCATTAGCTTGTGTTTTGGGTACCAAACGAAGACACCACATACGTATAATAGACAAGACCCGGTACCAGTATCAATATTCATCATATAAATACTGACTCGACCTGGGATTCTAACCCGGGATCTCCAGCTACATAGGCAGGGTCGCTACCCACTAGGCTAAGCGGCCATCGCTATCAGTATTAATGTGATAATCGTTTAAGAGAGTTTGTATGGGCTATCACGCGTGCAGCCCCTTTTCAGTTCGTTTCTTCCGTAGTCGCGTTTTAGTTTTTCGGAAATGAAAACGAATCAAGGTTTACGGGCAGATCTGTCGAGTCTAAGTAGTTTAAAAACAAGAAATATTACTAAATTAATTTCCAGCCAAATTCTGGCACTGTTAGTTCGCTCCCCAAAATACTGCACCTAAATAATCTGCATGTATCTTTACACTGACAATTCCTGCAATACGTTTACTACGTCTCTACAATGAAGAATTTATCTCAGTGGCGAATTTACCAATAGAGCAGAGCAGGCTGGAGCCTAGTGCGGCAGATTTTAGGTGCGGCAAATTCGAGACCAATATTTTTTTTGTCTTTTATAAAATTCACACAAAAATCAAAAAGTTATATAAAACAGAATTAATTTCAAACAAAAGTTTATATGAAATATAAAACTAAATTTTTAAATAACATACACATGTATTTGTATGTTATTTAAAAAATTACGGGAAAGAGGTGGTGTAATTAAGTCGATCGATGGTACACAAATCATAAAGTTACATCTCATTGACAAAAAAAAAATAATGAATATGGTTGTGAACTAGGGTATTGAATTGTAGAGATCGGTAGGGGCGGCAAATTTTGAATAGCCTACTGGCGGCAAATGTGTAATGTAAATCCATCACTGCTTTACCTTCGTCATCAACAATCCATGTATTGGTTGGCACAAAAGCAATGAGATACTTTGTATACGTTTTATATTTTTTTAATATCATTACAATACAAAAAGCTCAGTCAAAGATGTAAATGGGAACGAAGCTAGTGGTTGGTGACTGGGAATAACCGCTGTACCCGCGCTGTACCCGGTTCTAAAAAGTTGTTCAACTTCACCTCTACATCAGAGAAATCATTGAATTGTTTACTCCGCAAATATTGTTTCAGGGCTCTAAACAAATGATGGGGTGAAGTCTGGGGAATAAAGTGAGTGGGGTATCGTCTCCCAGCCCAAGTTCTCCAGCTGTTGGCGAACGGCAGATACGACGTGAGGTAGAGCGTTATCGTGTAGTGAAACTACATTGACTCGTCTTCGTTGTTTTTTTTTTTTTTGATAGCTGCATATAGTTGGATGAGCTGGGTTGAATATTTGTCAGCGTTTATAGTTTCAATGTGTCATTTTTCATAAAACAACATGCTTTGCGCGTCCCATAAACAGCAAAGTAGAACTTTTAAGCGGTTCCTTTGACTCAGTTTCGGTTGAGTTGGTGGCGTTTCTTCTCGAGGCAGCCAAAAAGCACGACGTGTATCGTTCTTGTAATGAATCCATGATTCATCTCCAGTAACCAGATCAGACAAAAACTCTTTACGTCGGGGTCGCAGCAAAAGTGATTGACAGATAGCGACACGGACTGCACGACTGGCGTCTGTCAGGATGTGCGGTACCGACGGAGCCAAAACTTTTCGATACCCAAACTCATGCAGATGGTATTCCGCGGCGTGGTGACTACAGCTAAGTGGTTCCGTTACTTCACGAGTGGCAGCGTCCGGATTCGACTGCAGTTCGCGGCGTAAATCGTCATCATTCAATGCGGGTGGTCGTCCTGAGCGTGGCTGATTTTCAAGGCTCCTGTCTCCTGATTTAAAACGGTCAAACCATCGAGACACCGTGGCATAGCTTGTACTTCAAGCGACCAATGCAGTGTTGATATTGTCAGCCGCAGCCCGCGCATTGTGGCTCAACAACTACTCATTTTTGTTCAAACAGACTAAACCGATCGCGAGGGCGCTTTTATATACCCCCACATTAGAAGTACCTAAAATGTTCTACAACAAACTAAAATATTATTGAAAACAATTAACTTGAAAAAGGAAATGTATAGAGTTTTGTAGAGTGTCTCATTACCTTTGTGCCAATTCCATACATTGATTGTGGCCGTCTAGCCTAGTACGCCTCATTTGTTTTAAAAAGGTTCGACGTACTAGCATTTTTCAGAATAATCTCATCGAATATAAAGTCGTTGCTTATTTTTAATCGTATTTTATGGAACAAAGCGATTCTTGAGAAAGAGTCGATAACCTCTTAAGACATGTACACGTAATATAAAATTATAAGAAAGATTCGTTTAGAAACCTAAAATTTATATGCAAGTAAACAACTTATATAACACAAGGAACTGGTGTATAATACATAATGCAAGTGAAGTTATTAACTTAACTAATTAAATTGGTACTTAGTTTAATTTAAACTGACGCATTATGATGAGTTTATAAATAAGTAATGAATATGAATGTTATTCAAATATCTGAAGAGGGTATAGTCGTGTTTGGAAACATAATTTAAATTGTGTTATAACTTTTAAAACACAGTTATAAAAGTACCTTACTATTATTACAAATTGGTAACGTTTTTCTGCAGTTCATAATTATAATAAATAATGTTGCTGAGTATTTAATTTTGAAAGGTATATGGGACATGTGATGACTATTTAAGAATTACATTGAAATTGTTATCCAGGTTCGATTTTAAATAAATAACTATTTTTAGAAATGTAAAGTTTTCATTTAATTTTATTCATTTAAAGTAGGTAGCCTGCCTATGAAGCTGAAGGTCCCGAGTTCGAATCCCAAGTCGGGTCAGTTATATAATGAATATTGATACTGGGACATGTCTTGGTTGTTATATGTATGTGGTGACTTCGCTTGGTTTCCAAAACACAAGCTAATGCTTAGTTTGGGGTCTAGACGTTGTTGTCATGTATACATTATTATTATTATTATTATTGATTTTGTCGTGATTAAATTAGCTTGACTTATGTTGGACCGTATGACCATATAAACTAATGGTTGCTTGTGTCTAATTTATTTTTATTCCGAAAAGAGGTATTTAATTTTCATCATGTAATAGTACAATAGAGAAAAATACAGGGATTCTAGACGGATTCTAAGTAAAATACACAAATTATTTAATTTTTTTATTATTTTTTGGATCTTAATTGCTTAGCTTAATTGTATAAAAATATTTTTGAGATATTAAATGTTTACTAAAGTCCTACAATAAAAATATATGTATGACCATAGATGTCCATAAAGATACCGTTGTGACAACAAAAATATACAGTTGATATTTTGGAATGTTCGCTTGGAGATAAAAATTTACATATAAAATTCGTATTGGAAAAGAAAACAAAGATTCTAAAATTACATTTCATGTGTTATTTAACAAAATCCTTGTTAAAGACAAAGATCATGACGTATGGTCTGTCTAATCACAGAGGCTTACATTTTCTGCACGTTATTGAGCGTTTCGAAATATAAGACGCCATTATCTTTTCTAAAACTTTCAATAATACAGTGAGAGCTTAATGCATCTAAAAGAGTTTGCTTCTTGGCACGTCCGCCTCCCAGACTTGGAGATGAAAACTGCTCTGACTTTCCTGCAATTCTTCGGTATGTGACTTGTAGCCACACTTCCTCTGAACAGAGCTAGTAAGTTTTTCTTAATATCTGGAACTGAAGCATGCACTCAATTATAAAATAAACTTAATTTTTTTTTACATACTTATATAAAAATTTATCGTCTAAAATTTATTATACATTAAAGCAATGAAGGTTATTATGATCTTCATTACTTTAAAGTCAAAATAGCTTTCGAGTTAAATTCAAATTCAAATTCAAAACGTTTTTATTCAATTTATGATGTTTACACACCCTTATTGAAAGTCAAAATAAATTGCTTAGGTACCGGTTCAAAAACTAGAAGGAGAAGAACCGGCAAGAAACTCCTCCCTGTTTATTTTATTTATATATATGTTTTACTTCATTGTTGTTTTTTTTTTTTTAATTTAAAGTGCTTACAACTATTACAATGATGTCCATGCGCACTTATCATTTAAATACTCGCTAATACAAAAGTAAGCTTTTTTCATGAGTTGGACTTTAACTCGCTTTATAAACTGATTAGAGTTCAAGTCTAACATTTCTTTTGAAAATCTGCAAAGTGGAGTATATTTTCCAAGATGGTAACGACTCCTCACTATGCTGGACAGCTTATATTTTGTAAAAAAAACTTTTAATACGTACCTATACCAATTTTCAAAACTAATCATTCGATTTTTTAATTTAGCCCCTATTTCGAACTAAAACGACTAGCTTATTTGTTCAGTAATAAGCATCATTTGATAGTACCGAATTAAATGGAAGAAAAATGTAAAAATCTACAGATTTTTGCTTCTCGCAACTATCGGAGAACATTGACAATGAACATCAAAAATTAAAATTCAAAACACATTTTTATGAAACAATTTGTTAGGATTAATTAATTGTTAATTAATTATCATACAAGTTCGTGGAATATTCGCACAATCTTCGATCGCAACTTTTTTCAAATAATCGACTTTTTTCCAAAAAAAAAACTATAAATTTCAACGTTTTATACCATAATTTTAAATTTTTCGAAAAAATGCATGAACCAATTTTAGAAAATTTGATACCACACGATACCCCGTAAGCTCTCGCATCGTTTGACACTACTGCCTTTTGTCTACCTTTGTAACTTTCTGAAATATAGCCGAATCTCACTCACCGGGGTAACTGATCTGATCATGCAATGAAAAGGGCAGCTGCCCAGCTCACAGTTTTCTACCGATTCCAAAATTCGGGATTTTTTTAAAATTTTTATTAAGTATTAGCTTTCGTTTTTTAAATAATCAACTTATTGTCCGAAAAATCGGTAAATTTCGTTCTTTTTTCACCACTGTCGATTTACCGAAAAAATTTGCGAACCGATTTTAGAGAATTCGGTGTCGTGCAATGCTGCATAAACTCCTGCATCTTCTATCATCAATGGCGTCATCATCCACTATCATAAATTTCGAAAATATAGCCGAATCACACTCCACCACGAAAACGGTCTCAATATTAAAACAGTGACAATGTTATCAAATCGAGATAGTCTACAAGTATACAAGAAAAAATAAAACACTCAATGAAATAAAATCCTTTTAATCCTTAATTAAAACAAATAAACTATTATTATTAATTAGACATCTTGCGGCTGTAAACGGGCACACTAAAATTATACCTAAATTATAAAACAATTATTCAAAATATTAATTTTAATGTTAATAATTTAGCAAGTTCTTCGGTTTAGCGACTTAAATATAAAAGATAAATAACATCCAGATTGACGCAGACTTTAAATTTATATTAGTTAGAATTCATTGGTCGCATCACTCAGCACTGTATTTCAAATGAATTCAAAACAATATTTCTATGTGATTCTAGAAACAAAATCAAACTATTACACATATAAAATTGTAGTGTTTAATGTCGTAGATCGTACAACTTTTCGTGTTGAAATACTGTAATGGCGGCTTAGCCAAAACGATGGATAATAAACGCACAACTGAAGCAATTCGTTAGGCTCATCGCTAAATGGTATCATAAATTGTTTATTGCATCATCGATTTATAAGATAGGCCTTCAGATACAAATCTTTTTTTGTAACGCACCAGAAATACGCTTTGGCACGCGTCATAATGCCATTAGAACTGTCTATTATATACTAATATTTGGGCAACGATTTATAAAAAAACATCTTTTATTGCTTGGCTCGTTCTTGATGAAAATTCAACAAAAATATGTAAAATTAAGAGTTAATTTCGGGGGGCAAAACTATAATTAATTAATATAATTTATGTTAAAAAAACACTTTTTCGGAAATTTATAAACTGCGATATTTTTTGAACGCGTCGTTCGATTTTCAATTTTTTTGATAGTATTCAACGCAGTGTATAAACACAAAAAATGTATACAAAATTTCAAGTAGATCGGTAAGAAAATGTCAAAGTTATCTGAAAAAAACGTTTGACAAAATATTTTTGAGTTATATGAAATATTTATATCCATTTGTAGAGTTGGCAAAAAATCGAGACAACATATTGGGAAGCACTGCGTTTGGTGCTCGTCGGCTTTACAGGTTATAGATGGACAGTTGGCTACATAAAAATCTACAGATGTTGCACTTCTCGTAGTTATCAAAAATCTTGAACATCAAAACCAAAAATTTGTAACATATCTCTGTCAAACAATTTTGTTAATTTTTCCGAAAAAAGTTATGTATAAATTTTCAAAAATTTTATACCGTACGATGCCCTGCAAGCTGCTGCATTATTTTGACACTACTGCCTTTCGTTTATCTTTATAACTTTCTGAAATATAGCTGAATCTCACTCTCCGAAGTAATTGATCTGATAATTATTCAATAAAAACGGCACCTGCTCAGCCCACAGTTTTCAACCGATCCCAAAAATTCTTTTTCCAAACGGCAGGCAATCTAATTTTCTCGTAAGTTTTTTTTTTAATTTTTTCGATAGTGGCGTTCGTTTCAGAAATAATCAACTGTTCGTCCAAAAAAATCGGGAAATTTCGTAATTGCTTTACTCCAAAAAAACGATCTTATAAACATTGTCAATGTTAAAAAGCTTATCACTACATGGCTAATTCCTACTGTAAAACTTCAATCTTAAGTATTATTTTTGTGCGAACTGAACATTTTGGCATGTTGAACCGTATGAAACACGCCCAACAAAAGGTAACTGCTGTAAATCGTTGAGGAATTGCCCTCAACTGTCTATGGTCTCCATCATCAGACCTGTAATGGCACTTATAACCCATATGAGTGCAAAGTTTTCATCAATAGAAATAAATTAAGTCCAAACACCAGGTAATTGCTGTAAATCGTTGAGGATTTCCCTCGACTATGAATGGTCTCCATCATCAGACCTGTAAAGGCACTCATGACCCATATGCGTGCAAAGTACTCATCAATAGAAATGAATTAAATCCAAACACCAGGTAATTGCTGTAAATCGTTGAGGATTTCCCTCGACTATGAATGGTCTCCATCATCAGACCTGTAAAGGCACTCATGACCCATATGCGTGCAAAGTACTCATCAATAGAAATGAATTAAGTCCAATCACCAGGTAATTGCTGTAAATCGTTAAGGAGTTGCCTCGACTGCGTATGCTCTCCATCATCAGATCTGTTATGGCACTTATGACCCATATGGGTGCAAAGTACTATTCAATAGAAATGAATCAAGCCCAAACACCAGGTAATTGCTGTAAATCGTTGAGGAGTTCCCTCGACTGTGTATTTTCTCTATTATCAGACCTGTTATGGCATTTATAACCCATATGGGTTCAAAGTTCTCATCAATAGAAATAAATTAAGTCCAAAGACTAGGTAATTGCTGTAAATCGTTGAGGATTTCCCTCGACTATGAATGGTCTCCATCATCAGACCTGTAAAGGCACTCATGACCCATATGCGTGCAAAGTACTCATCAATAGAAATGAATCAAGCCCAAACACCAGGTAATTGCTGTAAATCGTTGAGGAGTTCCCTCGAATGTGTATTTTCTCTATTATCAGACCTGTTATGGCATTCATAACCCATATGGGTTCAAAGTTCTCATCAATAGAAATGAATTAAGTCCAAACACCAGGTAATTGCTGTAAATCGTTGAGGATTTCCCTCGACTATGAATGGTCTCCATCATCAGACCTGTAAAGGCACTCATGACCCATATGCGTGCAAAGTACTATTCAAAAGAAATGAATCAAGCCCAAACACCAGGTAATTGCTGTAAATCGTTGAGGATTTCCCTCGACTATGAATGGTCTCCATCATCAGACCTGTAAAGGCACTCATGACCCATATGCGTGCAAAGTACTCATCAATAGAAATGAATTAAGTCCAAACACCAGGTAATTGCTGTAAATCGTTGAGGATTTCCCTCGACTATGAATGGTCTCCATCATCAGACCTGTAAAGGCACTCATGACCCATATGCGTGCAAAGTACTCATCAATAGAAATGAATTAAGTCCGAACACCAGGTAATTGCTGTAAATCGTTGAGGATTTCCCTCGACTATGAATGGTCTCCATCATCAGACCTGTAAAGGCACTCATGACCCATATGCGTGCAAAATACTCATCAATAGAAATGAATCAAGCCCAAACACCAGGTAATTGCTGTAAATCGTTGAGGAGTTCCATCGACTGTGTATTTTCTCTATTATCAGACCTGTTATGGCATTCATAACCCATATGGGTTCAAAGTTCTCATCAATAGAAATAAATTAAGTCCAAACACCAGGTAATTGCTGTAAATCGTTGAGGATTTCCCTCGACTATTAATGGTCTCCATCATCAGACCTGTAAAGGCACTCATGACCCATATGCGTGCAAAGTACTCATCAATAGAAATGAATTAAGTCCAAACACCAGGTAATTGCTGTAAATCGTTGAGGATTTCCCTCGACTATGAATGGTCTCCATCATCAGACCTGTAAAGGCACTCATGACCCATATGCGTGCAAAGTACTCATCAATAGAAATGAATTAAGTCCAAACACCAGGTAATTGCTGTAAATCGTTTAGGAGTTCCCTCGACTGTGTATTGTTTCTATTACCAGACCTGTTATGGCATTTATAACCCATATGGGTGCAAAGTTCTCATCAATAGAAATGAATTAAGTCCAAACACCAGGTAATTGCTGTAAATAGTTGAGGAGTTAACTCGACTGTGTATGGTCTCCATCATCAGATCTGTGATGGCAATTATGACCCATATGTGTGCAAAGTTCTCATCAATAGAAATGAATTAAGTCCAAACACTAGGTAATTGTTGTAAATCGTTGAGGAGTTCCCTCGACTGTGTATGGTCCCCATAATCATACCTGTAATGGCACTTATGACCTATATGGGTGCAAAGTACTCATCAATAGAAATGAATTAAGTCCAAACATTAGGTAATTGCTGTAAATCATTGAGGAGTTCCCTCGACTGTGTATTGTCTCCATCATCAGACCTGTAATGGCACTTATGACCCATATGAGGGCAAAGTTCTCATCAATAAAAATGAATCAAGCTCAAACACCAGGTAATTGCTGTAAACCGTTGAGGAGTTCCCTCGACTGTCTTTCGGCTCTATCATCAGATCGACTCCCGACCTTCAAGTACTAGTGGTTGTACTTTATAAAAATACTTAAAATACGATACTTTTAAATACGATTTTCGAAGGTTCTCCTCGATTTTCCTTGAATGCCATCATCAGATCCTGGTTTCCTTATCATGGAACCACTCTTGAGATATCTCCTTTCCAACAAAATTAAAATCATCCAATTCGGTTCATAAACAACGAAGTTGTCCCCGAACACACATACAAAAGAAAAATTTTTAAATTACGGTCGAATTGAGAAACGTCCTTCTTTTTTTAAAGTCGTTTAAAAAATAATAACAGAGATATAAACAGCAAAAGTGAAATAATAATATAACTTGACTACTACGTACATCCAACAGTCCACGCCCATTTGAATAAGTGCATATGCATAGAACATCGTAGCTATAATCCAGAAAAGTACGGTAATAATGTAATAACGACCGACCGGTTAAAGCACCATACCGGGAGTAGTTGGATGCAAAAGGCGGAGGACAGTGTGTGGTGGCGAGCCTTGAGAGAGGCCTATATCCTGCAGTGGAGAGACACGGGCTGATGATGATGATGACTGACTGCTTGGCCGAATGGTTAGAGACCGTAACAACTGCGGAGCCGAGGGTCGCGGGAGAGACAAATATTTGTGTGCGTGAACATGTCTATTCGTTTCGAGACTGGTTGTAAAAATATCTATATATGTATATTGTATAAAAAAAGAATATTTAAGCATGTATATCAGCTCTCTAGTACCCCATAATATAAGCATAATACTTGCTTACTTTGGGACTAGATGGCGCTATGTGGGATGTCCCAGATATTATTATAATTATTATTCGGAAGATACTCTAGCTAGCTGGTGCAAAATGGTTCCGTCTGCGAGGTCCCCGCGCGCTGGTCTTTACCCCGCGAAATTGCGATTGTCTTTTTCGATATTGTGAAGTGACAATTTCTAGCTCTATTAAAACCAAACGCTGCTGTCAAATTTATTTAATATATGCTATAATCAGTAGCAGTTAAGTCGTCACCTATCAATTTTTAACAACCGATTTTTCCTTGGAAACCTACACATATATAAAATTTTAATAATTTACTAAAATTCTCCAGTTTGAATATATCAATAAATAAATAGTCAATTAAAATATTTAAAAAATTATCAATGCCTATCATCGGGAAAATCGTTATGAACTAATTAGCTATTTGAGATCCCAAATTTGCATTTTTTTATTTTTTGTATTTCTATTTGATAAGTACCTCAAGAACACTTTCCTCTACATCGTGTGTGGATGAAGGAGACCAATTTTTAAATAATTTGAAAAATTGTGCTCCACATTATATGTTGTGTCAAATTGTAATTTGGTACGACTAATCGTTTAAAAGTTTGAACCCACTGTAATCTCTTTTGTATCGATTGAATCTTGATTCTAAATGCTGCCAAGGACTGTATAATATAATCCCAAAGGATGCAAAACAATCCATTATTATATATTATATAACTTAATCCTCGCGATAAATAGGTACATTATTTTGCTTCCTAGGTTGATACTCTACTTCTATCCTGTTATATTTTTTTTTATATATCTGACTTTGGTTGTAATATTTTAAGATTACCAAGATTCCGTTTCCATAACTGCCTGATTCAAGCCTCCATAACTGCACATGACATATGAGGTAACTCATCTCGTTAAATCATATGCACTTGCAACGACCCCATTGCAGTACACCTCGAGCATTGCATTAAAGACTGTTCAAAACGTGATGCATATACAAGAGCTATACTGTCGGCAAATAAATTCGGGAAAATGTCAAATATTTTTTGCAAATGTTTCAGAACTCAAGACGTGATATCTAAATAAAGCATGGTGTCCATGGTAAACATTTGCCTTTGATTATTTAAAGTCTGTATAGATAGTTAGCGTCAAAAAACGTGGATAAAAATATCCCCTAACAGTTCGGTTATAATTCACGCATATATCGACGGTTTGTAGATATTTACTATGGCGTAGCGAGGGTATGTGATACACACGCATGTATGTAATAGTTGATCTGTCATTTTTATTGACATTGTATTGGTGTATCCAAACATTATATCGTGTCGTGTCGTGATAGCCCAGAGCGCAACGAACCTGTCTCAAATTTATAAGGCTATAGGGCCATGGTTCGAATCCGGGCGTGTACCAATGAGTTTTTCTGACTTAAGTACATTAACTATCACTGACTCCGTGCCTCGGAGAGCACGTTAAGCAGTCGGTCCCGGACGCTGTCAAAAGATGGCGGTCGTTACAATCCCCAACCCGCAGTGGAGTAGCGTGGTGGATTTAAGCTCCAAACCCCTCCTCACCCTGGGGGAGGCCTAAGCCCCTGCAGTGGGGTAAAATGGGCTGGTGATGATGATGATCCAAACATTATATAATCAAAGACTTTTACCTAAGTCATCTCGAAAATGTATTAGAATAGATTAGAATATCTATTAGAATATTTCGACGTATGTGTGTACTTCCGTGTGTACGTTTTACGGAGACCGCAATCGTAACAATATTTTGACACAAATGTAACGATTTTCAACGAATAAAAACACGTATGTGTTTTTGTGTCGTGTATGCCCCAATTAGTCGGTACGCTTTGACTGAGACAATCAGTCGTTACGTCCGCTCTTCTCTTGATATCATCTCTTGAGAAGAGTTCTAATTAGCTTAAGACTGCGCGGAATGTCGACTTACTTGCCCAATGCCGCGGATTCAATTCGACACAGACATCGCAATGACGTTTCGTCAACTTAATTTAGTTATAAATCCGGATTCTATGTGAAGGGTTCGGTAATATGCAACAACTTCTTTACGCTTGTATTTCGCTTTTCTGACTGTTTACATCGAAACAAAAAACAATTTAAAAAAAAACTTTTTTTATGTAAAATTGAACTGACGAAAAAAATATAGTAAACTTTTTTGTTTTAATAACCAAGCTACGAAATTAATGCAAGTGGCTTCACCCATAAAAGAAGTAGTTTATAATCAGCCCATTTTACCCCACTGCAGGGGCTTAGGCCTCCCCCAGGGTGAGGAGGGGGGGCTTGGAGCTTAAGTTCACCACGCTGCTCCACTGCGGGTTGGGAACTGTAACGACCGCCATCTATTGACAGCATCCGAGACCGACTGCTTAACGTGCCCTCCGAAGCACGGTGTCAGTGATATTGTGTACTTAAGTCAGAAAAACTCATTGGTACACGCCCGGATTCGAACCATGGCCCGATGGGGCCTTATAAGTTTGAGACAGGCTCGTTGCGCTCTGGGCTATCACGACAAAAGAAGTAGTTATTTATTATTAATCATTTTGTTATGTTTTGTGGTGCGTAATTTAGCAAGTTATCAAACACCAAGTGTTTGTCAAAAATACAATGTGAAATACCTATTTATGCATGTATGGGGTAAACTTTTAGGGTCTTTATTAAGATTTTTAATTTTCTTTTTCATTCATTTCTTTTAAAAGATTAGCAGCCCTGGTGACGGTAATGAAATAGCTGTTTTCAATAAAAATATATTCTGCAGTGTCCCTAGCGGCTTATAACCGTGAACTAATCTAAGAACTTGTTCTGAGGTGAGACCTATGTAATGCGAAAAACCGCATTTAAATCAGCACAGCTGTTTTAAAGAAACACGTCCACTACAACGTTATCTGGTGGCTTATAATCGTTAAAATCATTAAATGTTGGCCAGGCCATTTTAGACAAACAGATCTACTACAGCATCACTTTGCAAAACGTATCTAGATTCTGGCTTTGAAGTAATTTTCCGTGTAAGTATGAAGTATTTTTTATGCTTCAGATATATCGTTAAGAGTTATGAATTGCAATAACAAAATCAATTGTAAATTTGTAGACTTTCAACAAGTTTTTCTTTACATTTGAAAAATTTTTACTAATTTTTTTTTGTTATCATTTTTTTTCTCTAATTTCATTTTGAAATTACAGAGGTTTTGTCGATTGGATGCCACCTGTCGTTTACATTTGTACCGAATTGTCATGAATGGCTTTACTAAACTTTGACTCTACCTACTATTAGGTCTTAACCTATGAAGTTGCCGTTCTTCAGTACTGGCTATTTCAAACAAGGAAAAAATTTTGATTGGCTGTTAATTCTAAATTCAAATTAATCTTGTTTTTAAAAACATTATATTCTTTTTACAAACTCAGTCTTTTCTTATTGATTAGCGTTATGTTTTCATTACATTTTAACATTTTTCGTCATAATGGACACTTTAAAAATTCGTATAATTATGGAATATGACTTCCGTCGTGACACTAATGCGGCACAAACGGCACGTAACATCCACAAAGTTTACGGAGAGAACTTAACAAACGAACGCACAACCCGTTATTGGTTTGCCCGCTTCCGTTCTGGAAATTATGCTTTGAATAATGAACCTCGTGGTCGTCCGGGCACTTTGGTCAACAACGATGAATTAAGGCGATTGTAGAAGCTGATGATACTCAAACTACAGTTGAACTAGCAACGGCGTTTGATGTTAGCATCAAAACAATATTGTACCATTTGCGACAAATTGGCAAAGTAAAAAAGCTTGATAGATGGGTACCCCACGAACTTAACGATCGCCAGCGCAAGTAAGCGTCGAGACCTGCCTCGCGTTGCTCAACAGGCACAGAAATAAAGGAATTTTGAACCGAATTGTTACCTGTGATGAAAAATGGATTCTCTTCGACAATCGAAAGCGCTCAGCAAGTTGGTCAGATCCTGATTCAGCACCAAAGCAATGTGTTAAACGAAAAATAACCCCTAAAACGGTGATGGTCACTGTTTAGTGGTCTAGTGCCGGTGTGATTCATCACAGCTTTTTACAAAATGGTATGAGCATTACTTCAGATGTGTACCGTGAGGAACTGAAGACAATGATGGAGAAGCTCGCACCTTTGCGACAAGCTTTGGTCAATCGGTCGTCCCCGCTGCTCCTTCAGGACAACGCTCGACCCCACACTGCACAACAAACAGTCTCCAAGCTGCTAGAGTTGGGGTTGGAAGTTCTCTCTCATCCGCCATACTCACCAGACCTTGCACCTACCGACTATTACTTTTTTTTTTTTTTTAATTAAGACAACTTTTTAACGGGAAAAAAATTTCAGTCCCAAGAGGTCTTTGAAGAGTTTGTTGGCTCCCGTCCAGTTGATTTTTACAAGAAGGGCATCAATAAACTGCCACTGCGTTGGCAAAGATGCATCGTTTGCACGGGTAATTAGTTTGAATAACAGAAATAAAAATGTTTGAAAAAAAAAATACTTTAACTTATTTCACCCAAAACGGCAACTTCATAGGATTAAGACCTTAAATTTATTTATGTGAATTTGTGTACTTCAAATAAAGCGTTTTTTGACCGACTTCTTCAACTTCTACTTCAATAAATAT
This sequence comes from Luffia ferchaultella, assembly GCA_949709985.1. NCBI lineage: Eukaryota > Metazoa > Arthropoda > Insecta > Lepidoptera > Psychidae > Luffia > Luffia ferchaultella. The sequence goes on from OX453262.1 coordinate 8,119,116, forward strand.
TTTTTGAACCCAGACACGGAACAAATAGACATGTTCATGCACACAAATATTTGTCCCAGACGGGAATCAAACCCGTGATCCTTGGCTCTGCAGTTAAGGTCTCAACAACTTGACCAATAGATCAGTCGATGCTACGAATGTTTGGTGATTGCTTAGTTATAAATAAAGTCTAAATTTATGTATATCTGTCTACTTCTCTGTACAAATTTTTGATTGCACGTTTTCCCAACCCAGCGAAAAAGTATGGGCGCCGTGCTTTTGAATCAGATAAAAAGTTGTGAATTAAATTACGCCAGTTAACAACTCAACTTATCTCACTGAGCTTTTGTAAGTTTTAATATACCGTTTGCTTATTTCCATAACACAGTGCAGGTGTTTTGTAATTTACGTCAATCTATCCATCAACAAAATTCGACCTCTAACCATGGAGCTTTCGTAATACGCAAGTATTTCGATATTATTATAGTTTCAACCGTTAGTTTTTATATAACGATTTTTTAACTAAATAACGGTTTACGATATAAAACGTCGTTTACGGAGACCTCGATAAAAATATCGGATTCGTTTCAATAGAATATCGTCACTAAAATAACAATGACCTATTTTCGAGAATTTCTGTTTTTGATTTTAAGTAATACTAATAATCAAAATATGTTATTTATATTAATACTTTTTTATTTTTCCTACTTCCCTATTTTATCCATTTTTTCTAAACGAAATATTAGGCCATAGGAAAATTTCAAATTCAACTTAATTTTTAACCAACACTAAGTAAAGTTCTATATTCTCTTTATGTATGTTCACCGATTTCTCGACAATGGCGTAACCGATTTGGATAGTTTAAATAGTACCTACTCCATATTGATCCTAGAAAAAGCAGAGCTAGAATTTTAAAGTGAAGAACATTAAAATATTTATATATTCTACATGTATTTTATGTAAATGAAACAGTGTCTTAACAGTTCGACAGCTTTTTATGAGATCACTTCTTCTTAATTAACATACAAAATAAACTTAGGTAATAGAAATTCAAAATGAAAGGAAAATTTGTAATTTGATATATTATACACTGTTATACACTACATACAACAAACACAATGCAATAAAAGATTTGTTCAGGGTTTTTCTCCTTTTCTTGATCTCTGTATTTATAAAAGGTTATGTAGAGATATTTACATTGGAAACTAATACCAAAAATTCATATAATTTTCTGCGCAGGCTGAGCCTAGTGTAGCGATCAAATTAACATGGTAATGTAAATAAATACTGTATGGTAACCATAAAGTAAATAAATTTGACAGCAGCGTATAGTAACGTAGTGTAAATAACTAAATTATCAAATATCGAATTATCAAACTAAAAAATGTACTTTTTCACTATCTAAAAATATTTTATTATAATTCAACAGAAAGACTTCCTGAAATAAATCCATAGGTTAAATTGTTTGACATGTTAAGTACTTATATTTTTACAATATTTACAGTTGATTTTTTGCATACAAATCATTGAGGCAGTATACATTTGTGTGCGTAAGCATACATGTTAACGTATGAATGTGTTGAAGTGTCTTTTACACTGATTTTCACCTTTTTTGTAACACTTCAAGAACCTGCAGTTTAAAAAAATATATACATAAATTTAGGAAAAAAAGCATTATATTTATATGATAATATGGATATATAAATCGACGAAAAATCTTTGTTTGATGCGAAGCTCTATCAGGATGGAAATATCAGTCGCTGAGTAGTCCATTTTATTCTCAGCAAGCGTCACCAGCACCACATCACGAGGGCGTCAATCTTTTTACAATATTTTTGATGGACCGTCCATGTTTCAGCTCCACACAGAAAATAGGGAATATTAGGCATCTCCTTAAGCGAACCTTGGTGTTTATAGTTATGCGGTGATCTTTCCATATCTCAGTGAGCTTTTCCACAGTTCTGTTGATATCACGGCACAAAGTCATAAGACTATGTACGTGTGTTTGTTTTTAAATCGCACAAAAATCATCGAACCCATTTTGTAATATTTGTCATGATAGCCCAAAGCGAAACGAACCTGTCTCAAATTTATAAGGCCATAGGGCCATGGTTCGAATCCGGGCGTGTACCAATAAGTTTTTCTGACTTAAGTACATAACTGTCACTGACACCGTGCCTTGGAGAGCACGTTAATCAGTCGGGGGTGCTGTCAATAGATGACGGTTGTTACAATTCCCAACCCGCAGTGGAGCAGTGTGGTGGGTTTAAGCTCCAAGTCCCCCCTCGCGCTGTGGGAGGCCTAAGCCCCTTCACTGGAGTAAAAATTGGCTGATGAAGACGAAAAAGAATTAATATTTATATGTAAGTATCTATTGGCTGTTTCATACAAATTCGCTGAAACTAAAAAATCAAAAGTGATAAATAATTAAAAATCTGTATCAACATTTCAGACTAGTCCGAAGTTTATCCAGACGAAGTCAAATCTATAATAATAATATAAGAATAATACATGGGACTTTCCACACAGCGTCATCTAGTCCCAAAGTAAGCAAGTATTATGCTTGTGTTATGGGTTACTAGACAACTGATATACATACTTAAATATTCTTTTTATAATATATACATATATAATTATTTTTTTTCGAAGACACCACACACATCTCAAATCTAAAAACACAGACCAGTCAACCTATAGACCACGCTTTAATAAACGTCAGTATGAAAACGAAATCGCCAAAAAGTGGCGGGGTGCGGGGAGAAGTCGACTAGTTTTCATTGGCTCGTTCAAAATTGACAATTTAATGGCTTCCTACCAGCTTACAACTGACGGCTCACTAGTGACATAGTTATGTAGTGTCACTACATAGCCTTGGCGAATGCTACTCCCTGTCAAAGCGTGGTCTATAAGGTTGACTTGTCTGTGTCTAAAAACTAATATTGCTCCATGAGTATCGCGATGACGCCACAACTACGTAATAATGCTTCAAGGTATATGATGCAGTTAATGTTACTATAGCCGATAGCTGAATCGAATTACAAGGCGTTAAAGGGTTTAATCTTGTAAAGATATTTTATCGTATAGGTAATAAATTACTAATTGTAATATTAAACGAACAAGAAATGATTTAAGAAATTCAGCCGAGAGCAGTCAGTGTGAGTTGTGATAATTACATCACGTTTAATTTTTAGGTTAGAAATAGTAATCATTCAGCAAAAACAGATTTTATTATTATACAACATTCCGCTCGCGGCTTCGCCCGCGTGGAGTACACAGTTTTACTGGAACCAAAAATTCTTGATGTCTTAAAATCGGTTTATGAGTAGAAGAAATACATGCACACCGAAAATTTTATGTATGAAGATACGATAGAGATATGTTGCAGATGTTTTATACAGTTTTTAGATAATTGTTTTGAAGCCAAAGACGGGGCTCTTACATTTCCGTTTGTCGGTCTTTCTGTCTGCCACACCTTCATAGTTCTTGTCCTACTGTTAGTCTTGGATAATTTAATTTTTTTTTTCAAAACATCTCTTTCCTTATGACGAAGTGAGGACAAAATTTCTTCTTATTCCATCACAACGTAGATTGTCATCAAGCTCTTTTGAAATGACGTTGAGATTATATACAAGGTGATATTTTAGTAACTGGCCAAAATTTTTCTAGAGGTTAGGTATCACTAATGCACCTCATTGCGTAATTAAAAAATATGGGTTACATTTTAATAACAAATTATTTTATCTACAGTGTTATTTTATAACGTTTGGTTGCCTTCTTAACGCTATAGTAAACGTACGGGTATGAATAGTGACTAGATTTATTGGTTTTTTCGGGAAAGGTTTGTGTAGTCATATCTTAATATTTTTCTATACAACCATACTAAAAGGAAACAAGACAGCTATTGGTTTTCTACCAAAGATCATTTTATTAAAATTTGGCTGGTCATTAAAACCTCACCTTGTATACCACTTAATTATTCAGCTCCGAAATAGCTTATCCCTTGACTCACCGAGTGCTTAGAGTGGTCGAGTGGTTAGAGGCCTTAACTGCAGAATCAACGGTCGCGGGTTCGATTCTCACTTGCAACAAATATTTGTGTGAACGTGTTTATTTTGTGTCTGGGTGTAAAATATGAATATATTGTAAAAAATATTTAACTATGTATATCAGTTGTCTAGTACCAACAATACAAGCATAAAACTTTCTTACTTTGGGACTAGATGGGACTGTGGGATGTCCCAAGTATTATTATTATAAAAAAAATACTAATAATACTCTTATTCTATAATTGACAAATCAGGTACATTTCCAATAAGTAAAGTGAATTTACCTATTCCACAAATTATTGTAATGTCTATTTTATAACAACGAGATCTGTAAAATCGTATTTTAATTTCTATATATCAAAATAATTTAATTTAGACTCGAATGTTTTCAAAACATGAGCTTTTCATGATTTAGTTATAATAATAATAATACCTGGGGCGTCCCACACAGCGCTTTCTAGTTTTAAATTAAACAAAGCTTGTATGTTGTAAAGGGCGGTCATAATGTGCATGTAATGCTAAATGTAAATAACGTATTTAATTTGATAAGGATTAATATTGTATCCGAATAAATTGCTTACCTTTTTCTTGAATCACTCTGTTAGTTATGTGGATAATTAACAAATTAGTACAAAATTTTGTTTGTACTGATTTATTGTATAAAATACTTGATAATATAACATTGTGATTTTATAAGTAAATAAAGTGTAATTTTATATTTGTTAATAATAAAAAAGGAAGTTCAGTTATTCAGTGGTATTTTTTACGCTCCTAATAGGAACGATCTCCTACATTGGTGGAGGCGCCGGGTAACGATCCCGGTACCTCTCGCATGGCCACACACAACGTTACATTCTAGTTATTTTAGATCTAGAATATCAATTTAAATAATAGAATTAGATAGAGAAATAGAAATAAAGGACAGTCGAATTTGCGGGGCCGAACAATAAGGATTGTTACGCGATTAGTGATTTTATAAGTAAATAAAGTGTAATTTTATATTTGTTAATAATAAAAAAGGAAGTTCAGTTATTCAGTGGTATTTTTTACGCTCCTAATAGGAACGATCTCCTACAATACAAAGAAGTATTGGAAGTACAAAGAATATATTGTAATTAGGAGCACACTTCTAGCGCTCAGGGTTAATTTGTCTCTGGTTCATAGGTGTCAACCATATGCAAATCTGTTTAGTTTTTGAGTTTGTCGCGTTCAGATAGAGAGACAGACAGACAGACGCGGCCGGGGACTTTATTTTCTAATGTGAGTGATTTCACACCCCGATACGGAACCAATAGACATGTTCATGCACACAAATATTATAAATTCCGCCCTAACGCAGCGGCCGACTGACTCGGTGATCTGCATTGGCTATGGTGCGCTTGCCCTCATACATTTTAATGATACTTCGAAAACTATAATTATAGGCATATTCAGATGCTAATAAAATGAATATTATACAGTGAAAAGCTATTCTTATATAAAAACTTCTCTATACATAGGTATACAGGGTGTTAAGTACGTGTAAGAGTTATTTAAATATCTAAAGGCATACACGTACAACTCATCGGAATCAGCAAAAAAGTTAGGGTGAAAAGAAATTTATCAAACATCTTTGCTCTCGGCTTAGTTTCCCTTGCGAGTCATCTGAGTATTTTGGTATGTGTAAGAAATTCCATCTTTCACCATTTGAAATCCGAAGTGAAATTGCTGATATTTCTTTAAATCAAATCTGACGACAGGTAAGATTGATTGTCCGCGTCTGTTCAGTAAACTGAAATTTGTAGTTCCTGGCCGCTGCCGGCACCATCTTGCACTATATCTACCGCGAGCATCCATTAATTATAGGCAAAACAACTTCTTTTATAGGACAAGTAAAAATTTCAACATTAAAAAAAACTGCGTTCGATTAGAACCTTTAATTTAATTAATTTCTTTTTTAAGTTTATATTGTTTAATTTTAAATACATTTTTTTATTTCTATGGTTAGCTCTCTGGTATTGTGGACTATGTGTCATAATTCTTATTTAATTATCTTTTTCTTTTTGGCTTAGTATAATCATTTACCTGTGAAAACTTGTAATTAGTTATTTGCTATTGGTTACATAACCATACAAGATTGTGAACTGATGGTTTTCCCAATAAATAATAATACCATTAGCCCATCAATGCCCCACTGCGGGGGTTAGGCCTTCCCTCGAGATGACCGGGCTTGGAGCTTAATCCACCACGCCGCTGCAGTGCAGGTTAGTGGATTTTGGCGATTGTCATCTACTGATGGGTTCTACGTATACATTTCCATATTAACTAAATACATTTTTAAAAAGGTTACGTTTGATTTTCGATTTACTATAAAAATAAAATGTAACCATTAACAAAATGACAGCTAAGGTTTGTATTTATACCTTAATTTTAATGCTTATGTACTTTCTGTACAAATCCAATTATTGTGCTGTTTGACCACAAAAATAAGTCAGTTTTATTTTAAAATCGGAACGGCGTAATGTTTAAACTTATTTAAAAAAAATAGATACAATTGTAATTCAACATTTAGCATATTATCATGCTGTCATTTTTAAGATCAGAGCAATAACAAAAATCACGCGCATCATTGGATTCCATCCATCCATCCATCAGCCCTTTTTTATACCCCACTGCAGGGGCTTAGGCCCGCCCTCAAGATGAGCGGGCTTGGAGCTTAAATCCACCACACTGTTCCAATGCGGGTTGGTGGTTTGTAACGACCGCCATCTATTGACAGCAACCGGGACCGACTGTTTAGCGTGCTCTCCGAGGTACGGAGTCAGTGACAGTTAATGTACTTAAGTCAGAAAAAACTCATTGGTACACGCCCGGATTCGAACCACGACCACATGGCCTTATAGATTTGAAACAGGTTCGCTACGGCTCGTGCTATCATGACATCATTGGATTAGTATTAGCAAAAATCTTCAACTGGAAACGAACAGTATTATTAATTAAGTTTAATTACAACAATAACATACAAAGATTACAGAGTAATTAAAATTAAAAAAAAAGTTAAAAAAAATTACATCACACATGTACCTACGCCAAGAAACGGTCTCACCTATGACACGCTACGAACAGACAGACGGGAAGTCCCACATTAAACCATCATTTGTGCGTAAAGTTGCCTCTGTTACGTCGTTCGGTAACTATTAATTACGTATTTGCAATATATAGAAAGGCAACTGTGACCTGAAAAAAATATTTCTCAGTTATATGACCCAGAAATTATTTTTTTAGTAATCGCTATGAGGTAGGTGTGATAGCCACCGATTAAAAAAAAATTCTCACAAATTAGCCCCGGGTAGTGGTGTCATTAGAGTTGTGGACAGTTTGATTCACTCAATGATGTCCGGTCCAAAAAAAATTAAAAATCCGGACTACGTAACGCCCGGTTTTTTTATTTATTATATATCACAACAACGTCTAGGCCCCAAACTAAGCATTAGCTTGTATTTTGGGTACCAAGCGAACACACCACATACACATTACAACCAAGACTCGGACCCGAGCTGGCATTCGAACCCCAGACCTCCAGCTTCGCAGGCAGGGTCGCTACCCACTAGGCTAAGCTGTCGTCAATTAATTGGCACTCAAGGGGCTCAGTAACAAACAAAATATTATTAATATTCACCAATACTAAAGTAGATAGAATTATTTTTTTTGTTATGGGTTACGTTTGAACAAACGAAAGAAATCGTTTAGATATAGACACTGTTTAAAGCGAACTGTGCATATTTTTTTAACATCGAACATAGTTGCATTGAATTTTAAAATGATCTACAACACGACCAAAAAGAAAATTTAAAAGCTGTGTCTTCTAGTGATAAGTACTTATTTATGGTACCTACATTAAATCTCTATATTAATAAAATTGTTCGTGTCTGTCTGTATGTCTGTCTGTTCCGGCTAATCTCCGAAATGGCTGAACTGATTTCAATAAAACTTTGCAGGCGTGTAGAGGGCATTATCAAAGGTGAAATAGGTTACTTTTTGTCTCTCTGTCTGTCCGTCTGTCTGTCTGTTTAAGCTAATCCCCAAAACGGCTGTACCTATTTCAATGAAACTTTGCAAACATGTAGAGGGCATTATCGGAGGTAACATTTTGTTTTTCTGTCTGTCCGTCTGTCTATCTGATCGAGCTAATCTCCTAAACGGCTCAACTGATTTCAATAAAACTTCCCAGATATGATAAAAAGTTTATCAGGAGTGACATAATACTTTTTGTTTGTCTGTTTGTCAGCCTCTCTGTCTGTTCAAGCTAAACTCTAAAACAGTTAAACCGATTTTAATGAAACTTCGCAGACGTGAAAAGAAGGGTGTAAGGAGTGACATACGCTACTTTTTGTTTGTCTGCCTGTCTATCTGTATGTCCGAGCAAAACATTTAAATATTTTAATGAAACTATGCAGACATTAAAAATGCGTTCAACTAAAAATTGAAAAATAAAATAATTTTAAAAAAATAAAAATCGACTTCAAAAACATAACTAAAAAGTTAAAAATAAAATTTTCACTTTAAGGAAAGGAGCATTAACAGGCGGCATATAGTTAATGAAGTCGGTGCCAACTCAGACACTTTAAATGGGTACTTACTAGGTAATAACAATTATAACAATGATATATCTATAACTATAACGAATATAGAACACAATTTAAAGTGTCTGAGTGAGTAGGCACCGACTTCATTAACTATATGCCGCCTGTTAATGCTCCTTTCTTTAAAGTGAAAATTTTATTTTTAACTTTTTAGTTTATGTTTTTGAAGTCGGTTTTTTTTTATTATTTTTTTAGTTTGGCATAGCGTATTGTACGTACGTCACGTTTGATATATCGTGGATAACTTTCGGGTACCATTTCGAGCTTAAGAAAATTCGTAAACATCGAATTTGAAACTACGTGTAGTGGACTAATATGTTGTACCTACACGCCAAGTATCAGAATTACACAAATAGATGTCGTCAAGTCAATAAATTAAAAAAAAAACAATCGTATTGCGTTAACACATTTTTATATAAAAAAATGTAACCAAATGGCTAAAAAACGAATTCATATAATTTCGTCCTGTCCGTCCGTCACTGCTATTTTCCTACATAGGTGTGATCTATGAACTGTTAAATAATGGTATAGCGAAATTATGTAGAAAATAAATTAGAATAGGTTCCCGTAACTATAACTCAAAAATCCACAGATCTTGCAGTCCCCGCAACCATCGGTTTCATTGAAAATTAACCTACTTAAATTCGATTTTCACAGATTATTTCATTTTATTGCCACGATTTAAACTGCAGTCTCTGATATCCTTAAACGTTTTGAACTCGATAAAGAAGCATTCGAACGAATACAGGCCGAAAAACGATGACCGTAATGTTAACAAGTTCCCGATCGTCCATAAAACCTAACATGTGATGTCAAATTTCTTGTTCGATTTCCAAAATTTTGGTCTCAAACTGTAGCTACCGACGCATTCTAACCTTTTGTATAACACTTCGAAGCAATCCGACGAATATCCGCTGAAATATAGTAACTTATATCCGCAAACACCAGCAATCGACTAAAAAATCTCATCTTTCGGAAATAATTTCTCTTACAATTACCAATCGATTTCCAAAAACTTGGTCTCAAAACGTAGATACGTTAATGACTAAGATACAATTTTTTTTTAATTTTTGATATCAGTCGCCGTTCTCGAAATATTTTGGATTTAGTAAAAAAAAAATCTGAAAAAATCCTGATTTTTTTACATTTTCCATTTTTTTTTTTCAAAAACTACAAAACCGATTTCTAAAATTGTAGTGTCATACGATGCGCAACTAAATTATTGATCTTTTAAAACCTTAAAATCTTAGCTAGACCTCATACCCTTGGAGTTATGGCTAAAAATGCGTCTCCCGTGAAATGAATTTGATAGTCATTTTCAATGACAAAACGAAAAATAATCAGTGCACATTAACGTGTGATGTAAATAAGTACTTACTGATAGAGAGGTCTTTAAAATGACATACAGATTTGAAAATTTCTTTTAATTGAGTCAAAAGTTTTCGAAATATGCGCTCCTACAGTCCTAAGAAGTATCTCCCCACCCTTTTAACTTTTCGATAAATTTGTATGTACAACTTAAAAAACTATTTCAGCGAAATTCGGTTTGAATAAGATGTGTTGAGTAGTTTTTGAGATTTTTTTCAACCGCGGAACCCTTCACTGTGCGTGGTCCGAAAAGCACTTGGCGGGTTTTAGGATTTATAGCTGCCGCATTTACGAACTGAATACCTAAACACCTGATGGTAAGAAACTTTATGAGGTAACACAAAAAAAAATTATTCCAACCTGTCATGGAAGAACTTATAATATAAAATAACAGGCTAACATTAGAAAGCTTTACGATATGATAATTGATATCACGAACATGATCCTCACGCGACGCCATACTTAACGCATCGCGTTAAGTTTATATATAATTAAATAATAATATGACTTCACTAATCCAATTAAGTTTTGACAGAAAGAGGACAGTAAGGAGAGCTTACCAGAGCTTTTATGTTAGGAATTAATGTTATTATATTATTATAAAACTGTAATATAATAACAATAATATCTGGGACATCTCATATAACGCGATTTAATCCCGAAGTAAGCTAATATTATGCTCGTATTATACGTACTTACTAAACGACTGATACACATACTTAAATATTCTTTATAATGCATGTATAGATATTTTACACCCAAACACGGAACAATTAAGACATGTTTATGCACATAAATATTTGTCCCGACGGGAATCGAACTCACCACCTTTGTTTCTGTCAACACGAAAGATATTGTTGCGAAAAGACATCACCCGGTCTGAGATGATTTTAAATTATGAAAAAAGGCGGCGATGAATAACATATTATTGTTTATAATATAAACCCGCCGATCTCCAAAAATGAGTTATCATTTGACCAATCATTTCGTTGCTATTTGAATTCTTATTATAATCATCATCATCATCAGCCCATTTTACCCCACTGCAGGGGCTCAGGCCTCCCCCATGGTAAGGAGGGGATATTGGAGCTTAAATCCACCACGCTACTCTACTGCGGGTTGGGGATTGTAACGACCGCCATCTATTGACAGCGTTCGGGACCGACTGCTTAACGTGCTCTCCGAGGCACGGAGTCAGTGATAGTTAATGTACTTAAGTCAGAAAAACTCATTGGTACACGCCCGCATTCGTACCATGGCCCTATGGCCTTATAAATTTGAGACAGGTTCGTTGCGCTCTGGGCTATCACGACTTATTATAATTTTTTATTGATAACTTTCTAAACTTAAAGAATAAGTTACTGTTTATTCACATTTTCACATTAATTTTTATGACACTAAAAGAACACCTTAATGTTTTGGGCTTAACCTGCCTAGGGCTTCACATCATATAAGACCATTATATTGCTAGGTATATATACACCAATGTCATGAAGTATCTTGTATGTTTATATTTTAACTGGCCATAAAAATGAATGTTTGACTTGTTAAAAAACTATCAACGGTCCAACATGACCGACCGACTACCAACATAATGGTCATCTATAGAGCAATTAGTGTGGTTTTGCAACATCCAGTTCAGTTCAAGGGCTCACGAACATTTTTGCCGATATTTTGTGTCTAATTTAAACTTAAACGCGCGTCACTTTGTTTTATTTTCGTGGATCGTGTTTTAAAATACTTGACCGTCTTTGTGTTTACACAATAGTTATGAATTCCTTTTAATTACATTTCCAATTATCACAGAATTAAAATACCTTGAGAGGTGTAGCTTTTCATGTGGTGTTCTTTTTCATTTTCATCTTAAATACTTATCCCAAATACTTGAAATCTTCTATCTCTTCTATTATCCGACCGCTTAGCCTAGTGGGCAGCGACCCTGCCTGCGAAGCTGAAGGTCCCGGGTTCGAATCCCAGGTCGGGTCAGTATTTATGTGATGAATATTGATACTGTTACCGGGTCTTGGTTGTTATATGTATGTGGTGTCTTCGCTTGGTACCCAAAATACAAGCTAATGCTTAATTTGGGACCTAGACGTTGTTGTAATTGTGTGTGTTATTATTATTATTATCTATTTCAATGATTATACACATAGGTAATACTAAATTTGAAATCAATATTTAATTTTTTTTTAAATTATCTTAGTCGTATGCATATAATGCGAAAGTAGCATATCAAAAACTTGTAAAAACATATCATTAACCGCCGCAAGGTGACAATTCACGAACTGAGAAAACTTTATGCTACAGGAACCATCATTTCCGCTGACGCATATTTTCTCTCTTCTTCATATTCCTCGGTTTTGAATGGGGGTCACCCATTGCTCGGCTGCTGGTCAACATTTTTCTCAGGCCGTGGAGTCTGTATAACAAGTTTGTTCTAATTTATAATATTTCTTCTAAAACGCAAGAAACGTCTCTAAAATTTAAAATGAAATAGTTGCACTGGAAAAAATTAAACCATATCGAAATAAGCTCTCAACTATAAATCAACCTGTGATATTTTTTATTTTTCGTGCATCGGCCATTTTGAATCTTTTCGCCTGTCGACATGTGAGGGCGTACGTTTTGCAATGCACTTCATGATCGGGACGAGTATGAAGACTATGGGTCAATGTTAAAATTTATCGATAAATGATAGTCTTGACGTATTCGTCACGATTTCGTCTCTGTGTCGGGACTACACTAGTTTTTTTTTTCGCATCGAAACGTCTGCCACGCGAATCGATTATTATGCTGGTATATATGACCTCTTTGGATTACAATAATTAAATGTCATCACGACTGTTTTCTTTGTTTCGATTCAATAATTTTGTAATGATCGACGTATTAAGTGAACTTTCAATCGATCTTAATTTCGATATGTTACATCGAGAGATTTTCTGAAGTCTAGTAAATTTTTATCTGTTTAGTCCCGTAATTTGAATTAATAGGTTTTTTTTGTTATGTACTGGAAAATATAAAAAAAATTCTACAATTACTTTTTATGTGTAATTTAAAAATATTTGCAAATTCAGTCGGTTCTCGCGATTTGTAATATTAACTAAAAATTAAATTAAATTTTTAGTTAATATTACATTAATTATCATTTATTTAATTAAAAAAGACAAAAAAGAAATCTGCACAGTCCCTCCTTAGCTTATAACCGTAAAACATGTGTAAAGACCTGCCCTTAGGTACTTACTATGTGATGCAAAAACTCGCATCGAAATTGGCCCAGCCGCTTAAGAAGCATGCAGCTACTGCAGCATCCTTAGTAGGCTTTAACCGTAAAATATATATATCTTAGAATCAGCTCTGAGGTGATATTATATAATGCAATAAATACAATTTAGAATCGGTCTAAACGTTTTAAAGAAATGCGTTTATTGCAATGTTTCTTGGTGACTACTTAACCGTCAAATCGGTCTTAAGTGGTTCTAAGCTGATACTTATGAATTACAATAAACCCCATGAAAATGAGTCCAGCTCATTTTCATGGGGTTTAGGAATGAATTTAGGAATGAGTATATAAGAGGAAGTCTGTAAATAGCGCTGACTAAATAGAGACTGAGAAGCAAGAGGTTGGAGTGGCACGGGCATGTGATGAGAAGGAATGAAAGGCATATTACAAGGAAAGTGATGAGTATGAATGTGGAGGGATGTAGGGGTAGGGGACGACCCAAGAAGGTATGGATGGATTGCGTGAGAAAGGATATGTGGGTGAAAGGTGTGAGTACTGAGATGACGACTGACAGAGATTAATGGAAGAAGAACACATGTTGTGCCGACCCCACTTAGAGTGGGATAAGGGCAGGAGGATGATGATGATGAAAATGAGTCCAGCCATTTTAGAGAAACACACCTATTGCAGCACCTCTTTGTAGGTAATAATCGTAATCCTATAGTCGGTCTAAAATCATTAGAAAAACTTAAAAAATATTTCATTAAAGTCCAACAAATAGTTTTAAGTTGAATCGCCACACACATATATACATACAAAAAGAATTTTATACAATAGTATTGTATAAAAGTGAATTCGATATTTCTTAAATAACAATTTAAAAGATTTTAATTTAGAATAACCGTTAGTTTATTATCTAAACTTTTTAAGTATGTATTATATAACACTTTAGCAAATAATTAAATAATAATAATAACGTATACATGGCAACAACGTCTAGGCCCCAAACTAAGCATTAGCTTGTGTTTTGGGTACCAAGTGAAGACACCACATACATATAACAACCAAGACCCGGTACCAGTATCGATATTCATCATATAAATACTGACCCGACCTGGGATTCGAACCCGGGACCTCCAACTTCGTAGGCAGTGTCGCTACCCTCTAGGCTAAGCAGTCGTCATATATAACATCTTTTCAAACATCTTTATTTCGTAGTGAAAAAACAATTAACAGTTATATGAAACAAACATTAAATGTAAACTATTATTAATGGTATACACAAACTGTAATAAAACTAATCCAATAATCCACCCCTCGTTACCCCCGTCTAAAGGGTGCCCATGATACTCATTGCATTGCCGCGCTGAATAGCAATGGCAATTCTTTGCACTAGGAAGGAACCGGAGCGGAGGTCGAATCCCCTTTCCCTCAGACGACGGCCGGTGCCAGCGACGAAAAGTTTGGCTTCACTCCCCCAACAGCCAGCATCTTCTACCGCGAAAGGGACGAACAAGTATTTACTCACCAGAGTTTTAACAGAACCTCCCATTCAATGTTAGGAACAAATAACTTTAATAATATTTTTCCGTCTGTGGTTTGTTTCGGACAAACAGTTGATTATTTCGAAAACGAAAGGCAATATCGAATAAAAATATAAAAAATCTCTCGAGGCAGATACATTGTCAACTGTTTGGAAACAGAAAATTTTCAATCGGTCGAAAACTGTGGGTTGGGTGGATTTCCTTTTACTTGGTCCATAACTTTTTTCGAAAATTTAATAAAATGGTTTGACAAAAATTTGTTATAAGTTTTTATTTTTGATGTTCTTTTTCAATGTCCTTCGACAGTTGCGAGAAGCGCGAAATCTGCGCAGATTTGTTATCGTGACGTTGGCGTCATTTGAAAAATTGCGGATTTAACTCAGGATAATTTTCGTAGTATCATTTTACACAATTTTAAGTGTAATTTGATAGCTCAGCAAAGCCACGCTCGGCTTCAAATTGCTTTTGGAATGTGGCTTATCATGAGATTTAAGGATTCTTAGTCAAAAGTATGAGTCAAATACAAATCAATCTTACACAAACGTTTCCTACACGATTTGAATGATTCAACAAAGGGGCGCCACATTTGGTGTAAATATAGTAACAAATGATGAAACATTTGGCCGACCCTGACTACAGTTACGTCCCTGAAACAATAATCAGCAATCGATTAGGGTCTTTCTAGATGATCCGAAATCGACGGAAGTGACGCGCACGCGAACTGTCACGCTTTTGTGAGCAGAACTAAACAAGTAAATTTAAAAAAAAAATTATTTGTAGCCGTTCACTGTAATTTCTTCTTATTCGTTCTGGCACTTGCAGTTAGGGTCATGTATATTTCCTACCATTTCGTATTCATTTTCTAATACTGCCTACTTTCAAGTGTTCACTTCAATTTTTCCCTAATTTAGCCATTTACTCCTATTTATTTCTTATAATATCGTTTGTACCGTTTCCTACCTTTATTGATGTTTCTCACCATTTCGTATCCATTTCTTACCTTTCGTACCATCTCCTACAATTTCTTACCTACTATTTCCTACTAATGTCGTGATAGCCCAAAGCGCAACGAACCTGTCTCAAATTTATAAGGCCCCATAGGGCCATGGTTGGAATCCGGGCGTGTACCAATGAGTTTTTCTGACTTAAGTACACAATATCACTGATACCGTGCTTCGTAGGGCACGTTAAGCAGTCGGTCCCGGACGCTGTCAATAGATGGCGGTCGTTACAGTCCCCAACCCGCAGTGGAGCAGCGTGGTGGCCTTAAGCTCCAAGCCCCCCTTCTCACCCTGGGGGAGGCCTAAGCCACTGCAGTGGGGTAAAAATCGGCTGATGATGACGATGATGATACTATTTCCTACAATTCCATTTCATTTTATGTCATAGCATACCATTTCACATCATAGCTAACCCTTTCCTATTTTTTCTACTATTTTACACAACTGCCTACCAGCTTCTACATTTCATACATACCATTTCTCATCATTTCACACAATATCTGCCTACCCAATACCTGGGACATCTCAGACGCGGCTACCTAGTCCTTAATTAGGCAGAACCTGTATGATGGATAGTGAACGACTGATATATATATACACTAAAAAAAAAAAAAATATTTTTTATAATACCGATATTAACTTTTAAACTCAGATACGGAACAGTTAGACATGTCCATGTACATAAATATTTGTCCGGACCGGAATCGAACCCGCAACCTTTGGTTCCGCAGTTAGGGTTTCTAACCACTCGACCAATCGGCCGGTCACGACCAATCTCCTACTTTTCCTAACGTCTCCTGGTATAAAAAGTAAAAGATATCAAAGTTGTACCAAGCGGTGCAACTTGGTATAGTTCCAATCAAACTTTATGGCGGATCGAAATACAACGCCATGAGCGTGCTTGCGCAGGTTCAGTCATACGCCCCGCGCTCCACTGCGTCCCGCTACACCTAAAATTGGTTACTGCGACGCGATTTGTGCCTATGTTCACATCCGCTATAAAGTTTGATTGGAACTGTACCAATTTTGAAATCACTTCGTACCTCTTAGTACTTTAGAATGCGTTAAAAAAGCAAAAAACTAGGTAACTATAACTATAGGCTAATACTGAAAATATAATAAGTATGTACACACAAGTTAGTCATTTAGTTTTTGTTTTGTCATATTCGCCACTTATATAGTTTTTGTTTCCTTCTATTTTACTAGCTCGAATATATAATATATGTATAAGTAATTGGATTTTATTCTAAATTCCACAAAAATCACATTTTTTTAGAGTTGTTATGGTTTTAATAAGAACTAACTTTTTTATTATAGCGACCACAAGAGCAGTGGATATAAAATGTGCCACACCTGGAGGTTCCACACGCCAACTACGACGTGAACCGAAGCCTACCGAGATCGCCCGAAGTGGCGTATAACCGACAAATCCTACCATAAATAATTGCGATCAAAATGGTTGCGGTGACCAACCAGTTTCGTTGATTTTCATGAAATACTCACCTATATCGTGTATTTTTTTCAAAATAAAACCAATGATTCATTTATATAAAAATTTATTGCGATAAAGTTAATTTGATCGTAAAAATAACTACGTACAACACATACTATTATTATAGTAACGAAAAAATATACATTTGCAATAAGGCATCGTTTGCGGATGGAAAGTGTTCTCAACAATACAATTTCTTATACGATTAATTAATTTCGATATAAGTTCCAAAAACTTACTTAAATGTAATTGGAAGCCGAAACAGGTTGAACAAAATTAAGTTTTTATAATTACTTACTTACATTATCTGAAAATCATCAAAATAAGCACGCTATTTATAATTTTAAAATGTATACGATAAACAATGTATTGTTTACATTCAATTAAATATTAAAATTTGAATGCGCTATATATTTTTAATGTAAATACATTACTTTAAAATCATACATTATGGTAAGACGTGGAATGAGTTTTTTCCACAAGCAAAAAGACAACTCTCGTAGTCAATGAGATTCGTACAAGTAAGTTAAGCACCAAAGATGATTCCAAAATGGTAATTTTTAAAATATTAATTGGTGGGAATAAATTCGAAAATTAACATTTTAATATATATAAGCACTATCTTCTATAGGCACTTTTTTCTTGGATTCTAAAATTGTGAAGACAACAATTTTCAACCATTGTATTATTTTAATTGGGTACTTGACTATTTATTTATTTTTTTAATTATTTTATTGTGATTTTTATAAATATACAATAACACTGAAGTAATTTTAATAAATAAATCATTAATAACAAGGTTATGAATGTTAAAAATATCCTGTTAGACAGAAAGGGCAATACTGCGCGGCGTACTAGCCTGGTGACGTCGGGCATGTTATTTTTATAATGATATATTTCATTTTGCAAAAAAGAGACAAAAATAAATTCAATATTCTTCAAGAGAATTGAATTTTCTTTATACATTTTGCTATCGTATAGAGCCTTTTAAATATTTTCTTGATGAATATAATATTTTCAATAATAATCAAATACCCTTTTAAATTACATATTTAATATTAACCAGTTTACAATTACCTATTGAAATAATATTTTAAAAATCACAATTCCGCGCACATTTTTACTTAAATTTTACTTGATTAAACTTCTTGACAATACAAAAAAAATCAAAAATGATCAACTTTAACGGCTACAGTGTTAAGTGTTGTGGTTGTAGGCAAATGTATGTGATCCCAATCGGTGCTTAGATGCGCTTCAGTGTCGGTGGCTTTGATAGTCAGTCCCAGCGAAGGCACAGCATTAGCACAATGTGGCAAACGAAGGGTGACGGGCCTCAGAAACACTAGTCCTTGGGGCCCGCACATAACCAATGGCGAAAGCATCGCTTCACCTGTCAAAATATCGATTAAAAACAAGTTTAGTTTAAAAAAAAATCGATATTATTATGAGTTGTGTAGTCGTTGTTCAAACATTGTACGGTTCTTAGCGGTTTCTAGAGATCGTGCAAACCATTATCATTCTGAATGTACATTTGTTATCACAGTATTTAAATACAATAGCTTTCTTTTGATTGTTCTTTTGGTTATCGCTGGATGGGGGAGGGGAAAATTCTGTCTGGAGGGGGGAGGGGAATATTCTGTCTGTGTATTTACCTCCATTTTGTATTAAGGGGATAATAGGTACCTATATATACAAAAATCATCCAATTTCTACTTTTGACTGAAAATGATCACAACCTAACTTGTAGGAAACTGCAACTATTTTGTGCCTACAATCAATATTTTGCAGTATGGTTATACTCATATGTCATATTTTTGAAAGTAAATGATACATCAATCGATTGATCTATCGATCGATCTTATCGATTCTGTCAATTTTCTGTCAAATCTAACAAAATACTGTATGTTCATTAACGCGCTAAAATTCAAAATAAACGAAATAATACAATAATTGCATTTCACTCTTAATTAAAGCGTAGGTAAATCTGAAAATATGGATCGTAGATGTAGACGATCTAAGACAAAAAAGTATCGCAGTAATCAAAGTTATAGAGAATAATAGAATTTCCAAGTTTTGTTTTGATCATATTTCGTCATAAACAGAAATTGGACAAGGAAACAAATCAGACTTAAAATGGAGGAAAACGCACAATCCCATTTTTTTTATGTAATGATTCCCACCCCATGTTTTATGAATTCCGATTAGACTAGCGTGGTAGTTGGAATCCTTGTAGTGATTGAGCTAGCTTCAAAATTTCAGCATGCTAACAATAAAGTTAAAACTAATAATAAAACAAAGTAAATGATTGTGAACTTTTTCACATGCTAAGACGCAAAAATATTTAAAATATCCATAAGTAATAAATGAACTGGCATGAAATGAAATGGCAATAAATGAAATTAAATGGTACAAGCGCTCAATTAAAGCTATTTAAAAAAATAAACTCTGTAATATGTAAACGAAAATATGAGAAATCCCTAAATAAGGTACCTATATACATGTAAATGGCGACTAAATTGTTTTTATTGTTTTTATTAATTGTAAGTGCATAAATGTTATTTTATAATTGTAGGTGACATTTCGATGCAGGTAAGTTACTCTTATCGTTTGGTAAATTTTTATGTTCTATTAAAATTTAAACACACAAACACACATCGCAACACATCGATTTTATTTAAGCGACAGAAATAAGAAAGCGACAAGCGTAAGCTAAAAAAAATATATGTGCACGTATGTTAAAATAAATGCTATAGATAGAAATACTTTTTATATAAATACATGTAAAACTCAAAGAAATGCATCACATATAAATAACTAAATAAAATAGGGGATGTTCATGTATTAAGTACGCAAATTTTAACCATCGTTGACCCTCCACCCTCCACCTAGTCAACAAAAGTAAACAAAACTCACCCCCCTCAATATTCACGTAAACATTAATTCAAATTTAGATTTTTTTTCAAATACGAACGCTTATGTCTAAATAAATTTAACATTTTTAGTATACTGTCTAAACCGATGGCACTAAAATGTTTTGTTGATCACAAAATAAACAAATTAGGCACCCCTCCATCTTTCGTTGCATCCTTAATACTTGAATGGCCCATAGTGAAAGTAAAGTTATATCGCATAACAATAGCTTTCGGGAGGAGTGATTCTATGTTGTATTTGGTCACCTACTGTAAACTGGACCAACAATCATCACGGAATAACATCACCGCTCACCGTGCAGCTACCACAGGAAAAGCCAAAGTTATACGGTACACCTTCATAATGAAATATAAAGATCTAACTCTGCATTAGCGAAATCATACCTACATATGTGTATGCGCCGTTCACAGGCGTATTCGGCATCACATAATTTAGGCGTATAAATGTGTGGGTAATCTACACCAATTTGTGCAAAGTTGTGCTAAATCTCTATATTCCTATCGTATTATTAATAATAAAATAATAGCCAGCTAAGTATCTTAAACAAACACCAACAGACAAATAACAAAATGGAGAAAAGAAGTGAATTGAAAACAATGAACATTTTGTTGTTCAGAAATTAATCCAGAAATATGAGACAAGGACGAACAAACAATTTAACACAAGACATTTATAAAATAAAAATTAAGAACATAGACACATGTGACAAAATAAAAGATCGTTTGAAAAAACTGATAACAAGAAATGCAACAGAAGAATTGCATCTATGTACAGTGTTCAAAAAACGTTTAATAACGTACAATGACACACTCGGATCGCTTAAGTAGAGGTGACGCCGTCGCCTCTCACCGTACTTCAAGTACGTGTGCAATGTGTGGTAGACACTGCACAAACAATAGAGTATTTGTTTTACTCAAATATCTATACTAACTTATTTTGGGCTTATAATTAATAAATTATACTAACATTTACACCCATCTCCGCCTCTCAAACTACAAAGCAGCTACTATTATTCTACAAAATTCAAACGCGTTCCTTCCAACAAAACAAACACAAGCTTGAGAGTAACCGATAAATGGCATCAAAGATAGAAAATTGTGATAGTTGTTGAAATTATGATCAATGGAATAAAGGAAATTATTTTCACAAACCAAACGAGAAAAGTCGAAGACAAGTAAAGAGATAGTAAAGCGAACAATAAAGTACGAGATACTTATTGCATGCAACTCAACGAATACAACATACATACTATATACGAAAAAATCCCAAATCATAACACAACGTTTTTTACAGAAGCATAATTCCTATGTACGCTGACGAGACAGTAAAATTTATTCATTAGTTATTCGAGCCCATTAGTAAGTGCGATTTATCTATTTCTAGCATCCCGCGTGCTGCGTTACAGGCAAGCTTTACCGTTGTCCATGTCGATGGGTGGTCCGCCTACGCGTTGGCTCAGCCTCGGATCTGTCACTGTGAAATAAATCTTTTGCTTGATCCCAGGTGCAATCGCTTTTGGTGGTATTATCAAAGAAACCCCCCACTGTCTGTCTTCTAAGATTCCACCTTCACTATCGAATATCCCCCAAGTAGTGTGCGGCCCTTCCGGCTCAACTGCTATTTTTTTATTGCTCTCAATACCTTCGTTAACAACATTTGCCTCGACCACTGTATTTTGGTTGTCTACAACTGTCGTGTCGTTATAACTTGCATTACTGTCAGTGTGCTCTTGGCTCGTTTCTGGACTTTTCTCGGGTATTCTTTCACAAAATGTAACCATTCTGTTGTTTTTAGCTGCTTTATCTTCTATATCTTGCGAAGCGTATGGTGTGCTCTGAGGTTTGTTTTCGAAATTCATGCTACTTCCAGATGTATAATGAGTCTCCATTGAGGTAGTGGATTCATACGGTATAGGAGAAGTCGTTGTTTTCAATACATTAGAAATATGATCCACTTTACCATGCAAACGTGGACTATAAACGGGTTCTCCTTTTAAAACTAGTTTCATAGACTTCTCCTTTTCGGAATCGGTTTGAGACTCAGTTAACCTGAGAGCTGAAAAGTCAATCTCTTGGAATGTATCTACGACACTAGCTTGTGCTTCTTTCTTAGTTTGATATATTGGTTCTCTCCGTGATAAGTGATTCGCGTCACTTAGCTCATATGGACTGCTTCTAGCACTGTCTTCCTGTGCAATGTTTTGTGGATTCTCTCTGACTTCTTGCTGCGACTCATATATCACGCTATCTTTGAGTTCTCTTTTAGATACATAAATCGGCTCTCTGATTTTTATAGCATCAGTTTCGCTAGCTTCTTTCCTAGATTGATAAATGAGATCCTTTTTAGCTTGGTTTCTTTGTTTAATTATCTCTAACTTTTCTTCAAGTCTCATCCCATATGTTGACTCTCTACCTGCCAATAGCGCCGCTTTTTGAGATAATATTTCTTGCTTCGAAACATATGTACACTCTGCAGATGCAGGCCGTTGTTCTATTATTTCTTGGCGGCTACCGTATGGTCTATCAGAACAACTAGATTTTACTTCCATCCTAGTAGCATAGGGTGATTCTATTTGCCCAAGTCGCGCCATCATATCTGATTTTGTCGCATACGGTGGCTCACTCATACATTTACTCATTGGAGATATTCTGCCTGTGAAACTAACGGGTGTTTGTAATCTCCTATCAGGTCTTATGTCATACGGATTGTCAGACCACGAAGGGCTTGGTGGTTCATATGTTTTTTTGCCAGGGTATGTTCCTTCAAGTCTTTGTTTAAGTATTTCGTGTTTAGTGCTGTATGGTGACTCTGAAAAACGTTGTCTCAACATCTCTTCTTTTGTCGCGTATGGGCTTTCAGGTACCATTTTCTGCCGTAATATTTGTTCCGTCGTTAAATACGGAGATTCGGTTACTTTCGATCGAATGTCACAAGAAATTTCTCGTATGACGTCATTTCTATTCTCATAAGGACCTTCTCTGACAATTTCAATTTTAGTTCCATAAGGATTCTCTTTTACAGTATCATTTCTGTTTCCGTATGGATTTTCCATAAAAACTTCATTTCTAATAGCATACGAACTATCTCTAACTACTTCCCTTCGAGTGGCATATGGACTTTCTCTAGCAACTTCATTTCTAGTAGAGAATGGAATTTCTCTAACAACTTCACTTCTAATGGCATATGGATTTTCCTTGACGATTTCACTTGTGGCATATGGACTTTCTCTAACAACTTCATTTCTAGTGCCATATGAATTTTCTCTCAAAATTTCACTTCTAGTAGCATATACATTTTCTCTTGCAAGTTCATTTCTCGTTGCGTATGGATTTTCTCTCGCACCGTCAATTCTATTTCCATACAAGCTTTCCCTTGTTATTTCATTTCTGGCACCACGCGGACTTCCTTTACAGTATTCATTTCTTGTACCATATGGCGACTCAATACTTGCTATAGTTACATTCTGCTGATTCCCATAAGAGGTATTAAAATCTTTCTCTGACAATTCACTTCTTGTGGTATACGGATTTTCGCCTATATGTCCATACAACGACGCATAGGTTCTCTTCGGCTTAGGTATAGGATCATAAATAATATGTTCTTTGCTTTGGTAAACGGGTTCTGGAGGCAACGGTTGTGTGGGGTAGAACGGTTCGTGTTTAACTTGTTGTCTTTGGTAAATAGGATCTATTTTAGTTATCAAATTAAAGTTCGGCGTCTGTCCATAGACACCTCTTCTGTTGTGTTCTATCAGCGAGTTTTGTCTACGGAGCAGAGGAGTAACTTTGGGTTCTGTTTCAATCTCGCACATGGAATTTTGCCTTCGTAAATTTCGTATTACAGGCTTAACTTCGTAATCTCTGACCACACCGACGCCACTTCGTTGTTCACTGAACGAACTTTGACGTTTCAGGATAGGCTTCAAGACGGATTTTTCACACGACGAGTTACTGCGTTGCAACATCTGATTTCTAATTTGAGTGTTTCTCATGTGAACACTCATTTCACTCAAGTCGGACTTCTCACGTCTCAGGGCAGGTTGGTACCCGCTCTGATCTCGTTGCTGTAAATCGCTCTCGCAAAGTGATTTCTGCCGGGATACTTTTTGAGAGGTCTTAGATTTCGATCGAAATAAATCGAGTACTGCGTTTTTAATGAAAGAAGGTTTTTTCGATAATTTCTTTTTAGTCTTTGGCGAGATTGTCTCGTCGCGCTCGACACTGGTGTTCATGGCTTCGGACGAGCTGCGGAAACCCACAACCAAACACCCACTTAGTTACTCATGATAGGAAATAGGGCACTACAGACATGATTTACTTATTTTCAGAATTTTAGTTATGACAATCCTCTCGAATGTCCGTAATTTATTAAATTTTGAAAAATTCTCGTAGTGAACTAGCATATTGAATTAAATGCCTTTACAGAAACGACAGTAGAAGATGGAGATGATAATATAAAAAAAAAACTTACCAAGCTCATCTTAACTCTAATATGTTTTATAGAAACTTAGGATAAAGTAGCCATTGCAAAATAATAAAGCAGTAGAAATTTATAGAAGTTATTTAGCAGGTATATTAGGAATTCGTAAGTTTTATAAAAGTTGATAAAAGAAAAAAACATAAACGACAAATTAATTCAATATGCTTATTTAATCAATTGCACTAAAATGCAGACACGCACTGCCGTATCGTTTTCACGCTATCTGTATAAAATACATAATATAAGAGGTTATTTTCATTACAGATTTATAACTACACTATAAACCCCGATATATGTTACATAAATAATTGTTTATAACCACATACACAACCAGGAGCTATAACTATGTGGTCCCGAACAAGACATGTTAGTCATTTGTGAAGCGATCGGTGTTTGCATGTTAGAGCAAATTGTACACAGACTATAAAGATATATCTCCAAGATTTAATTTACCTCTTTTTTCTGAACATGCATTTTTCGCGGTTCGTTTTTTTTTAACGATATTATTTATTACCTACTTTATTTTAAAAAATTAGATATAGGTAGTATAGGGAAAAAAATTAAATCGTCAGTTTTATACAGTAAGTACAGTGTGTGTTCAAAGGATATGAGGTGTGCTTGAAAAAAAAAATGTGGAGTCATCACAATACCTTATATTGTGCATATGCTGTGGTTTTCTATACAGTTCGAAAGCGGAGCCTCGTTGTTCTCGGCTACCAGCTAAATCTGTAAAATAAAAAGATTTATTAGTCGATTTTCTTAGACATATCATCTTATTCTAGATATAAACCATACTATATGTAAATGTCAATATAGCTTATGTATGATTTCATTCCGTCCATATCAACCTATTATGCCCCACTGCAGGAGTTTAGGCACTTCATTCCGAGGGGACTCGGGATGAAGTGCTTGGAGCTTAATCCATCGCGCTGCTCCAGTGCGGGTTGGTGGCTTTTAACGACTGCCACGTTCTTATATGCTTGAAACTATATATTCAAATCACCTATTGCCTGTACCTCCTCAGTTTCAGACACTGTTCCATTATATCAGCCCTTTTTATACCCACTGCACGGGGTTAGGCCTCACTTCAAGATGAGGGGGCTCGGAGCTTAAATCCACCATGCTGCCCCAATACGGGTTAGCGGATTGTAACGACTGCCATCTATTGACAGCAACCGGAACCGACTGCTTAACCTGCTCTCCGAGGCACGGAGTCAGTGATAGTTAATGTACTTAAGTCAGAAAAAACCCATTGGTACACGCCCGGATTCGAACCACGGCCACATGGCCTTATCGATTTGAAACAGTTTCGCTGCGGTCGGGCTATCACGAAATGGGTCAGACACTGTATCATAAATAAATTATATTTACATAATTTTGTCTAGTTCTCAATGATGACAGCTATAATGATGGAAGTTGACAGAAGATGCGGATCGGAATACAGCGCTTTATGCATGCTTGCGCAGGTTCGGTCATATGCCCCTCGCTCCACTGCGTCCCGCTACACCTAAAACTGGTTACTGCGACGCGACTTGTGCCTATGTTCACATCCTCCATAAAGGTTGATTGGAACTGTAGTAAGATGGTTCATATTGTCTCATCGATACGAAAAGACTGTACAGTAGTGGATTTACACATTTGCTGCCTATAGGCTATTCAAATTTTGACAGACACAACAGCGAACGATTCGTTCCCGTGACGCAAGCAACCAAAGCGACTGCACGAATTGTAGAAAAAGTTATCTAAGCAATGAAACATATTAATCATTATATGTTGAATTGCTTATGTGGGCGTATTAATATTTAAGTACCTATATAAGTGTTTTTAATTTCGTTAAGCCATAAAAAGAAATCCCCCCAAATTTCCCGTGCCTAAAATGTGTCGCCCTAGGCTTCGCCTATACTCAGCCTGCTGGTGAAGCCATCACTGAGATTATAGATTGTATATATGAACCGACCCAGAGTATTGTTCTCTCATCATCTTATTGAAAAATACGACGTTGGTTTTTTAATGAACAAAGCAAATATGCCAATCGAGCATTTTTATGAGTACACGATTTGTATTTAACTCACCTATAATATGGGGGTTATGTGGCAGGTTGATGCCACGTGGATGTGAAGGCGGGCCGGAGTACGGCGGCGATTGCGGGGCCATTTGCCCACCGTACATATTCTGCAGACGTAAAACAAATATTTTAAAACTAAAAAAAAAACACTCAGTGCCGAAGGACTAAAAATGTTTCGTTTTCTATATTACGTTTTTATTTCATAACAATTTTTTTTAAGTCAGGATTCATTTCATTTTCATTCCACTATTATATCGAAAAAGATGTCACTAGTCATAGAATTACAAAGTGCCGCTTGCTTCCCTACTATAGCTAGTTCTATAGTAGGGAAGCAAGCGGCGTCTGTATGAAACAAAGGGAATTCATTACACGATGGTGCGCGAAGGAACTCATTATATTTACGATGTGCGTATGTGGATATGCTTACTAATTTTGATTATAAAATATTCTTTAATATTTCTTTTATTTCTAAAAGTAGCAAGAAGAAAATTTTCAAATACGTTAATAAATTAAAAAAATAATAGACGAACATACATACCTACAATAGTATTCTGGCGTAGATGTGCGGTTATGCTAGTTCTATGTTTACATATTAGTAGGGACGCGAAGGGCGCTTCGTAATTCTATGGTACAGAGCAAAACTTAATATCCGATCTGAACTGCGTGCTGCGTCGCAGTAGCTAATTTTAGGTATCAGCGGGTGTGAACGGGGGTGCTTTATCGCCGTAAACTTAATTCGTCGCGTATTCAGTGCGGACATAAAGTTTTGCTTGACCTGTACTAATAAGTTAACTAAAGAAAATTTAAAAATATCATCGAACATTTGTGAATTTTTCGTTAAATGGTCCATCAGCAAAACCGCTACAGTACCATGATGAAAGCGTAGAACCCTTGGGAAAAACCCAAAACGGACGTGACGTAGTAATGAACACAATCCCTGGTACGGTCAGGTTTATGTATTATTAAACAATCATTTACATTCACCGACAGTCACCGTACAGTGCGGACGTATAGTACCCACTTATTTTTATTGTTACTTTTTAAATAGAATTTTTCGCAGCAAATAAGCACAATGATTCGATCTCCTCTCAAATCGTCGTCTAATCCGGACTTAAGCAGCCAGTGTGAATATGAAGAAGTAACACCGGTGTCACGTTTTGTGTCACGAAAACGTAAGCATCCTGAACTTGATTTATCGATTTCAAAACTTTTTGATAAATTTGATTCTATGAAGCAACATTTTGATACTAGCATATCCTCAATAAATAAAAATATTAATGATGTAATTGACAAGAAATTGAACGATCTGTCCATCACAACCAACGATATAAAATCGGACTTAAATATTTTACGTCTGGAATTAACAAAAGTAGAAAAATCCGTCATAGCTATTGATGACCGCCAACGATCAATTACAAACGACGTCCAAGATTTAAAATCCTCTATTGAATTTATTTCAAGCCGACAGGACGACATTGATAAACAAATGCAACTTATCAAGGACACCAGTAAATTGTCGAGTACTTCGGAATCACTTATCTCCGATTTAAGCAAGCAACTTATCATTGTACGGAGTGAATGCAACTTGATGCAACAAAGAGAACGCCTGTTTAATTTGGAAATTGTGGGTATACCTGAAATAAAAGGTGAGGACTGCACTGTTTTGATAAACAAGATTGCGTCACACGTCGGCGTCAATTTACTCGTCGGGGACATATTACATATAAACCGTGTCCAGCCGCGGCAACCTGTTGCCGGCCGGCCTCGGTCTCTTGTCGTCAAGCTGAAGGACAGAATAACCAAGGATTCTATCTTGTCGGGCCTACGTAAGGCGCGCGGCGTCACCACACGAGACATAGACATTCCTGGGGATTCTAGACGTATATATATCAATGAACATCTGACGGTGGATAATAAATTGTTGTACAAGAAATGTCGTGAGCGGGCCACCTCAAAATCTTATTCTTATATATGGATAAAAAACTGTCGTATTTTTGTAAGAAAAAACGAAAAATCACATGTTATAAATATAAACAACGAGGCAGATTTGACAAAAATAATTTAAATATTATTATGTTGATATTTTTTTACTCAAATAAAACGGTAGCAGCTTGTATATACGATAGTTTTTTCAGATTAACTACATATTATAAAACCACGTCATTTCAAAATAATTATCAGCTACGTATTTTTTATAGAACTATCCCATTACGCGTAAGTAACGCGTGTAATTGCGTAAACATTTTGTGCAATAGTGAGCAAATATATTTATCCTTTGATGTATTACTGATGCATTTCTTAGTTGCATCATCGCCATTTTGTTGTATAGGTTATATGGTTTATGTACAAGGTGGATATGAGCAATCAGTTGGCGTACGCTTTTATGGGAATGAATATTTTATAGGTACTATTTTTATTATATATATTTTTCTTTTTAGTTTGGTTTATCGCTATTATACATTGTGTAATAATTTGCACATTGGCGTATTATTATTATTTCATAATAATTATAACTACTATTGTGACAACTATACAAACATGTTTATTATATATTATGTATTGTGTGAGTTTGTTTTGATTGATACAAAAAGAATAATTTCATATAACGGTATATTAATAAATTATTTACATCTATTAAATATATTTTGGCTCAAAGAATCCATTATTAGGCTGACAAATGTAGTACTTATATTAATCCGTTTTGTTTTTATATATTTTTTTGGTAAATTTTATAAATGGCTACTGCGTTGAAATTTTATTATCAAAATGTCCGCGGCCTTCGGACAAAAACCAATAAATTTTACCAAGCCGTTCTTTTGAACAATTATGATATAATTTTTATAACCGAAAGTTGGCTACACGATGGCATTTTAAACGCAGAACTCTGTGATTCGAGATACGACATTATACGTGTCGATCGTGACATACTAAATTGTAACAGAAACATTGGCGGGGGAGTATTAATGGCTTGTAAACACTCACTGAGTACCAGATTTTGTGGTGGATGGTCGCGTGGTGGTGCAGAATGCGTCTGGGTAACGGTGCCAGCGAATGCGTTGGGAACCGCAACCAACCTTCATATAATACTTACATACCTGCCTTCCGATACGGCTGCTCAGCATGCAGTTAGAATTGATGATGTGTTAAATATAATTTCCGATATTACATCTCGCTGACCTAATGATTCTATCCTATTGGTTGGTGACTTTAATCTACCCAATGTCCAGTGGACGTCCTCTGGCCCTTTGTATTTGAAGCGTGGTTCCGTTGATATTCAACAGTGTAGTGAGAATTTTATTGGTACACTTTATTTTCTTGGTTTATCGCAAAATAATTTATTCACAAATATATGTGGCAATATATTGGATTTAATTTTTTGTAACTTTAACTTACAAGTAAACAGGAGCACTAATCCATTGATACCCCAAGATTCCTTTCATCCTCCTCTTGAATTTGATGCAGTGGAAATTTTATTGCAACATATAAAAGTCCCTCCTAGAATTGTACGTAAATTTTATAAAGGAGATTATGATAATATAAAAAAGCGATTATTGGACATTAATTGGATTCAATTTCTTAACGATGCCTCTCTTGATGCAGCAGTCACAAAATTTTACGATTTTAATTATGATTTAATTGACAGTTATATTCCTAGTATTGAATTGAAAAAGAATAATTTTCCATCCTGGTATAGTCGACCATTAATAAACATAATAAAAGAAAAATCCAAGGCCCACAAACGCTGGAAAAAGTTTAAGAATCCATGTGATTATGATCAATTTAATTTACTACGTAAAAGACAAAAGTCCATACAAAAAGAATGCTATGTAATACACATACAATTCATGTCTAATTGCATCAAGAAAAATCCTAAAGCATTGTGGTCTTATATTAAAAATAAAAAACGTAATAGTAGCTTCCCACGAACTATGCTCCATTGTGATAGTACCTATTCAGATGGTCAATCAATCTGCAATGGATTCAATTCCTTTTTTTATAATAATTTTAATGAACCAGATCTATCACATCCAGATTATTCTTTTACGCATACTCGAATTAATCACAACCATTATTTAAATTCAGTAAAATTTTCCATTAGTCAAATTGAAAATGCTTTGAAATCATTAGATACTAGTAAAGGTATGGGTAGTGATGGCATACCCCCAATATATTTAAAAAAATGTGCTAGCGAGCTAGCCATTCCACTCACAATCCTTTATAATAAGTCTATTGAGTTAGGTGTATTTCCTAATATTTGGAAGGAAGCATTGATCACCCCTATACATAAGAAAGGCCGTAAAGACATTATCGATAACTACAGACCAATATCTAAATTAAATATCTTAAGTAAATTATTTGAGAAATTCATTTATAATACATTGTACCCCATTATATCCTGTTCCGTGAGTGATAGCCAACATGGTTTTTTAAAGGGTCGTTCAACAGTGACCAATTTAACACTATTCACAAATTACCTATATGAATCAATGGATCAACGTATTCAAGTGGATGCTATTTATACAGATTTTGAGAAAGCTTTCGATAAAGTAGACCATTGTATACTTCTATCCAAGCTAAAATTTATCGGTATTAACGGCGATCTTCACAGATGGATCACTTCCTACGTCTCAAATAGGAGTCAGGCTGTTGTAGTCGGTAGTTACCGTTCGAACTTTGTTAATATTCCCTCCGGTGTACCTCAGGGTTCACATCTTGGCCCCTTGTTATATATTGCATATCTTTTTGATATTAACAATTGCTTTGTAAACTCTAGGCATCTGATGTATGCAGATGATAAAAAAATTTACATGCGCATCCATGACATATCAGATTGTAAAAAATTACAAGATGACCTGGATCGTCTTTCTCTTTATTATGTTAACAACCGCATCAACATAAATATTAATAAATGTACTCAGATTACTTTTACTCGTAAAACGAAACCCATCACATATGTGTACACTTTAAGTGGAACCCCAATTAGTATAAGCACCACTATACGTGACTTAGGTGTAGTTTTAGACTCAAAACTAACTATGACCGACCATATTGACACCATTACCAACAAAGCATACAAAAATTTGGGGTTTGTTTTACGTGTGTCTGAACCCTTCACCGACATTTCATGCCTTAAGACACTTTATTATGCATATGTACGAAGTACATTAGAATATGCCAGTCCTGTTTGGTCACCTAATTACATTATACACAGAAACAAACTGGAAAAAATCCAAAGCGTGTTTATAAAACATTTAAATTATAGAACGAAAAAAATATTTTAATGGATATGAGTGTGCCTGTCACTATTATAAAATTTTTTCCCTCGATCAGAGACGACATTTCATGGACATGCTTTTCTTATATGATCTGTGCAATGCTCGCGTTGATTGTCCATCGTTGGTTGGTGGATTAACTTATAATACTCCACTTCGGCGCACTCGCCACACCCATCTATTCAATGTGCCTCACACCAAAACTTTATACGCCGGCAATGCAACCTTAAACCGGATTTGTAATGATTATAATAAACTTGTTCCATATTTAGATCCCTTTCAAAAGACAAAACAAGCCTATAAGACCGATCTTAGGAATGCATTGCTGACGGTGCGTCCTTCTGCATTATAGTGTTGCGCTACTGATTGTTCATGTTTGATTACTTTAAATATTCATTTTTGTATGTATTGATTTAATTTTGTGATTTATCTATTTGATGCATCAATTCCTAGTAGTCATGTATTGTATATGTTTGTATATGTATATATTGTTCGTGTATATGTATGTATGCATGTATGTGGTATGTATGTGTATGTATGTATTTGTATGTATAGGATACTTATGTCTTATTAAATTATGTCTGGTATGTGTATTTATGCTTATATTGATTGTATTGTGCAATGAAAAAAAAAAAAAAAAAAAAAAAAAAAAAAAAAATGTATTAAATTAGGTTTAGCTTTAATTTAAGTGGTCTTAATTCCGGAAAAACCTGTAATTGGCTATACATGTAATGTAATATTTTTAAGTAATTCTTTCTGTCTTAGCTGTAGGTTTTTCATAAATAAATAAAAAAAAAAAAAAAAAAAATTTAAATTTAGCCTGTGGCTCCATCTGAGTGGACTAACATAATGTCCCAACAACCGTCTCCCATTCCTCTTGACATTCCAATATGATATAATATACCTGTGCAGGCGGATATTGCTGTTGCGGTGGGTAGTGATTGGTGGGTTGTGAGTGCGAATGGGAGTGCTGGTAGCCCCCGCCGTAATATGGAGTGAAGCCGTTAGTCGCCATCGGGCGTTGACCTGGTGCTGGGTTAGTCGGCGGTGGTGGCTCTAAGCTCTGTGTATTATAAATATTGTATCAATAATTGCTAGTAAATTACACAATACAATAGTATCTATTATATTATACTAGAAATCGTTATTCCATGCAGCCATGAAAATGAGCCAAATAATACGAATCGATTGACTTGCTTTCGGTTAGTTTCGCTAGGATCAGTGAATTAACAAGTTGTCCGTAGCTGCGCGTTCGTATTTTGTGTAAAATGAAACAAAAATATCACAACAGAAGGAGTGCGACAAAGACCATTATTAATGTGTGCGTGTGACCCTTTTTCCTTCAGTAGTGAAGTGCAAAAGTATTTGC
Source organism: Luffia ferchaultella (assembly GCA_949709985.1). NCBI lineage: Eukaryota > Metazoa > Arthropoda > Insecta > Lepidoptera > Psychidae > Luffia > Luffia ferchaultella. Next base: position 8,152,508 of record OX453262.1, read on the forward strand.
CTATAGACATTTTTAAAAATTAATATTTTTTTATGTCGACTGCGTGGTGGAAACTACCCGTTAATTTATGGAAGGAAAAACAGATGTTTTTGTATTTATAATTACAATGTTCGAATTATGTAAGTGCACTTAATATTTAGATAGGTTAGTCGTGTTTCGAATGCATACATAACACTAAATAAAATCTTAGTGTAGATACCTACAGTAATTTACAATTTCATGCCTAGAAATGAATTAAAACCATAAATGAGTTGCATAAATTTAAGTACTTGGGCCACTGGGTCACTGAGGGTCTAAGTGATAATATTGATGTGGAAAGGGAGCGAAGGTCGTTGGCTGTCCGAAGCAACATGTTGGCCCGCAGGTTTGCTCGATGTACAAGGGACGTTGAGGTGATGCTTTTTAAAGCATATTGCCAGTCCTTTTATAATAATAACGTATACATCATAACGTCTAGACCCCAAACCAAGCATTAGCCTGTGTTTTGAATATCAAGCAAAGACACCACATACATATAACAACCAAGACCCGGTACCAATATCAATATACATCATATAAATACTGACCCGACCTGGGATTCGAACCCGAGACTTTCAGCTTCGTAGGCAGGGTCGCTACCCACTAGGCGAAGCGGTTGTCATACGTGTTTTATACGTGTAGCCTGCGAGTATGTTGTAAGCGGAAGGCGCTTAGTGGTCTACGCGTCCAGTATAATAACGCGTTTAGGGTGCTGATGGGGCTGTCGTGGTTTTGTAGTGCTTCTCACATGTTCGCAGAGGCGCACGTTGACGGTTTTGCAGCGATCATGCGCAAACGATGCGCCTCCATGTTAAATCGCGCGCGCGGCTGTGCCAACAGCATTCTGGGAGCTCTAATGGACCGATGGGACTTTCTAACGCTTGAGCATTGGGTGCGTCTACACAAGGATAGGAAGACTGCTAATTGTTGTTGTTTTTCATTGTACCTTGATTATTGTAACCTAGTTTATATTAACATAAGTTAAGTACCTAATACTGACAACTATGTATATGGACAAATGTCTGAAATAAATGTTTATTATTATTATTATAAAGATAGAATTAATAAATTGTCTTCTAGCTTTTAAAAATTAAAATGTCACAAGCTTATACGTAATACGAGACTAACCGCGTTACGTTGATGCTGATGCTGCATAGCGTCAGGGGGGCGATAGTGTTTTGGTTTCGGTGGTGGAACCGGTTTATAAGGAGGTACCGGTCCGGCTCCGCTTCCGACTCCACCCCCAACTCCACCTCCACCCGTAACTCCTACTCCCCCTCCGTTTCCGTTGCCACCACTACTCGTACCGCGTGTCACATAGTCCGCTTGAGACGCTGAGTTCGTGCGGCTGCTGTGGTAGTTTTAAAAATTTAATAATAATAATAAAAACACATACAATCACAATAACGTCTAGGTCCCAAACTAAGCATTAGCTTGTATTTTGGGTACCAAGCGAAGACACCACATATATATAACAACCAAAACCCGGTGCCAGTATTAATATTCATCATATAAATACTGACCCGACCTGTGATTGGAACCCGAAGCTAATGTAGCTAGCTTAAATTAGTTCACACTGATAAACAGCTGCACCTTTAGACTCTACAGGACTTACTCCTTTGTCTGTTTCGCTCAGACCGTCGAAATCCTCTACTGACTGAATGGCTTTAATACGTGATGTAAATTATGTCCATGGACATTTGTTATTTATAAAATGTATTATAGAGGACAGAAAAAAAATATATGCATGAGTTCAGAGCTTAATGCGTAATGTAACGATTATTTTTTCTACCTAGCAACTTATACTCACTTATTATTACCTATAGAATGTTCAGTGTGTGATAATTATGAGCCAATTTTGGTAATTACTTTAAAGTTCCAAGACTATCAGCAGCTTATGGTATACTAGAGTATGAATTCTGTTCGAACTGTGTTGAAAGTGTACACAAACGGTGGGTGTGAAGGAGTTTGCGCGGATATTGGCGAACAGTAGTAGTCAACTGTCGCCTACCTACCGGCAAAGTAGAAACCAGTAAACTAGTGTTTAGGTGGTTGAACGGAACAACCGAATTGCTAACTCATCTCTACTGTAATGAATGCGAACATCAACTTTGTTTCTTCTATGGCAATTACTGACTGCGTTTCGGTCTAATTTAAGCATACAATTCACCTTATTATAAAATACCATTGAAAAATACTTGAGAGACAGACAACAAAGTGATCCTATAAAGGTTATTTGCCTTTTGATGTACGGCACCCTAAAAATGAGTAACGAAAGGATGACAGCGGAACCCACAACTGAGACGAGGAGACCGCCTCACGTTCAGAACGATCCAGATGTTTGGCCGGAATTTAAAGAAAGTATCTTACTGTATATACCTGAATTTAGAATAATCCCCACCGCCGACGTTAGGCAACGAAGGTCCGCGCGCATGCGTCGGCCCAGGAGCGCCGTTCATTGGTGGCCTGTTCCCAGCTGGACTTCGATACGTATCCGATGATCTGTGACAATAAATGACGAATTATTCACGCGTCCAAAAATAATATTAAGTATGTATATATCCTCGACGTAGATCATACCACTAGTTTGGTTCCAAAAAATACGATGAAAAACAAGCAACGATTAATTTAATGTGATTTATCTGAGAAGCTCTAGAAAGTCTAAACCATCGAATATGTAAGGCGCGCTTTACAAGCGAAGTATCAGTTCTATGTATGACGTCAGATGTATTGGTTTGAGATTTGAAGTGAGTCGAATGGAGCAAAGAATGACAACGAAATGAATGTCTATTAGGGTAAGAGAAAAAAGAAATTAATTGTCAGGGAGTTTCAGAGTGACATGTATAGAAGTGGATATTAGTCGATTTAGTTTGCCGATTACGTCCATGGTTTGCTGTAAACTGTTGTTTAGAGCAGTATTGCAATGACAATATTTATTGTAATTCAAATTTTGTTTTAAATTTTTAAATGAACACTATACGCAATATATAGCGAAGTAACATTCAATGTACCTAGTTTTTTTTAATTATTATTTACGGTTAAATAAGAAATAAAATAAATGTGGTATGTACATATTCCAAGTTTTCCTAATAAATATAGGTAATGGGTAGACTAAGTAATTTGCACCTTAGTCGATCTGAGTATTCATTTCGTGTATGGTCGTTACAGAAATATCACCAAGCAAAAGCAACCAGATGTATTTCGGAAATATGCGACACGAGTTGTGTGCGAATAAGTGGAACGAGGCAGACAGCCAACCACCTCTCTCTCCTCTACATCGTTTACGCGGCCCGCGTTAAGTCGTTACTATGTCAATCACCAATAATTTTAAAACATGTGATGGGCCACCGTTGATGACAGATGGCCCAAGACGGTGTATTCTAGAGATCTAGAGCAAATCCTATATTTAGCACTTCACGTTTCGTGTATTAGATCATTTATACTGTTAATTATGTAATGTTATGTTTTCTGTTTGTTAAACCATCCAAACAAACAACCTGTAAGCGTTGTCCTGTGTCCTGTACTCCAGCGAGGGGTGGTCGTGCGTGGTATGTCGCTGCGGGCTGACAGGTTGTGTGGCCATTGCGGTAGGATTCGGCGGCGGGGGAGGTTCGTACTTTCTAAATAACAAGAAAATAAATTTTATAGAGTCTGAATATGCATAATATTTTAATCTTATTTACATTATTTTTTATCATAGAGCATTAGAGTAGGTTAGACTTGCCATGTAGGTGGTCACGTTGCCCCTTTCAATTAAGCCCTTAAGACAGTTCTCATAACCTAAACTCTAAAATGCGACATCATATACGAAAGATGTAATGGAAAGGGATGAACCGAACGAAGTAACCGCTTTATGAAATCAAATAAATCTGAGACGAAACTATTTCATCATCATCATCATCAGCCCATTTTTACCCCACTGCAAGGGCTTAGGCCTCCCCCAGGGTGAGGAGGGGGGCTTGGAGCTTAAGTCCACCACGCTGCTCCACTGCGGGTTGGGAACTGTAACGGCCGCCATCTATTGACATCGTCCGGGACCGACTGCTTAGCGTGCCCTCCGAAGCACGGTGTCAGTGATATTGTGTACTTAAGTCAGAAAAACTCATTGGTACACGCCCGGATTCGAACCATGGCCCGATGGGGCCAAATTTGAGACAGGCTCGTTGCGCTCTGGGCTATCACGACAAAACTATTTACATATATGTAATATTTTTATTTATATTCGTTGTGTGAATAATTATAATAATGATAATAATAATAATAATGACGTATACATCACAACAACGTCTACGCCCCAAACTAAGCACTAGCTTGTATTTTGGGTACCAAGCGAAGACACCACATACATATAACAACCAAGACCCGATACCAGTATCAATATTCATCATATAAATACTGACCCGACCTGGGATTCGAATCCGGGACCTCCAGCTTCATAGGTAGGATCGCTACCCACTAGGCTAAGCGGTCGTCAATTATTTTTGGGACACGTGTCTCTGAACAAATACAGTCACGTTGCACCTCTAACCTACTCGATTCTCTCTCTGTGACATTCATAATTAGTGTAAGGTTTTGTTTTATTTTTAAATAAGTCATTTATTTAAAGTAAGGGAGTAATAAGAAGAGCAACAGATTATAAATAGCGAATGTCAATTCACACGAGTTCTGAACAAGAAATAAATTTTAATTTAAGAATTTACACTACTGTTCATGCATAACTCTTATCGAATACTGAACACGGTAGTTGGAATATATTGAAAATATTATATTTGTTGTGAAAATTTAATTTATACATAATAATAAAATTGTAGAGTATCAATGTCTGTAGAATAACGATACTTGCAAAAAAAAAACAACAAGATGCCACGAAACAAGTAATAAAACTTAAAAAACCAATTTTTGTACGCTTGTTCGTTTGTACGCACATCACGTAAAAGCCACTCATTGGATTCAAAATCTAATGAATGTAAAATATGAAGCTTTATTTGCGTACCATTTCTGTGCGTCTAAACAAAAAGGGTACAAATCTAATTGTACCTTTTTGTAATTTCGTCGGACGTAAAATATAGAAAGAATTGCCTTCGATTGGTCTAATTAACATGAAGCTAAATTTAATTGTTATGGAGATAAGAAATGAGGAAAGAAGTAAATAAAGATCTCAAAACGATATACGTGTACATCATTTCTATTTTAGGTTCTCCTGTAAAGTAGCTGTTTTGAGTTATATCCTTTTTAACTAGACGCACAGATTTAGTGTTTATTTCATCAAGATATTAAACTTTTTTACAGGACTATAGGGTACAGACCAGAGTTTTAGAGCATCATTTCATACTAGTTTACTTGATACCTCTATCCGTTTCGGAGAAAAAGGATATTAACTGACAGATGGAAAACAGTGATCATAAATGTTCCGTTTGCATACCTTTTGACGTATGACACCCTCAAAACAATAAGTATAAACAAGAATTCAGGAAGTGATATTTCTTTACAAATAATGCCTGACTGCCCGGCTGAACGTTTAGCCTAGTGGGTGACGACTCTGCCTACGAAGCTGCAGGTCCCGGGTTCGAATCCCAGGTCGGGTCAGTATTTATATGATGAATATTGATACTGGTAAGAGTCTTGGTTGTTATATGTATGTGGTGTCTTCGCTTGGTACCAAAAGCACAAGCTAACGCTTAGTTTGGGGCCTAGACGTTGTTGTAATGTATGTATACGTTATTTTTAAAAAAATCCTTTTTTTTTAAAGAAAACATAAGCCGGAGTCAGAGACTCCAACATCGTGTAGAACGCGACTTGAAATGTTTCGTCTTCTATACCGATTTTTCATAATACCTACACTTAATTTTAAGATTTTAGCTGTGCCTAAGCCTAGCTATATGAGAGCTACAACTCTGGCTTAGGTTTTGTAAAAGAAAGGTATTTCTAAACCGAGTAGTCGGATTTAATAATCGGAAAAATACAAACAAAGAAAATGTTTATCACGAATACATGCTGTTCCTATAAGAATATAGGATCATATTAAAATAAATGATATATTGGTTGACAAGTATAATGAAATATTAAAACTTGAATATTTAAAACTAATATTGCCTCTGAACGGAGGGGGAATGCCAGCGCAGCGGTACTTAGTACAATAAAGTAGGTCAATGGAGACATTAACCCCACTGACCGAAATTATTGTGCTACTTACCGTCACGTCGGCATCCGTTTACCGCACACGAGCAATATTAATTTTGAATAGTAGCGTAAGTAGTTATTTCGAAGAAAAATGTCGATGTTTCTTTCTTTTTTAAATTTGTAATATTTTTTATAATAATTAAAATTTGAATAGAGTTTGAATCCAATGAGTGGCTGTTACGTGATGCGTGTACAAACGAACCGACGACAGAAAATATTTCAAAAATTGGTTTTTCACGTTCTATTTATTTCTCGCGTCCCCCAGTAATTTTTTGTGAAAAATGTTAATTTACAGACACTGCAAGGCTACGACTTTATTATACATTTATATAGATTTATTATAGATATTAAATTAATTTAAAAAAGGCTACAAATGTTTGTGGATTTGTTTTATTGACACATTTGTATGGAAACGACGCCGGTTTCACATTCATGCAATATATGCAAATACACACATATATTTTGTAACATAATCTGATTTTTATGTTCAAAATGGTGCGTTCGTAAATTCTTCATTGGTCGACAACTTTGATTGTTTATATACATAGATTAAACCACGTGATATAATGACAACAAAAAAGGTGGTCAACTTTTCTATGTTTTTGTGTGACTAAACAGACCGCATACTCTCGCTACACCATACTCTGTACAAACCGTCTCTTTGTGCGTGAATTATAACCGAACAGTCAGGTGATGTTTTTTTGTGAATCTCCATCTAGATGTATATAATCCAAGGTCGATACTAAGCCGGCCCGACTCTGACACCGATGTCGGTAGACGTTAAATACTAGAGGAATGTCAGCAACGGCCCGGCCACGGCTGTCGGCGATAGCACAGGCGATAGTGACGATTGTGTCTCATACTGTAGTAGGTATTTAGCATCTTCACGGGATCGGTAAATATATGTCGGGCTGGGGTGTCGTGTCAGGAAATGAATAACTGCTATATGAATCAGACATGTGAAAATACATCTCAATTGAAAATCTTACCCTGGCGGAGCAACTTTGAGGTCGTCAGGTGCGTTAGGACCGAGCCGCGTGCAGTTGGTGAGACTGCCTGAGCCGCTGTTGGTTTGATTCCCTCCGCTCGCCGGGCCACTGGGCATGTAATCGTATGGCGGGGTACCGTCGTATGAACTCTACAATGAAAATTAGTTGTTAGCTATCACTTTATCCTACCATTAATTTTATGGCAGAAAGTTCAATGAAAAACAAATGACTATTGCTGACGGGTTTGGAAACCAGTAGATGTTTTCAGGGGATGATAGTGAAGGGACAAGATCAAGGTGTAAAGAAGAAAAACAAATTTGTCATACACTATTGCCAATGCTGATGTGTAATATTGGTAGAAATCTGTGAAATTTAATGGTTTTATTGCGCTATGTCGTATTGTTAGCGAAATAAACGCGTGAGGACTATGTCGTGAGTTTACACCCGTACCCATCTGTAAATGTAAATTTTTAAACTGAGTTTTTATTAAGAACCTGAAATACGCTAAACGAAATCGCCATTACTTTCGTTTTAATAAACCTCACTAGATTCATTATAAACTAACGGTTTTTACAATCTCACGGTGACATATGTATCATAAAGAATAATAAAGTACGTAAATCAGTTCTTTAGTACCCGTAATATAAGCGTTTGCTTTATTTGGGTTTAGATGGCATTATGTGGGATGTAACAAGTATTTATTATTATTATTATTAAATAAAATTAGCGTCTCTGTGATTTCGAAACAAAGTCATGCTTATAATATGTTGATTTGGACGAACTAAAAACTCAAACACGATTTTTTTAATTTTGTCATTGGAAATGACTTTCATTTCGTTGGAGTATAGGGGGTCGTTTGGGAGTTTTTGAGACAGGCAGATTTCACAAAGAGTTTTCTAGATATCAGGATGAACTTGATGTCGAAAGACGCAACTCGGCGAGCTTCACAAGATGGCAAAAGACAATTTGGAAAAAGTCCAAAAACAAAAAAAAATATCGGCAAAAAACGTAAGAGTCGCAATTTTTTTCCCCGATTTTCATTTTGGGAGCCCGATATCTCAAGAACTAGGTCCGAATAAGAAAAAAATAAAAAAAACGGCTCGGGGTAATTAGACGGGGAATCGATTGAGACTAAAATTGTTAGAATTGGACAACCGAAAGTAGTGGTTAAGGGTGCCCTTAGTTGGAAGTCGGATATGCGTCGGTGTTACATTTCGTACTAATTCGGTTTGTTCGATCGAAATGTCGTATAGAATGTTATATTTCGAAGTTTTAAGCTTATTCAGATACAGTTGTGTTATTTTTTTTGCGAAAAAAATTTATTTCGATAAATATTATCCAGAATATGTGTGTTTACTTTATTCCGTTAGGTTCATTTCCAATGTCGTAAGAAGTTCGTGCGAAAGCAGGAGATCCGTTGATTTTTTAACTCAATGTCTGTTTGTTTATCCAAGCTAATCCGATTTAAAAGGAACTTTCGCTGGCGAGTACATAGAAGTAGCGAAATGCGTCCGCCCAGCTCCCCAGTAGGACGACAGCTCGCTATCGACAGGACAACCGTTCATACACCTTGCTAGTAGTGTATTATACCCGTTGGCAAGTATTTCATCGCGAAAACGCCGAATTATGCAGTGAAATATTTTAAAACACGTCCAAAAACAAAAAACTACGTTGAGTGGTGTCAACTTTTCATGTGTTAGTATGAAATTGGGTGACCGCTTCCCTCCGCAAACGCGTCTCACACCCCCGCTAAATGGAACGCTGCGTTTCGTACAGTAAATGTCGTACCGTGTCTCTAGTGAGGAAGCGGGCAGGGAACTATCTCTATGGGCAAGTAGTGATTTTTTTGAGAATATTTTTGGCATGTTTTACTATAGTGATTACTTATGAGACGAAATATCTGATTTAGTTTTTAAGCTCACCGCATTGGTAGTATGCCGATGCCTATCTAAAGAGCCTTGTCCCTGTGAATTTGTTATAATCATGCTGTTGGGTCGAGCGCTGTACGTGTTATCTTCATTCTCTTTTGGTGGACCGAATAAGCGCTCTTGTGCGCTTGGACGATTGCTCTGAAAAAAAGGAATGATATGTAATTTTCAATACTTTTGGTTTATAGATATACCTAGATTGTTCATTGGCTTATTAAATAAATTATTTTTTGTTCATACAGTACTTATTCGAGTTATCGAAGTATAAATGTTCAACAAGATAAAATATAAGTTCACTTGGTTCCTTACTTCTGACATTTAACGATAAGGATTTCAAAATATTATGTGAATTTGAAATTGAAAGGAAATAAATAATAATAATAACGCATACATCACAACAACGTCTAGGCCCCAAACTATGCATTAGCTTGTGTTTTGGGTACCTACCAAGCGAAGACACCACATACATAAAAGAAGCAAGATACGGTACCAGTATCAATATTCATCATATAAATACTGACCCGGCCTGGGATTTGAACCCGGGACCTTCAGCTTCGCAGGCAGGGTCGCTACCCACTAGGCTAAGCGGTCGTCCGTAATGACAGTAAGTACAGGTATAAACCATTGTACACGACCATAAAAATAATACATTAATAAAACCGTACATTAGGATTGTGCCTTAGTGTGTGCGGTGGTCTGCCGGGCGGTGGTGCGGGCAACAGTACGCCTCCTGCCGGCCGTCCGCCAGTACGTGGTGGTAACTCTGGCACTGGAAAATAACCAATCATAAAAATGTTACATACACTTTAAAATATATACATAGTTATGAATATGACCAATTCAATGCGCCTATGTTAGAGCCAATTTATTGAAGAAGTAAGAGTTCAGACCTCACTAGAGTGCACGAAGGAATTATTCAAAACAAACTGACATATGTGTTTACTCACAGTACAGATTTATCAGAACTGTGAAAAATACCTGATCACAAAAGGAGATTCAAAGAAAAGGATCTGCAAGTTTGCAAAATAATAGATCTTGGTGCGCGTCTTCAGAAAATACGTCTATAAAAGCGATTGTAGATTTAGATATATTTCTGCTAGTCTTCCCGCAGCAGAGAAAGTAGAATTACATATATTGACAGTTCGATATTAATTATAGGCACTTCCCAATCACCAATTTCATGCCAGAATGTTCGGTGAAAAACAAATAATTTTAAATCACGAAAGTTTTCTAAATAACGTCAATATAGTAAAAAGCGGCGCATTGAACAATTCGTCTAATCGAAATTTGAAATGACAGTCGAAGGTCGTCTAGAAAGAATAAATAAATTGTCAATTAGTATAAAAGTAACGTGTAATTTTTACGTAGACATTAATGAAATTGTTTAGTCGTATCGAACTTCACATGGGCCAATACCATAATAATATTTCTAAAAATTTACCTTCCGCTGTTGAGATCATTTTAACGTCGATACTCATAAGATTTTATTCGGCACGAAATTTACGATTCTATATTTTGGTTGTAAGTGCGCGACACAGTCCAGTCAACCTATAGACCACGCTTTAATAGACGTCAGTACGAAAACGAAATCGCCAAAAAGTGGCGGGGTGCGGGGAGAGGTCGGCTAGTTTTCATTGGCTCGTTCAAAATTGACAATTTAATGGCTTCCGACGTGCTTCCAACTGACGGCTCACTAGTGACGTAGTTATGTAGTGTCACTACTTAGCCTTGGCGAATGCTACTCCCTGTCAAAGCATGGTCTATAAGGTTGACTTGTCTGTGGTGCGCGACTAACTTAACAAATCTAACTTACCAGTACCATATAACGGCGAGTGTGGAGGCGAATGGGTCATAGGACTTCTAGTGTAAGGTGGCACATCTGCGTTCCCGCCGCTAACTCCTAAACTATGGGCGTTTTGACTGTTATGAATGTTCCCTCCATTTGTATTTGATGAAAAACCGTATTTGCTGTCACCATAGCCGCCTTGCTGCTAAAAACGGTTACGGTTTAGGAATAAATTGTAAAGAAATAAATGTCAAGTAGAAATACGTTATTAGAGGAATAACTTTTTTTGTGTATTCGAAACTTCTGAACACAGTAAAAGGCTAGTAGCGATGGTTGACCAATAAAAAGGGAAGCCGGCCGAGATAATCAAGGCGATAGATAGTATAGATATACTGCGATAGCCTATTCTAATGTTTAGGGTCCATTAATGTTAAACATTAGCATAGACAATCGCAATATCAATGACACGGTGTTTGTCGCCTAGATTATAGCGACCTTAGTCACCCTCTAGGTACTAGTAGCTTGTCTATGTCATTTATATATTATTGATAATACATTAATAGAATATGTTGTAGGTTCTTTTAGAGTTAAATACTAGATTTCTAACTTGAAACCTATATTTCGTTTTTTTGAAAGGTTGTCTTAAGAAATCTTTAAATTTATGCAAATATTTATTTGATTTGAACAGTGATTTTAATTTATTAATTTCGAAAATGTCTTCTAACGAATTTGATTGAATATGATATATAAATATTGAAGTGCAAGACAAGGGCATGATGCTATAAGGATAAAAATATGTTTCCCTAGAAGTAAAAGAAACATTCATGCTTATTGACACAGATCGAGCCAAACTTTATGGCCGATCTGAACATAGAGTGATGTAGCGCCGCAGTATCAAATTTTTAGGTATCAACGAAGGTAAACTCGTATTCGTTTCGTGTTCCGAGCAACCATAAAGTTTGGCGCGCTCTGTACTATCCGATCAAATTGGCAACAGGACTCAGTAGATGCGAACTTGTCTATCCCACATCCACAGTGGCCAGTCGCAACGGTACTTTGTGCACGTGCGTGCTTGAAGTTAGCGATTGTTGTGAACCGAGCGAATCCACGAAATCTTTAGTCTAATTAACAATTTGATCGAATCGACAGTACTTATGAATGTAAACAATGTCATACCGTATAAGGTGGAGGCACAGCGTCTCCCATATGGTTTAAATCGTCATCTCTATCCATGTTGTCTTGCGTAGTGGCTATCGAAGGGTCTGACGATGATTTGACGAGGCGCGGCGCAGGCGGTGGACTCACTTCCAGATCACTTTCAGGACTCGATGCGTAGGAAAGTCTATTTTCGGTACTCGAAGACATTGAAAACAAGAAATCGTCCGATAGGGGCTCTGGCCTCTGTTCGTTCCGACCGCCATTTTGAAGTGACGTCATATTTACAGATGTTTTATTGTTGCCGGCCATTTTGTTTGGAGTAATGCGACGTAATCCAACGATGACCGGACAGGTGGGTTTATGGAATGGGGTGACAAGACACAATGAATGATTGCAATAAAAAAAAACATCTCAAAAAAAATCTAGCGTCTGTGAATTAGGTGTGTGAATATTTAGCTTATATTTATTTACACACTGTGGCGAAAATCAATAAATATATCGCATTTGTATTAATACCTTTTCTTGTAATAAGTTTACTGTATCCAGTGTTTCTTTCATTTACGAGTAAATTTACACAGATGATAAAGTATCGAATATCGTGTACTTTATAACAAATATTAAAAAAAAAAAAACAATTGAGTTTTCGTGAAAATAAACAGCTATTTATAATTTATTGTTACTTCTGTAATGTCGTGATAGCCGATTGGTAGCTAGCACAGACCAGTCAACCTATAGACCACGCTTTAATAAACGTCAGTACGAAAACGAAATCGCCAAAAAGTGGCGGGGTGCGGGGAGAGGTCGGCTAGTTTTCATTGGCTCGTTCAAAATTGACAATTTAATGGCTTCCGACCTGCTTCCAACTGACGGCTCACTAGTGACGTAGTTATGTAGTGTCACTACATACCCTTGGCGAATGCTACTCCCTGTCAAAGCGTGGTCTATAAGGTTGACTTGTCTGTGGTAGCTAGCCAGTAGCTTCTTGTTTAGAAGGCCGTGGTTCGAATCCCAGGGCTTGTACCAAAGAATTTTTCTGACTTGTGTACATAAATATCACTGACCACAGTCAGTGGTTAGCAGCAGGCGATCCTGGTTGCCGTTAATAGATGCCAGATGTTAAAATCCACCAATCCGCACTGGAGCAGCGTGGTGGATTAAGCCCCAAGTCCCCTCAACCCTAGGGGAGGGGGTCCTAAGCCCCTGCAGTAAGCTACTAAGAGCTGACGGTAATACTTCTGCAGCCCGATTGGACGCCAGTGCGGCGGTAACTAATACAACAAAAGAGGTCGTTGACATCGTTGGACTTAGGTTGTTATGTTAATTGCGTTGGTGTCCCCTTATCGTGCAAAGATTTTGAGGAAAAATTATATCGGTTTGTACTTTTCAATTCTATTTTTTTAAATTTGTAGTAGGTATCTTATATAATAATAATATCTGAGAAATCCCACACAGCGCCATCTAGAGTAAGCAAGTATTATGCTTGTATTACGGGGTACTAGACAACTGATATACATACTTAAATATTCTTTTCCTTCTGTTATAATTCTTTATAGTTATTTAATTACAGTTATTATTATTATTTTACACTCGTAAGTCAATAAATTATCATCTGTATTACTTAAATACCGCAACAAAGATACATTATCAATTACGAAAATATTGATTTTTTCCATTTCCAATGGTAGAAATAATTTAATAGTAGGTAATCATATTTACAAATAAAATTTTAAAAAAATTTACAAAGTAACATAAAATTTTGGTACACTATACACAACAAAACATAACCAACATGCAGCCAATAAAAATAATAGAATTGCAAGCAATATAAGTACGTAAATATAGGCAGTTAAAAATTTTGTGCAAGATTATTCTATTAGGTGTTATAATAATTATTATTTGACTAAACAAATCCTAAATGTTCTTCTGTGATCTTTTTGTCTACTTTGACATTCATATCTCTTTCGGCTTCCTCTTTTTTTAAATCAATGGTGTTGCCATCATTATCTAATTTTAGACTAGGCAAAGAGAGATTCCTAATTTTGCTCAGAGGTTTCTCAAACTTACTAGGCAAAGTTCGAGTTTCATTAAACCTACTTGGGTCGACAATCGGTTTCCCGCCACATTTACAGTTCGGTATGTTACACAGCTGTCTGAACGGTTTGTCTAGTCTTTGGTTAAGTTTCGGTTTCAATTCCTCTTGTAATTTGACCTTTAAATCGTTCATATCGGCTTTATCGATTTTCGGATTCCGAAAAAAAGAAGACGCGGATCTAAACTGCGTATCGGTCGTTGGTACAACAGAAGACGGTCTTTGGGGTTTCAAGATAGGAGATTTGGTTGTCTCCATGACACTATAAGGTCTGAATGATGGTTGATGGACGTTAGAGTTAAAAAGTTGTGAAACTTCTGGACTAGCATTCAAACGTGCTTGGAGACTAGAATTAATTTTCCGATTTTCGTAAAATGCATCATAATTCGGATATACAAATCTTCGGTTATTGATAGAATTAACGTTCGGAGGTATGAAGTTGTTATTTGGTGGACTGTTCGCCGTTTCAGAATAATAATAAGGCACGTGATTTCTGTTAGTATCGAATATTTGATTGGCATGAGTTTTAGCGGTTTTAGGCTTAGCATAGACAGGCAGCGAGTGCGATGGGCGGATTTGGCGGGGCGTGGTTTGGGGATACGTGTTTATTGGGTACGATATCGGATAGAAAGCAGGGTACGGAGATGGCGGGATCGGGAAGTAAATGTCCGACACCATTTCAACGTGCTACACCGCCAGCCGCAAGACAACAGAGAAATAAATAGGTTAATACCTACGACATAATGTTCGTACTCGATGAGAATTTTATGCAGATTCATTTAATGAGTTCCATAAATAATGTACTAAACCAAATGTACTAAACTGAATGTCCTAATAATGTACTAAAATAAAGAAATAAAAATGAATCTGCATAAAAAAAATGATTTCATTAAATGTGATTAGAGTCGTTGCCAAGATTCGAAATCGGTCTTATCATCAATTCACTTTTTGGCGCACTGTAAATGGATCTAAAATAAACTTTTATAATTAAGGGGGTAGACTTTTCATACAAAAAAGAGGGTTCGGCCCGTGTCTAATCCTCGCTGTATTTCTGTATCAATATTTACAGAAGAAACATATGAGAAATACTGTCACAGGGCGGTATATATATATTTTATGATGATTTCCGTCGGTTCTTTGTTTTAAGCCGTGAATTCGATATTAATGCGAATTTAAAAAAAAGAGTGTACCACCCTATGAACATCATTTCTTAATGACCCTGCAAATTTTGGTTTCAGTTCATACACATTTTAGGGGTAGAAACACGACCCGCAAGCTGTTTCGACGGGTATTTTATAGGTTTTTTTGGGGATTTTGTACTTGTCGTCTCTGTCGCTCAGGAATAGGTCGGAGAAGAGGGATTAAAACAGAGGTGGCGATGCCAATTCGAAGCCGCGGATTGAAAGACTATCCCCTTAAGACTACAAGAGTACAGAGAGGTATATATAAAGGGTCAAACATAATTCGTGATGAAATTGTGTCCGACAGAGAAATAAATTAAAACGTATAGAACAAAGCTCTTTGACTGGTTTCCATTCTTATCAAGATTTAATAATAAGATTCACAATGATTCAAAGCCATCATAGATACTACGTAAGTAAAGATCGCGGATGATAAATTATGATGAGTACGACGTAAAAATGACGTACCTAATAATAAAATTGAATAGATTTTAGAACTGCCCCATAAAATGGTTTTTTTTTTACTTGATAAGAAGTTCTCGCGATAAACGAGAGCGCATCAAAAAGTGAACTGAAACTTGTAGAAACTGTATTCACATTTAAATAAAAGCGCACCTAAATAAAATAAATATTGTAAATTTAAAACAACAAGAAGCTATAGATAATACTAACAGAACCATAAGACATGAACCATAACCACGACAAATAGAATTTCATACTGAAGCTATTTGTAAATTAAATAATTGATATAAATAGCAAACATTGAATAACCTATCCTCAACCTTTTTTTTATTTTTTGTTAATTTGCCCCTTTCGTCGTACCTTGGTCTCAGAAACCCACAGTTGCTGTTGTTGGGTACGTTGTATTAGATCGGTCAGTTTGCTATACCATGTACCCTGGTTTGCCTCGTTTAGTGTAATTGTATGAGTGAACACGTGGCCCCACACACGTTCCATATGTTGACACTGTTCTAGTAGTTTCTTCGAGGATTTGTGAGCGGACCTTGAAATCACATAGTCAAAGTAAGAAAGGCTAAAAAGCAATAAGTCGATATATACTTGAAATAATAAACTAAATAGTTACATATATTTATATTATACTAGCGACCCGCCCCGGCTTCGCAAGGGCCGCAGAGCATAATATATTTGTACTTTGTACTAACAGGAAAAAAAGGTAGGTATATAATATATGCCTACATTTTTTTTTCTGTCGTGACGTATCAGCTTGTTGCGTCGAGCCTATGGATTAGCTTTAAATGTCACAAATTATGTTCATTCTACTTGGAGTATTTTTAATTTATTTCATTTCCAATACTTGAAAAAGTAAAAAATAAAAACAAACCAAAATGTTCTTTGTATATAACATTCATAATTTCTGCCAAATTAAGTACATACATCACGCATTTTACGTTGTCGCGTTTGAATTTATTTTGTCGCCCGATAATTTTAATTTCGCGACAGTTATGGCGAAATTTAAATTATGTTCAGCTAATAAATTTTCTACAATTTTAGTGTTCATTTTCAATTGCAGTAAATCCTCGAAAGTAATAGATGAACATTTTGTATTCTACAAAGTCAGCTCTGATAATACATTTGTCACACTTTAAATACCTATTGTCTTGTTCAATACATGATTATGTTCAACATTTTATACATACTTTGGTAGACCAGCTCTCAGTTGCTTTATGATATGCTTGTTATCTGCCTTCAAAAATATGACAATGGGATAAAACTGCGCGTAGTTTAATCTATCGACGGCGTTAGGCGTTATGTCAAGTAATGCGTGTTTCCCCCTCTCAATAATGCTCCTGATGCTTGATAGACGAATGATACCAGTTGATTTGGATTTACTGTCTTCTAGTGAACTGTCCATTTCTGAAATAAGATATATAATTACAGAGTACAGACTTAACTAGATGTTCAAAACATAAATTTAGTTTCTAATCGTTAATCTAATCTGTTGAAATCTGATAGTAATATCTATCTGGGACATATCTGGGATAATATCTGGGACAACTCAAATACGGTTCAGTCCCAAAACAGGCAAAGCCTGTATTGCGAGTACTAGACAACTAAATATTTATATATTACTATAACTATGTAAATAGGGGATATAGATATTTTACATCCAGATACGGAAGAAATAAACACACACGTTCAAGCACATAAATAGTTGTTGTCTCCAGCGGCAATCGGATCCGCAACCTTTGGATTTACAGTTAACGTCTCCAATCACCCGACCAACCGATGAAATCGTATTAAACTTAAAAATACGGCTGTTATACTGTTATATAATGTATTTATCGCTATTCTCAGCCAGATGGCAAATAAACGCATACATCTTTTTAAAAACAATAAAAATAAAATTATATGGTATAATTAAAAATTAACGATTTTCAACTTTTTTCTTTTACTAGTGCTGTGAAAACTTGCTTTTTGACAAATTTCCTAATTCTAAGTCAACAGGAAGCACCCTATACATTTCGACTTACTTGCGAGTATCTATAAACGGCCGTATTTTTTGATTGCGTTGACAGAGTTGACCTAATAATTTGATATACCTAATTTCAACTTGATGTCTCCACGGGTTCTTGAAAGATACTTGACATACAGACATATAGACAGACGGACAACGAAGTGATCCTATAAGGTTTTTCGTTTTGAGGTACGACATTTTAAAAAGTGTAATTAATATGCATATCACAACTTTCGTTTAATGAAAAGAGCATATTGGTAAGTACAACGCATTCACAATTCGCCTGGTCATCTGTCAGGCCGTTTATAAAAGGATTATAGTTTAAATAAAACTTACGTGGTGAGGCGAATTTATCCGGACTCTCGTTAAGTAGTTTTTCCCGCGCAATATCAGCAACCGGACCAAGTACGACCACAGGGCGAACGAACCCTGGCTGTTTTAGGACCACGCGCTCGTACGCTGGGAACTTACTGATGCTGTCCGATAACACGACTTCGTCCCAGTGTTCCTGGAAGAAAAAACTCTAAATATTATATCTATTCATAACCTTTTTAGAGTCGCCAACTATAATATTCAATGGATATTTTTTACGTGCCCACCACGCCGACAACTAATATTCTAAATTAATTCTAAATTCCAAAAAACATATACTGGTTTAGTGACATTCACACAGAAGTCTGCGGCTGTATTTCTTGCCAGTAGCCAAAAAATCGACAGGACTATCACACCCTATTGAACAGGTAGCTGTACCATTTCACACTATCCACACAGACTACTTTAGTTTATTTTATAAAATCCCTCGGGCAAGATGTATATTTTTGCCATAATAGATGCATGTACAAGGTTTATTTGAATGTTATTTTATTCATGGGAAACGAAACATACGTGGACAGAATTCGACATAGAACCCAGTGCTGCAACAATATTTTAAATCATCGTTGCTACACCGTTACTGTCAAGAGGAAAAAAGATGTACCTTGCCAAGGCTTTTGCTTCTCCGGTGTGTTGATCTTCTTCTTCTAAAAAAGTTGTGTTTGCCCTCACTCCCCGATAACTCTTTCTTAGTCGCGTTGAACTGCGCCGTAGCTAGTTCTTCTGCTCGTGCTTTATTGGGTATCGTACCTTTCTGAACCTCTTGGTTGTTCCGACCTGATGATAAGAAAATTTTTCTTCTAAGTAAAGATTACATTATGACGTTGTACCAACGAAAATTTACTATAAAGATAAATGTTATGTTGGACACTGCTGGGCATAAATTACTGGTAGTGATTACTTCATTTTATGTTTATATCCGATCAGAACACGAGGCGAATGGGAGTTTACGCCGTTAAAGCATCCCCGCCCGCACCCGCTGACACCTGAAATTTGCTAATGCAACGCTACACGACGACGCTATGTTCGGATCATAAACTATGTTTGGATCGATTTGTACCTGCCCTTACTTCCACGTCAATCATAACTCCATAGTACGTACTTGCTCTGTGACACGCGTGCTAGAGCATTGAGTACTATAAATATTTTTTACTTTTCCCTTAAAGTACCTACTTATTAAATTCGCATTGTTACTTATTAAATTGTGTATTTGATAACTTTACAGCCGCCAATAGTTATAATTCACATACGTTTATATATATTATAAAATTATAACAGAGACATGTCTGTAAACCTTATTGAGAAAATTATTGAAACCTTAAATACGCTTTTTTTTTATCCGGTTGTATATTTGTTTGTATACTTGCAACTTAAGACCAATTTGGATGAAATCTTCCATTTCAGTATATACGAAATCATCATTCAACAAATAAGGTATATATCATTACACTGCTATTTCAGGAGTAAAGCATTAGAAAGAAAATGAACAAAGAACGGATTTTCACAAAATAGATCAAATTTGCAAAATATCGTTTATCTTAAGATGCAAGAAACGGTGGCGGCTTTGGAAGGTATTTTGTAGTGAGGCGACTTTGAGCGATGATGGTAATTTTGTTGCTTATTCAACCTTATTCAACCTTAAATTAACGAAATTTAAGGTTGAATAAGCAAGTTTTTTACATTTTAGGTATGAAAACGTAAAAATAATTTACTTAGTATCTAACTACTTACCTAATAACTTTAGGTAATACGTAAATAAAGTAGTAAGCAGTACGTCCCTCAGTCGATCTGAACTGTGATTTCATTCGATACCTAGTTGAACTTGGTCATTACAAAAATATAACCGAAAAGACCATACTTACATACGTACCATTTCTACTTTGTTCCTCGTAGAATGGTTAAAAATTAAATTACATTATTGTATAACTATTTGGCAAATAATTTCATATTACCGAAAAGACTGAATGTATTTTGAAAATATGCGACACAAGTTCGTTCGAGTGAGTGGAGCGAAGCATAACGCCCACCTTTATTACATTTCCTTTCCATACCATATAGGTGGCCCACGCAACGAGACTAGTAAGTAACTTTTACAGCATTAAGAAATAATAGCGTTGTCCATAGCTGCATTAGTTCATCAGTATCTGGCTCTCTCCGCTGAAACTACGCAATGTATACAATGCTAGTGAGACCAAGTCAACGCTTACTTTATCGCGTCGCGGATTGGAGACGCAGCATTTACTGACATAAATTTACTATCACTTAGTAGCTAAAGTTTTAATTTTATATATAATAAATAATAGATAATTGTTGTTAAACATGAAATGAAAAATACATGAAAATATATTTGTGATCAGATTGTTGTCGTGGTCATTAATGATTTTAAGTGAGGATCAGTCTCACTTGCTTCATCCGCGAATCCGCCATTTTAAGACTCGAATCCCAAAAGCAATAAGCGCGAAGTCACAGCAGAAACCAGTATTGTAAAAACTCTCACCTATTCGGTAGACCTGCCATGCGCCGACAGTACCATTATGTAAAGTGTCGACAACATGAAATACATCGCCACATCTGAACGGCATCTCGCCGTCCGTCGGCTCCGTGTAGTGAAAATGGCTCTTTATGTGGAAAGAATCTCCGGCTAAAAAAGAAATTACACAATAAACATTATTACAACCGATTAATTTTTAAAATTACAGCTATATTTATTTGAAAAAAAAAATACAAAAAATAAAGTTGCATTTTATGACAGTGTGATATGTTCTAGATATAATTCAATCACTTTTGAAAATAGTTGCAAACTATATTTTTACTATGTAGACAATTAAATTGTCTAAATCATCATCATCAGCCCGTGTCTCTCCACTGCAGGATATAGGACTCTCCCAAGGCTCGCCACCACACACGGTCCTCCGCCTTCCGCATCCAACTACCCCCGGTATGGTGCTTAAGGTCATCTGTCCACCTGGCCGGGGGGCGTCCAACGCTTCGCTTTCTGGTACGTGGCCTCCATTCGAGAACTCGTCTACCTCATCGGTTATCAGTAAATTGTCTAAATGAGACTCAATAATGACACTATTCTGTGCTTGTGTAATTTATTCTTACTTTTCTCATCATTCAAATAAATACATTCGATGGCAGTAAATAGAACAAGATAGGTGTATAAATGAAAGCTGTACTAACGCAGCTGCCCGCTGACAACTGAATTATACTGGTCAGGTGAATGTTGGACGATCAAGTCGATGCGCTCCTGTAGACTAAGAAGGAACAGGACCGCTTCTTCGCGCGTCACGCCTTTCATTTCCATGTCGTTCACCTGTGTTTCAGATTAGATCACATCATTGGTGGATTCAAACTTCCGCCCGCAAGGTCCAGACCAACAAACCTAGACCTAGGCTTGCATAAATTGAAGGATGATTGAAATACAAAATCAATTTATATATGTTACTTATTTTATTCTTTTATTATTTGGACGACCGCTTAGCCTAGTGGGTAGGCGACCCTGCCTACGAAGCTGGAGGTTCCGGGTTCGAATCCCAGGTCAGGTCATGTCAGCATTTATATGATGAATATTGATACTGGTACCGGGTGTTGGTTGTTATATGTGTGTGGTGTCTTCACTTAGTACCCAAAACACAAGCTAATGCTTAGTTTGGGGCCTAGACGTTATTGTGATGTGTAAGTTATTATTATTATATTGATAACCAGCTGCCACACACGACTTATCCACGTGGTATGAGTAACATTATTTGTAGTATTGGTGTCATAGCAATAATTTTGAAAAGTTTAACAGTAAATCTTTGTGTAACATTTCAAATTTCTAAATTTCCAGTGCCGGCTGGGCGTCAATGTGCAAATGTTACTTCTTTTCATCCCGTTAAATATAAAATTTAAAAAATCTGCAAAACACGTGTTTAAATCTTTTGTTTAGCCGATTAGTATTAATAGTATTTGTAGATAATAGTATTAGTAGTAGCCGATAGATGTTTAGCGAAGTTGTGACACACTAATTTACATTTTTTACGTAGGTACAAACTTTGCCACCCCTTTATGGATGGAATCTCAAAATTCCTTACAACACTGCTAAGGTATTCAAGGAATATTTCCATCGAGTCAAATCTCCAGATCCACAGGTTTAGGTTGAGCGTTTGTATGTCAGTCGATCAGTCTGTAAGTCAAGTCAGTCCAGACGCGCATACAGTATTACGTAGGGGGGTTTAACTTGTTTGTTTGAAACGGGTCAAAACTAAGTGTTTCGGTCGCGAGTAAAAGTGGCTATTGCACCCCTTGTATCGGTGCCAGAGTAAATCATGGTTACTGTTTTACAGGTATGAAGAATGTTATGCTTGTGAAGCAAAAACTGTTGAGATACTAAATTCGGGCAAAATGGTTTATTTTTTCATCTCTCACAAACAGCTAATATTAATAATTCAAAATCTAAAAATTACGACTTATTTAAATGAATCGAAACGGAAGAAAACGCTAAAGTATGTGTGATAACGCCACGAAGCATCTGATGTTGGTTCACCATTTCTAAAGTAGATTAATTAGGTCAGGTTTGTTTATTACAATGTGAGGAGGGTATCAGAGCAAACTGTAGAGCCATCCAGAAACCTTTTGATTTTAAAATCAATCAATTAGTTATAATTGATAAAATAATTAAATCATATCCTTTTTGTTACGCTTTCCGAACAAGCACTCGAGCATGTTAACATTCGTAATGCATTCTCATAACTTCTGAATTGCTGGTTTTAGGAAAAACAGAATTGTCTTGGCGTGTGTTAACATGCACCGGTATACATGTCCGAATATAATAAAAATACCAAATATTTCGGTCTTACACCAACGACATTGACGTTTGCCGACATGCATCGGTGCGTCTTAACTTTCTCCAACATCAAATATTTATGGTAACATATACTAATTTACTATGCTATTTACATACAAAAATATTTTGGTGGGATGCGATGCGGGCTTCGCATATTATACGGTTATAGTGAAATATAATATATTTATAATACGTATTATGTATGTATATGTATAATATTGTGTAATTTAGTTCATTACATGTATATACTAACTTTAAGTATCTTATCGGCAGGCTGTAAACCTTGGAGAGCCGCTGGGCTCGCAGGTTGGACCCCAGACACGAATACGCCTGCGCGGTTCCCGCCACAAAGCCTTAAACCAACACTGCCTTCTTTTTGGAAACTTATGAGACGAGGTTCACTCCTGGTGACAAAAATTTATGATAAGTAATTAAAAATAAATAAATTAGGATAAACACTAGAGTCGAAAGGTATAGACATATGTACATCAGAACGTTTACCTCAAGCGTTCACCGTGTACTAGAAGAACTAGCGACATCTATTAGAACTCCTAGTAATTATACTACGTAGTACAATCTCGATAAAATGTTGTTTTGTAATTGGTAATAAGTTCAGATTATATAAAAATATTATTATGAAATATAATCGATTAAATCAAATTATAATACGTTTATGGTTTTAGCTACTTATTTTGGTTTCAAAAATCAAATCTTACATTATCATCGAATAAATCTATATATTACGTCTAAGTAACGATACAGTCGTGATAGCCCAAAGCGCAACGAACCTGTCTCAAATTTATAAGGCCCCATAGGGTCATGGTTCGAAACCGGGCGTGTACCAATGAGTTTTTCTGACTTAAGTACATAACTATCACTGACTCCGTGCCTCGGGGAGCACGTTAAGCAGTCGGTCCCGGACGCTGTCAATAGATGGCGGCCGTTACAGTCCCCAACCCGCAGTGGAGCAGCGTGGTGGATTTAAGCTCCAAGCCCCCCTCTTCGCCCTGGGGGAGGCCTGGACCCCTGCAATGGGGTAAAAATGGGCTGATGAAGTGAAGTGAAGTGAAGAACGATACTTTAATATGAAATAGATTTAGGTTCCATTTCAATAGCACTTATAGCTCGCGTTGTTTTCAGATCGAGATATTATTATGTACTATTCGATATTACGGAAAAAAGCGCAATTTTAAAACCTAGGTATACCTATATACATAAAATAATTTTTAGATGCACGTAGACAAATAAAACTTGCAAAATAGCACCAATTATATGCTATTTACTACATAAATGGATAGTTAACGCGACTTTTAACAAGCAGTAATTTTGTTAATAAGAAAAAGCGTCAAGAGCGTTTTGCATTCATTGTGTGTCCAGAAAATGTTTAATCTAAAAGCTCAGAAGCCGAGATATTGAGAGCAATAAATGATTCATTTTTTTTCGGTTATTGCGTTTATGAACCTCAAATATATAACTACCGCTCTCTAGTAAATCTAATTGAATAAAAAAATGCACGAATTCGAGTACAGGAACGTTCGGGCGATGTCATGCTGGCCAGGGCAAAAACGTGGGTGCTGGAGAACATACTATGAAGAATTGCGTTCCTGTTGTAAGTAAACACAGGTACGTTCTATTTTTTCTAGTTCTCTTACTAGCTTAACAGCTGAATGTAACAATGCATAATTTATATTGTTTTACCGGTGTATTTTTCAATGTATATTCCAATACGTAGAAAATGATGAAAAATCACTAATTGTATACAACTTACGGTGGCTTATTCCTCTGGTTGACCATACCCTCTTCTTCGTAAATCTGTCTTCTACTGCTGTAATAATCTGAAATTAAATTATATACATTTTACTTTTAAAAATATTTCATTTTAGTGTTAACTTTAGTTAAACTTGGTGTATTTGTCACCTTCGTTTCTAGGTGGCGGCGGCCTCGGTGGATGCTCATGTTCGGGAGACAAAGGACCTCGTCTCGCATCATTTGGACCACCAGGACCAACACCACCTCGTACGGGACCCGCTACGTATAAGTTTTGACCGCTACTTGAATATGGTGAAGAGACAGGTTCTGCGCCTAGTTATGAAAAAATAATTCTTTAATATGTTGTAACCTTGTGAGTATTATTCCAAAATAGTAGAAAAATAAAGGAAATCTAGCAGTAAACTATTCGGTCACAATTTTATCAATCAGGACCTCAAAATAAAGGAAAAAACTCTGGAAATACTTTTCACGAGTAACTGATTCAGTTGAAAAAGCGTCAAAAGTTCTTAAGATAGTTAAGTGTGTGGATTTTAATGCATGTTTAGCATCAACTCTATCTTTTTTTGGTATAGATAGGAAGGATATCCAACCATAGATTTCCTGTTACTCCGTAAACATCAATTTTTTGACTGAATTAATATCGCCATCAAATTTTAAAAAGGCGTAGAGTTCGAGCAATATATCACGTCAAAACTGACGATTATGCAATATTCGAAACCATTATATATAAACCAACAAAATGTCTGACCTATCAGAAAGTATATTAATTATTTATGAAGGGCTTTGAGGATGACTTCGATAATATCTAGCTATCAGTACATACTGTACTGATGAAGAAGATAGAAACTGATCTGAAGATCTTAGATCATTTAACGGGTTATTTTGGACTACTACGCTAACACTAGATTTTTAAGTTTAATCTACTAAAAGTAATAATCACCTATTGTATTATAATTATTTTGGTAGTTTCCATTCGATACTGTTTCTTCTCTAATCAGCTCTCTTGTAACCATTAAATTAAGACGATCTTTGCATGATTCTATTAACTTTCTGGCTTCCTTGAGGGTCATGACATCTGTGACGGGGGTGTTGTTGATACGCGACACCACATCTCCTTCGCATAGACCCTGCCCCGCTTGGTTTAGCTGTTCTCTCGCTCTTAAAGTCAGTTCTTTCACATAGAGTTTACAACCCAATACTATGCCGAAATCTGAAACAGTTATAGTTAAATATTAAATATGTTAGCATTATTTTTAATTTTCCTTCTTATTGTCGATATGTTCAATGCTTCTTTTTAAGGTAGGTACAGTGCTTGTCATATACATATATGTGAGGGTTTGAAGTGCGATGCGCATGCCCTATGGTGCAGGTATGTCATTCCCGCCCCAATGCTTTTATGAAATTATATCACTGCGACGTTTTTGTGACTAACTTCAGAGCTGCACATATATGGCAAATACTATACATGTTTATAATTCTAACCAAGGCAATAATTATTACGAAGGCAAGTGAAATTCAGTAGCCATTACAAATACTCAACATGTACATTGATGACCCAGATATGATGTCGTATTTTGAACAATCCACTTGAGACTTAAGCATCTATAGAACAATTGTTATTTCCTTAATCCTATATATGGGTACAGCCTCAAAAAACAATGTGTTGCGATATTTACCTTCCTTCTTTCCATTCCTGGTTAAAGCCACTTTTATCGTGGTGGGTGCAGTAGGTGGTGGGGCCGGAGCTCGTCTACGCACCACCAACGAAACGCTGCCCCCCGAATCCCTTAATACTTGCACCGCTCGTGCGTACTCCACGTTTTCTAGAGGAACGCCGTTGACTGAGGCTATTCGATCGTTCACTCTGAAATCATATGGTTTAATAATGATTTTATGTGGAAAAATGTTAGTGCCCTGCACTATTATATATTTATGAAGAAAATACAAAAATAGGCTTTATACGATAACACATTTTATAAACAAAATTATATTCGGTTGAAGAATATCGAAATTATAAGCAATTAAAATTTTATCTCTGGCTCTTTCTTACAAAACGATATTTCACATTATTTTAAATGGGCTGACGTCACACATAAGTACGCCGTGCGGTATTGCCCTCTCTGTCTAACAGGACATTTTAAACATTCATAGCTTTGTAAATAATGATTGTTTTTTTTTTTAATTCTTTCACTGTTATAGTATATTTAGAAAACTCATATAAATTTTTTTTTTAAATATCAATCAATATTAACTAACGTATTGTGCAGAAGAAGAATCATACAGAATCACTCTCTCTGTTTTACTTTTCTGAGAAAAAAGTTTTCGTTCTTAAACACTAATTTTACATTACCAACATGATTATTTTTTATGTTTTTGTAACTTAATTAATGTATGACGGACTTACTGACTGACCGGTTAGCCGAGTGGTTAGAGAACCTAGCTGCGGAGCCGAAGGTCGCGGGTTCGATCCCCGCCCGGGACAAATATTTGTTTGCATGAACATGTCTATTTGTTCTGTGTCTGGGTGTAAAAGTGTCTATGCATGTATACATTATATTAAAAAAAGAATATTTAAGTATATATATCAGTTGTCTAGTACCCCATAATACAAGCATAATACTTGCTTACTTTGGGACTAGATGGCATTTTGTGGGATGTCCCTGATATTATTATTATATTATTTTATTAAGTAAATTTTTCTTATATCCGAACTAATTTTATAAATGAGAAAGTTTGTTTGTTTGTTCTTCTTTCACGCAAAGACGAAGCAATGGGTCGAGGTGGTTTTTGCATGGAGATATTTTTTGAAACGAGAGTGACAGGCAACATTTTATTTCGGTAACATTTACAGTGTTATAGGGCGCCGCTGTCTATACTGTTTTTATTAACTTTCCCGCTGCATCACGCGAGCGAAGCCGTGGGCAGAATCTATCTATATTTATAAAATTCTTTGTCCTAACTGACGTACCTACAGATTTCATCTTCTTCAAACACAAATTAGATATTTTTAAGGTACTATTGAATTGGACGCTATAAAAATATTAAAAACACCTAGCAATGCGATGTTTCAAATCTATTTCCATTTAAATACTTATGCACTGCAATCTAAAACGTAATATATATATTTTAATATTATAAAAGCGTAAGTGTGTTTGTTAGTTTGTCCTTCTTTCACGCAGCAATGTAACAACGGGTCAGTATGATTGTTTTGCATAGATATAGTTCATGAGCTGAATAGTGACATAGACTACTTTTAATCCCAGGAAAAGGCACGGTTCCCTTGGGAAAACTATTCTTCATGCTAAAACGGCTGAACAGATTTTTATAGTACGAAGGCATCTTAAGGCTTGGAATAGCACACGGAATATACATCTCGTAAAAGTAAACGGTTACTGTGGAATAGCTATTTTTCATGATAAATAAAAAAAATCCCACGACGAAAAAACATTAAGATTCGGAATTTTTAAAAAGTCTCAATGTCGGGGAGCGCCGACTTTCTTTAGCGGTCCCGGTACAGTTCCAATCAACCTTTATGGCGGATGTGAACATAGGCACAGGTCGCGTTGCAGTAACCAGTTTTAGGTGTAGCGGGACGTAGTGGAACGAAGGGCAATGACTGAACCTGCGCAAGCATGCATAAAGCGTTGTATTCCGATCCGCCATAAAGTTTGATTGGAACAATACAATTGTGTAGCGTGGGCGAAGCAGCTGGAAAGCTCGTAGTATATAAAACTGATGACTATCATGACCACGATCGTAGATAGGTACGGCTGTGTTCGCCGATACTCAAATCGATATTTTACAATCTGGATTATTAATTAACTCATAGGTGCGGTGTATTCCGATGATATCTAATCCAGTGTTTCCGGCCGGTTTATATATACGGGTAGGTTTTATCCTAAGAAATCCACATACCACTTGCTTCTATGACCTTCTGGCTCATTGAAACTGACTTTATTTTATTAAGACACTTAAAAATAAAAGGCCGTGAAAAAAGGGAGAACTACAATAAAGCATATTTATTGTTATATGAATATTTGAAGAATAGAATTACAAACAACAAAATTATGGTAAAGAGTATTTATTAGCTATAAGGGACCCTAAAATGACCATTAAATATTCACCGATTTTTATGATCATAGGCTCAAACGACAGTTAACTTAATAGCCCAAAGCGGTTTTCGTCAATATCTTAATAACTTTTTAATTTTTTGAGAACTTTGAGATTCTTTCAAAAAAGTCACAAAAAATCGGTCGTATATTTGATTTTTTTTTTGTTCAATAAAAATTAACATTTTTCCAGATTTATTTTCTATAATCTTGTAGCCCTTTCAATAACGCATCTTTTGATGCCATTTTCGTTCCTCTATTTTTAATAATTGAGGACGGTAGAGCTCTGTCGCAATTTTATTGAATACGGGTAGTCTCACTGAAGCGATCGTATCAGATCGATCAATTTTCAATAATTACTAAAAAACGTCATTGCTCGTAAACTCACTGTAGTTTATCTTCAGCTGGTCCACCTCGCAGTACATCAGAAACGGCAATGGAGGGATCACCGCTCGCGAAGTGCGGGTTGTCTCGACCACCGGACACTGCGATCCCGAAACCGTAGCCCGGGACACGGTTCAAACGCACACGGTGCGTTTCCCAACCGCTCGTGCGTTCCGCCGTCTGGAATGAGAAAAATCAAATCAATATTTGGGTCAAAAGTCCCATTTAAAATCTATTATACTATCCCACTGAGGCTGGGAGCGGTAAAAGGCTTTCTAAAAAAATGGGTGAAACCATTGACGAATGTCGATGGATTGAAAATGGTACTACAATCCTTGTCACCAATTTATGCAGATCTGCAGGAAGTTAGTCATAAAAACATCGCAGTAACATAATTTAACTGAAGTATTGCAGTGCGAAGTATTGCGGGCATGCACAATGAGATATGCGCCTCAATCCTACACAGATCGGTCGCAATTTTTGCATGTAAAGACCATACCAAATAGTCTCTGCATATATCTATCAAAACAGGCATGAGCTTATTTATAGTCTATCCGTTATATTAGACCTCGGAACACCAAAAGGCAAAGCAGGAACGAAATGGACACATCAAAATATATTTATTTAGAGGAAACAAAAACTTATCACTTTCGCTACACACGAAACAAAAACTTATGACATTCTTCATCACTCGACGTATCCTTCGAATCATCACCTGTGTTTATAATAAAACGTTCTATTTTGTGATTTAATATCTCTGTGAAGCGTCGATATAAACTGATAAATTTTCGCTTATACTGAACGCTGCACGTGCAAGCCGTCGGTTTCTTTTGTTACGGCTGGCACGTGCGACGGTTTTTTTTGTGATTTTTTTGTCTGAGTGTTTTGGCGGCGTCTCTAAGGATGCGGGTTAAAATAATGGATATACTTTATGTATATATGAACTACTAGAAAATGAAGAAACAAAACGCTTATATTTCTTTGGAATTTGTTTTCAGAAACGGTTCAGTAGTTAATTACTTTAAGCGCTAGTTAATTACTTATGTCTGAGCGGGGATAGTAAGAAAGGGAGCTCCGTTTTCTTAAAGAAAACTTTCAGCAGTGGCATCCCATTGAAAACTTGCATGATTCGTCAGCGGCGAATTGACCATGATGTTGCCTTACAAATAGGTTGCCATCAATATTATAATTGATGTGAAATATGGCATTCTATTTTTGCTAATAGAGAATTTCATGTTTATATCCAAATTTTTAAACTTTGCTATTTTGAAGCTTTTACTTTTCTATACATCCCAAATTCCTTCAACGCATTTTCTGGACGTGAGGATGCTTGTTCCATAGGGCACAGCGCGCGAAGACGACGTTCATACCTCCATATTTGACTACACAATATTTTGAAACAGTGTCTGAATAATAAAAACACAATTACATGTTGAAGGAGAAAACAACAAATAATGTTGGAAGTAATTTTAAGTTGTTTAAAATCATTACGCCATAAGGTCAAAGTACTGTAGAGGTTACATTATTGAAACCAAAAGCAATCCACGCCCACGTTCAAACAAAATAAGAATCATTTACGCAACTTACAACGCTATAACGCCTTATACGTCGAACCACGTTGAACGAATAAGTCTGTTTGCAATATTAACATAAATAATAAAGACATTAAAATCGCGATCGAGAGTTGCTTGTGATTTAAAAGGTTTCGGATTCGATTCCAGTATTTAAGGGTACGCACTCCGTTTGTTTACCTAAAATAAAATTATGTCATTTCATGTAGGTATAGTTCGCCTCAAACTTTATGGCGAATCGGAATACAACGCTTTAAGCGTTTTTGCGCAGGTACAGTCATGCGACGCGACTTGTGCCTATGTTCAGATCCGCCATAAAGCTTGATTGGATCTATACGAGGACCAAAAAGCGATAAGTCCATCTATTCGTGGTACGCTACGAAATGGTTATAAAATATTACTGTACGCCGCACAATTTCTTGTACTGAAAACGAGTATTCAATAACTTATGTTTCAACCTTCAGATCTAGTGTTAACATGAAGAAGGTAAGTAATGTATTTGAACAAACTAAATTTATTAGAAAATATAATTAATTAAACTATGTCTCTAATAAAAAAAAATATTTTGCTGTTTCTGTGTACTTTATTTCCACATTATTTATTTACGTCCAAAGTTATGCTATAAAATTTGTGCTACTGCACAGATATTTCATCATCTTCATCATCATCATCAGCCCATTTTACCCCACTGCAGGGGCTTAGGCCTCCCCAGGGTGAAGAGAGGGTTTGGAGCCTAAATCCACCACGCTACTCCACTGCGGGTTGGGGATTGTAACGACCGCCATCTATTGACAGCGTCCGGGGCCGACTGCTTAACGTGCTCTCCGAGGCACGGAGTCAGTGATAGTTAATGTACTTAAGTCAGAAAAACTCATTGGTACACGCCCGGGTTCGATATTTCATCCCGCATAATAAAATTTTCAAACCAATTAAATTTTTGTTTTGTTTTATTACAAACTTAGGTAAAATTGAGATAAATAGATGGCCAATTCGGTTTTGAACCTGCCTCAATAATATAGGAAGTGATCGCCCAGTTTGTTTGAAGAAGTGCTGATTAGGGCTGACTTTCAACCAAGTCAAGAACCAAATTGAAACAGAAAATAAGTTAACGAGTAAGAAACACAAAAAATAATCAAATTGAAAAAGATAATACATTAACGAGTAACAAATACAAAAAAATATCCACATGATTTTTTCATCCAAATGACTATTTTTGTTGTATAGAGCCAATATTTAGCTAATATTGTGTCTGTAAGGCAGTGACCAGCCTAGCACAATAAAGTAGGTCAGTGGTTTTGTTAAAATCGTTTAAAATTAAAAATAAATGGAAACCTATTTGTCGTAGGCATAAAGCATATTTTGAGGACAGGGTGAGACTGTGATGCCGCAGTCAGTACAAGCGACTCCGAAATTACGGATTGGAGCCACGTTTCTTTACTTAAAAACACTGAAATTATATCTTGTTATTTTTGCGTTATATTTGGTCTACATTGCTGTTATTAAGAAGAACGTTGTAATTGGCGGGAAATGTAAGCCTACCTTTAAATTATTAATATCTAAATGGACACGGGTATTTCTTAGATTATTTATGGTGGCAATAGTACGGATGAAGGGCTGATGGCGGATGAAATGCCCTACCCTAAGATATCCTAGTACCCTAAGAATGTTTGAGTAAGTGAGTGTTGGATTGTTGGCTAAAAACAATTAATGTTTGTCTATAAACTTATGACCACATCCATAATAGTACGGCTCTAAGCGTTTTGATTGTGCTTCTTAAAATTATTTATAAGTGACCATATACTGTGATTCACAAGGTATCCGAGTTTATAACCGGTTTGAGACTAAATACGCTTAACACGAGAGCGTCCATTATTTTAATTTATAGATGATCCAAACATGGTATTGTTTGTATTATTTTGGCTGTATGTTTAACAATAGTAGATTTGTTCTTATTACGAAAGATAAAACACTTTCCGATATAAACAACCGATTGTTTAAGTTTGGACAATAAATTACATGTACTGTATTCCGAGACTCGTATAACATACCACGGTATGACGTCGGCGCTTAGACTACGTACGTAGATATAGGTACATACGGCGCGAAAAGTATGCATGGATAATTAGTAAACAAGCGAAGACGGTACGATTCGAGAAGCACATACGATAGAATTAATTAGCGATAGATCGATTATTTATTTAACTTTTCAATACGAATAAAGCAATTAGGTAGAAACAGTAGGTAAACGTATCTTTACTTTCAATAAGTGTAATATTACATCTAATACTTATTAAAATAATTGAATTTTGTGCCTATACTTTTTTTGTGAAGTTTCATTTTAATTTTATTAATGAATAAATAAAAATAAAAAGCGGATAAATATTTTGACATAAGGAAGTCCTGGGGCCCTTTTGTTTATAAGAGATAATTTGTAAAGTAATAAATTCGTTATTATAAATACACTATTTAACATTACAT
Source organism: Luffia ferchaultella (assembly GCA_949709985.1). Taxonomy (NCBI): domain Eukaryota; kingdom Metazoa; phylum Arthropoda; class Insecta; order Lepidoptera; family Psychidae; genus Luffia; species Luffia ferchaultella. Next base: position 8,185,825 of record OX453262.1, read on the forward strand.
ACGATGAATATTCAATTAAAAGTGAGAATAGGTATCTACGTCATACCTATTCCTCGGTAAGAAACAAAAATACTGGCAGGCATAGCCTAGACATTGGTTATAATAATGGCCTTATATTAAAACTTGCAAGATTTCATTTTTATATTTTATTCTGAAAATCATATTATATAGTAATTTTTTTTTAAGTCTGTAATATTTTTTTTTATATTTATTTTAAATTAATAAAATATCCCGGTGACGTCATCTCGACAGATGTTTCTTTGTTTATCTAAGACTAAATGAAATCATAATATTTTGATCGATTCATGAGATTACAATTTCATTTCATACAGTGACTACCTATCCTAAATATTTTATAATTAATTTTTGCTTTAGTTCTTTTACAAGGTCAATTGTCCAGTTGACGTCACACAGACAATTTCAACGTCAGATGAATTATAAACATCTGGCAAATTCATAAAAAGAAAAAATAGATATTTTGAGAGGTTGTTCTAGACCCTTATTTCTTTTAATTTTAATAACCACTAGCGCAACTTTAAAAGATCCAAGCCCATTATTAAAAAAGTTTATGATTTTCGTTTGTTTTTTAAACATCGTAACCGCATTTATTTTCTACTAGTTTTCGAAAATGGAGAAATTGGAAATTCATGCGGTAATTAAATATCTCTATTTAAAATTTTTACTATGGAGATAAGAAGTCGTGATAGCCCGAGCGCAGCGAACCTGTTCCAAATTCCGTGGTTCGAACCCGGGCGTGTACTAATGAGTTTTTCTGACTGAAGTACATAATTATCACTGACTCCGTGCCTCGGAAAGAACGTTAAGCAGTCGGTCCCGGTTGCTGTTCATGATGACAGTCGTTACCCTAGTCGAGACCTAAGCCCTGCAGCGGGGACTGATGGAATGGAATGGAATACTATGAAGCAGGTAAACCAAGACTTGCGAGGAACATTATTTATTTATTTATTACGTAGATACAGCAACATTAGGGGTTATGGCTCCTGCACATTCAACAACTGCTCGTTAGTGTGCCGAATTTAAGCGATAAAAACACTTCCACCAACGATGACCCACGCTTGGGACGCCTCTACACGGCAGTAACCGAAGAAATTATTTAAAGAAGTAAAAAATATCGTTTTGGTGGTTCCTCGTGTAACTGTTCGTCTTATAGGTGAAAAAAAGAGTATTTGCATAAGGAGTGTCTGTAACACCATGTACGATCATCTGGGCGTGAAAAAAATGTCAGCGCGCTGGGTGCCCAGAATGCTTACGGACGCGTAGAAACAAACCAGACTTGGATTTCGCTAAATAAATATTTAAGGGGGCTCCCATACAACAAACGTGACTTTTTAATATTGTACGGTGGTACAGAACCCTTAGTGAGCTCGTCCGAATCGTACTTGGCCAGTTTTAAGTAAATGAATTTTAAGTCTAGGAAAAAAATCAAGTCTATTATCTCAAAAGGTGATTATTACGTAAAAAAATATTTTATTTAAAGATAACTGCGTCTCAGTCACCCTTATTTTTTTATTGAACAGCCCTCGTAGGTACGTACAGTTTAAAACGAACCTGCAATTTTTCAAATCCAAAGTTATCCAGTTTCATCATTACACTGCAATGCCGCCCTATATCCAATTACACAATGCACTTGTCGGGTTACTCTCGTGAATTCTTCACATCACAACAACCGATAAAACTTCGATTCATGTGTATTTTTTTTTTTGAACGTCACTAACTTGTCTAAATACCTAGTAATTTTTTGATTGTTTGAAAATTTTAAATTAATACAATTTTTTTACAATATTCGTTATCTATTTCTTTATTTAATAACTATATTATACAATTTATATTTGTATGTAAGATTTAATAGTCAATTTATTTAAATTAATATACCGAATGTTTTCAAGTAGGCGTCGTTGCGGTGAAGCCGCTTCGCGCCATATGAGATTATGGGTACGTTGAAATGAGGCTTGTTTCTACCTTAGAAGTTAATATACGTTACCATTTAAAGAAGTCTACATGTCACTATCGTAAGTTAAGAACAGAAATACACTTCTGAATTCGGTCGGGTTATATGGCATTCAAAACAGTGATTGTATTTCACAGTACAGGTACGTACCTATCGGCATGCTAATGGTCTACTTCTGTTTACTTTGATATTAGAGTCTCGAGACGAAATATAATGCGATCTGGATCGAAGACCCGTAGAAAGTATCGAACAAACATCTAAGGGAAAGCGGACGCTCATCATTTACTTAATGCACGCAATCTCTGTTACCTACTGCCATCGTAACAATGTCACTATATATTACCTACCCAATAGTCCCGACTGTACAAAAAAAAAACAATAATCCGTCAAATTTCGAAATCATATGCTTAAGGATTCCATGATATACCTATCCTACTTTTGTGAGAGCTAATTTTAAAATGATTTCGAACCATTATAGATTAGGTAAAAATAGGATATATTTTTGGTAGGTACCTACATCAGGAATAATCGAAAAACACTTTAAAATCTAAAATTACACGTAGGTACAAAATCTTTCAATGAGAAGCGGAAAAATTTTCGTTGCTAGTTAGTTCAACTCTTAAAACAAATAGGTACTTTATACCTACCATATTTTATACAACATAGATTTCATTTTTGTAATATCGTGTCGTAAAATTGGGTAATGCGGTAATAGGTACAACAAAAAAAAGTAAGGGAGAAAAATTGTTGATACCTAACCTACCTATATGCGCTTTTTTGAACAGAAAAGCCCATTTGATTCTTATTTTCACGCTATAGTAATTTTCGTTTACTTTAATTGAATTCGGTTTAAATACTTAGTTTAATACACATTAAAAAATTCAACTATTTACAGTAATTGCCCCCCCAAAATTTACAGCTCTAAAGTTAGTCACAAGAAGGGTAAAAAGTATGGCGCACCTAGGTACCTACGCATCCGCACTTCAAAACCGCACTGATCGGTGGCTAGTAATTTGGTACCAAAACCAAACTATAAACCTTTCCAGTGTACTGTGAAGTCCCTCTTGTAACAAATAAAGAAAAACAAGTTCCAATATGTTTTTTTTTTGTTTGTAAAATATAATGAGTTCCCATCGTTTTAATAGTGTGGTGTTTGATACCAATTTTCAAACACCCTATTCTAAGCGAGTGAAGACGCAAGCAGTCGTTAGTATCTATGTAAAAGATTTATTATAAGTTAAATTCAATGAACGAGCTCCGCGGTACAGTACATTAGCACCTCAGCTGGAATATTGATGGTTTCGGGTTCAATTCTTTTGTTAGCCTTACGCTAACGACGCACGGTGACCAAAGATGTTTATAAATTGACTCGCCAATCAAAAATGAAATGGGAGACATTTTCGGTAAATTGAAACCACTGACATAAATCGATCGATCTGTTATAGTAATATAATCAGTCGTGCCAAAGGTAATTTGTGGTTATACCTAGTGTAGGTACAGTGGTAATATTGTAAGTTATTGAAGACTTTAACACATAGATGGGCTAAATCATTTTAAAAAAATTTCAAAAATTTAAGATCTATGGATTATTTTTCATTTTTCATACATTATTGTCAAAGACAGACTATAGTATGAAATCTTATTAAAAGAAGTTAGTTTTTAATGCTAGAATCGCAATAAAAGTATGTTAAACGACGTAAAACAAAAAGGTAAGCTTGGATTGAGTCATGCAAAGTGGCGTGCCACGAGATAATTTTCAATTTTAGATCAGATAGGTATCAAAACCATCGATCGGTTGGTATTTATTAAAAGGTGACCTTGTCAAGTAAAAAATGTGCTTCAAATTAATTTAAATTTAAAAATAAAAAGACGCAGCATCGATGCATATAGATAGATGTCTCATACAAATCGTTTTTATACATGTATGTAACATACCAAATAATTTAGAAGGAAACCACAGTAAACTACGCCCACCAATCGGCTACGCGAATAGAAGCGGCCACGAAATTAATTTCAGTGAGCAATAAAATAAAAACAGTAGGTAGGTAGATGAATTCGAGGTCGGTACCTATAAAAAATAGGTAGCCTATGTATCATCCCTCTACCTAAGTACCTACTTAAGGGTAAGACATATTTTTAGAAGCAGAGCAGCAGGTAAGAAGTATTCTTAGAAACAGAGCAGTAGGTAAGAAATATACCTACCACACGGACAAAGTCTTAGGCGAAAGCTGGTACTAATACATTCTACATTAATATATAATAATCTCACCAAAGGGGTAAGCGCGCTGGGGGGGGGGGGGGGGGTTAAAACATATCTCACGTATCTATCTTTTGATAATCTCTAAAATTAAATTTCAATATTCAATGCAGTTCACTTCTTCTTTACCTGTTTACCTGTTCATGATAATAAATTGTCCATTTGCATTTCCATAATACCCATTTAGCCGTTTAAATATAATTGAGTAATAAACAATTTATTAAATTACAACATTAATAAGAATAAAGGAACATTGTTGTGCCTTGAATCAATGATCAACTAAAACATGATGTAGTACCTAATGTATTACTAAGGAATCCAAGCTATTTATTATTCAAAACACAAGACAGACGACATATAGCATTGCATCACAACAATGGATATTAACCCAAACTAAGTATTCAAAGAAATTATTACCATTCCGTGCATATAATTCATCAACCTTTGTTTCAATGAAATCAGTGCTGACTAGAGAGTTATATCATTTTCATTATTATCTCATGTGACCATAAAATTTTCATACACTCGCATAATCCCATTTTTGCTGCCACTTCCCTTTCTAATTTTGGGCGCAATCACATGCCCTTAACTGTCCATTTTGCTCCCTATATACGAAATGATCGATATTTTAAATAGGTTATTTTTAGTAGTTTCATATTACCTCAGGAAGTGAACTAAAATAATTCATCATCACTAGACCTTCAAGCACCTACTTCATTTTGGACTACGAGCCTACCACGCTGGTTGGGCGTGTAGGCTTTAACCAGCATCACACATTGTGAAGATGTCAGTACTGTGTTCATTGTTAAGATTAATTTAAATCATAAAGATTACCTCTTTATAAAGTGCCTACCTATTAGGCGATCTATAGGTAGAATTCATGAAATGTGAAAAAAAACTCCAAACACATCACAGATTTGCTAGATACCCTTCTATAAAAATTATGCATATATTTTTTTCTCTCTTCCTTTGGACATTATACGAAAAATATTATATAAAAATATAGGTAAATTAGATTTAGTATCTATTTATAATAGTATTATGATTTTTATAATTTTTTGTGCAATTTTTCATTTGCTGAATCATTTATACTACTATATTATGTTTTGCAATATGTATTAAACTTTAGACAGCAAGCCAGAAGAGTTTAATTTTTTCTTGGCTTAAGTTTGATTTGAGATAATTTTTTACTCTTTAAACAGGAACACTTCTTTCGCCTGAACAATTCAACCTTAAAAAAACCTTTTTAAAAACAAGCTTCTATTTAAAAAGCAATGTACCTACTACAAATAAAAAATAATCATTAGCCACTAAATCTCAAAAGTATGGAAATTAAAATATGAAATATACAAACATAAAAAGCTTGAAGCTTTATTCCAAAGAGTTTTTTCAAACTAGTATCTTGATAGCCCAGAGCGAAACGAACCTGTCTCAAATTTATAAGACCATAGGGCATGGTTCGAATCCAGGGGTATCACTGACTCCGTGCCTCGGAGAGCATGTTAAGCAGTCGGTCCCGGGTGCTGTCAATAGATGGCGGTCGTTACAAACCCCAACCCGCAGTGGAGCAGCATGGTGGATTTAAGCTACAAGCCCCCACTCATTCTGGGGGAGGCCTCAGCCTCTGCAGTGGGGTAAAAATGGGCTGATGAAGTGAAAAAGTATTTTATTACATATGATATTTGACACCTCAAGCTTTTAAAATATATACTTCTGAAATTTAGGGGCTGATGACCTTGAGCTTGGGTACTTAATTACTTACTTGTGACATGGTTTTCCCCCATGCCCTTCCCCTATTTTACTTAAAAGTGCTCGCGAAAACAAATTGAATGAGCCCGAACTCGGTATGTTTACTAGTAGTCATTGATGAGTTCTGTTATATACCTCCTAGCTCCATCATCATACCCTCGTCATATGCTATGAAAAATGCTTGTGAAGACAAATTTAATGAATCCAAATTCGGTATGTTTACTATAAGCCATTGAAGGGTTCTATTTTTATACCTTCCAGCTCCATCATCGGATCAGCTCGATGGTACCATAATAATCGATTATCAACCAAATTATACATATCTGTAAAATCTGAATCCGATGAACGGTTAACCGTTGAGGAGTTCCTTCGTGTCCAAACTTATTAAATTTTGTAACGCGTACTGGTTCGGTAGGTACTTTGGTTGGTATTAGAGCATGCACCCGGTTCTACCCGGTTCCAAGAGAACCGGGTATACCCGGTTCTTACCTAATCTGGAGAACCGGTTCCAAAATAGTAATACCCGGGACTACCCGGTTCTTCGGGTATTTTATTATATTCAATTGGATAAAGATATTTGCATTACAATAAAACAACCATGTGCAAAAGTAAAGCGCGGAATGTTGAAAAAAACGATACGGGAGCTAACTAAGTCAAGAGACAAGCCACGAGCGGCGAGTAGGCGCGCGGATTCACTATTCCACCAATTCCTCCATCATGCATCTTGATAAAAACTTAAACGTAGCAGTCTAATAATGTCTATAAATCTTTCAACCACAGTCCAAAGAGCACAATTATTAGAAATTTAACAGATAAAAATTTGTAATTAGAAGACCTATACACTGGGTGTTCAGCTGAACGCACTCCAAACTAATAGAGAACTAAACAAAAAGTTTCAAGTGAGCAGATGGCGCAAACTAACGCTTTATTTATTTATTTATTACATAGACACAGCAACAGTGAACAAACTTAGAAATAGGTAAATATAGAAAATGTACAAAATGCAATGGATGTGAGTCTGTTGACTATAGACGGCATTGCAAATTAGTGCATAGCAATAATCTAACAAAAACGACCATATAATAAAGAAAGGAAAACATTTATAATTTGGATAAAGCTCTTTTAAATGAGACATAACTGTAGTGATGTATATCGAATTCATCATTCAAGGCGTTATATAGACTACTAAACCTATGTATTTGTACTGTTTTAAGAGACGTTATTATTAGTAATTGGCACGTTAAACAATCGCATATTACGCAAACGACGTTTGTTGTCTCTGACACCGTTAGTTGTCTTGTGAAGAAGGCACAAGTCCATAGTTTTACGTCTGACCTAAATACTGAAGATGAAAGTACTTCAGGTAATCATTATACTCTAGAAGTCTTTTCCTCGTGTCCAGCTTAACGCTGAGACAGCGCAGGAAACGCGCTAGAACTGCCTCGACTCGATTAATATGAACCTGACAAATCGGACACCAAATAGAGGGACAATATTCAGAAGGCTACGGACCATTGAAGTGTAAAGTATTAGGAAGGGCTCCTTTCTTCTGAAGGCCTTAGTGACTCGAAAAATGAACCCCAGCATCTAGCAAGCCCTGCCCACCATCCACCCATAATGAAGTCTGAGCACGCTATCAACCAACACCCCCAAATCACGAACCACGTTGGCGCGCTTCAATGGAGACCCGTTTATATTGTACGGATAGTAAATTATTTTCTCATTCTTGGTGAAAGATATATAGTCACACTTCGTGACATTCATGGACATTAGATTATTCTCGCACCAAAAGTGCAACAGATTCAAATTGTACTGTAGTAGAAGACAATCTGACGAATGGATAAGAAAAGTTTGAGATCATCAGCATAATATAAGCAGTTGCAAGTCAGAAGGTCACTAATAAACACTTAGAAAAGTAATAGTCATAACACTGTGGAATCCCAGAGGTTGCCATGAAAGGGTAGGAGGTAGGAGTCATATCCGTACGCACACACCAACTGCGATTGATACAGTAGATAAAATCTGAGCCAACAATCCATGAATTTCAAGGTGCAGAATTTTCGCCTGTAAAATTTCGTGACGGACACGATCGAATGCCTTGACAAAATTTGTGTATACTGAATCAACTTGAATTTTATCATTGAATACGCGACAGAGATATTTACTATAGATGAGCAGATTGAAGGCAGTAAATCTATTTAAAAAAACCATGCTGGTGAATACTCAGTATATGCCTGAAATGGTTAAATAGGTGTTCATACATCAAGCCCTCAAATAAAATATTAACTCAAAGCAGTTTAGAATACTTAAAGGTTTATAATTAGATACGTCGCCCTTGTCACCTGTTTTATGTATTGGGGTAATTTGGGCTAATTTCCATAAATCGGAAAAAACACACTCGGCTAAGGATTTATTGAAGACCAGCGACAGTGGTTTCGCCAAGGCAGACGCACAAATACGGACAAACACAGGTGGAATACCGTCAGGACCTGCTCTTTTCTTTATTTACAATTTTTCAAGATAAGTTAGCACTGCGCTTTCGGGCAGATGTACCCCGAATAAAGTGGACGGTGGGAATAAAGGGATGAAATGTGAACTTGTTGATATACTGACGAGAAATATTCAGCTAAAAGATTAGCAATGCCGGGACCTGTATCAACCATGAGAAAAAACCTTTCAACGTTGCAATACGTTCAGCCGAACAACCCGTATTTAATATACCGCGTGTTTGGCTGAACGCAGTCCAAATTTATTGAGCGTGTAGATCTTACGGAACTAAACAAAAAGTATTAAGTGAGAAGATGACGCAAACGGTCACCGAGAGAAACATGTTTAAAGTTGAATTTTTTTAAATCACTATTTTTTAACGTTTTTTTTTCGGTAAGCTTTATACGCTCTATAAGTTTGAACTACGTACAGCCGAATACCCGGTATTGTTACGCAATACAAATAAAAATACTTTTAACTAATATTTCCCGATTCTACGTGAAAAACCGAAAAGAACCGGGTACCCGGTTCTACCCGGTTCTTTTCAATTTCGGAACCGAAAACCCGGTTCTTGAATAAGTGTCGGTTCTGCATCCTCTAGTTGGTATAAATAGAGTTTAAATTATGGAAACAAAGACATTTATTTGGTACATTGCACAGACACGAGAACACAGGAAACTAAACAAATAAAAAGTAATATAATAAAAGAGTGAGGGCGCGGTTAATTACGGAGCACGCACGTACACACATAGTTATGGTTACATCTCTACTAACTCTCTCGGCCTTCAAGTCGGGGTGCGAACACATTTACCCGCGGCCTTGGGGCGTGGGTGCGAACCCATCGGAGCTGAGGCGAGAGGGACGCGGGCGCAACGAATACCTAAACTCACGTGGCGCTATAATTTTAGATTAATTAATTAAATTCAACTTATATATAAAGGTTCATGTCTGTGCTATTAACCGCTGAAAAATTTTCTCGTGAGCTAACTACTTTAATTGAATCATCAGTTCATGGTAAAAAACATAGTTAACTATTAGAATCCAACCTATATACAAAGTTTCGTGCCCATGCTACAAACTATTGAGGAGTACCCTCACGAGGAAACAGTCTTGGCTGCAGCATCAATTCGCAGTAAAAATCATGACTACAAAGTTTCGTGTGCATGCTACTAACCGTTGAGGAGTGTCCTCATGAAACAATTCTGGCTGCAGCATCAACTCCATATCATGATAATATTGCATTCTCATCGGATATAGGAAAATTTTAGCACAATCGAATACCGGGAAATGTGTCAAATTTAACTTGCAAGATTTGATTACAGAAAAACAGACACCAGAATAGATAAAAGTAAATAAAAGCTAGTAAAAAATCATTAAATTTTGTTCAAGCATCAAATACCTGAACACTGGTTGTAGTAGACAGCCAAAGAAGGGGGCAATACCTAGGCGGAGGTAGGCCCCCTCACTTTAATTTTCTTTTTTATTTATTTATTTATTGTATATACATTTACAAAAGAAACAAAAACAGTATAACATAAACTTTATATAGTTTTTCCGTATACCGTTCTTCATACGTTGATTATTTTTGCCATTTCTTTCACCTGTTGTCGTGCCGTGTATACCTACCTACATCTTGTGTGAGTGAGCGGTCTAACTTGTTTACAAGTTAATGAAATGTGATACCCATAGGTACAGTCTGTTCTTTTATTTATTAATTATTGTTAAGTGTTAATATTATGTTAATGTAAATTCATTAAATTATTCTTGAATCTCAGAGCGCAACGAACCTGTCTCAAATTTATAAGGCCCCATTGGGCCATGGTTCGAATCCGGGCGTGTACCAATGAGTTTTTCTGGCTTAAGTACACAATATCACTGACACCGTGCTTTCGAAGGGTACGTTAAGCAGTCGGTCCCGGACGCTGTCAATAGATGGCGGTTGTTACAGTTCCCAACCCGCAGTGGAGCAGCGTGGTGGACTTAAGCTCCAAGCCCCCCTCCTCGCCCTGGGGGAGGCCTAAGCCCATGCAGTGGGGTAAAAATGGGATGATGATGATGATTCTTGAATCTCATTATGTATCTCATATAAAGTATTGAATTGTAGTATTAATCTCTGTGGTATATTTCTACAAACGAAAGGGTAGAACTTTCTTCACTTTTTTTACAACTAATTTATCACATGAAATAATTTTAAGAAAATACACTTACAAATCTGCTATCCTATGCCTGAATCTATCTGACCTATGGGGAATTCACCACCGTCCTTGCAGAAGAAACTGTATGATAATCAGCTGAAAGATATTTTATCACAATAGTGACTAAAAGTAAATTTTAAAAAAGTAATGTTAAATCGGTTCACAGTCTGTGAAGACATCAAATAATAAACAAATAAAAAAAAATACAATCAAATTGAGAACATTCTTCTTTTTAAGAGTCAGTTAAAAATTTTGTTGTGGCTTCATTGAGAATTTCTTTCATTTCACTTCATTGAGCAATTTTTACCAACCAACCAAATTTCGAAGGGCCACTATATGGTGGAACACGTTTATCCTGACACCCAACTCCAAAGACACGAGATTGTCACACAGGTGGAGCTTTCTTACAAATAGGACTATTGAGATGTGAACGAGTTGCCATAGAGTATAATTACTTACAATCAGTGAATTTATTGCCTCGGAGAGCATGTCAATCCATTGGTCCCGGTTGCCATAAATAGACGACAGTCATTAAAATCCACCAACCTGAACTAAAATAATGTGGTGGATTAAGCTCCAAGTCCCCTCATTCGGAGGGGAGGCCTGAGTTCCTGCAGTGGGGCATTAATGAGCTGATGGTATGGTATGGTGAATTTATTACACACAAACTTATGTATCCGATTGACTGATTAGCAATGATTAGAGACCCTAGCTGCAGAACCAAGTTGCAGTTTGATTCCCGTCCAAGATAAATATTGTATTCCTGTACATGAACTGAATATGTATATTTGTTTCATGTCTGGATGAAGAATATCTAGAATATACTAGCTTACCACTCACAGCTTCGCTCGCGTGGAATTTGTTTCTCATAGGAATCACTTTTTTCATCTCAGTCTTATCAAATATGACCGCGAAATACGACGCCACTTACTGGATGTAGACATCTATCTAGATGTCAAAAGATATTAGTGTTGTGTTGATGAATTAACTTACATCGCCATGTGTTAGAAATTTATAAAATTTACAAATAAACACACTATTGTGGTATAATTCCGTAAGTTGGACCATATTACATTTAGTTAAAAAATGTCATCAAGATCGGTTAAGTCCTTTCGGAGATTAGCCCAGACTGTTGCTAACTGTATGTTAATAAAACTGTCAATCAATCACCAAATATTTCCAAAGTAAAACAGTTTTTGAACATATGAAAGTTTGGGATCCTTATCGATAATCGCCATGAATATGTCAATAAATGGTTTATATGCATTAACATCACAACCATCATATTCTTTAATTTCTATCGGTGGCAACCAACTAGTGTAGCGTAAAAATATATTTAAATTGAATAACCGGGTTTTGGAACCATTGTTAATAAATGTTGTCAATAAAAAAAACTACATCGTTAAATTGACCGTGAGATAGTTGATGGCTCGTATCGTATTGGTAGCTCATCGCTCCACTTCGCACCTCACATTGATGCAATCAAAACCTAACCTAACCTAGTAGATTACAAATTTTATATCTTTTAATGTAAATAAAAATAAACACATAGAGCTGTTTGGTACCTTGTCACTCTGTTTCACTCCTTGCATTATAACAAGCCACAGACCAGTCAACCTATAGACCACGCTTTAATAAACGTCAGTATGAAAACGAAATCACCAAAAAGTGGCGGGGTACGGGGAGAAGTCGGCTAGTTTTCATTGGCTCGTTCAAAATTGACAATTTAATGGCTTCCTACCTGCTTACAACTGACGGCTCACTAGTGACATAGTTATGTAGTGTCACTACATAGCCTTGGCGAATGCTACTCCCTGTCAAAGCGTGGTCTATAAGGTTGACTTGTCTGTGTAACAAGCATAACTTAACCTATTTTTTGAAATGCTAGGTAGAAGATCCAACGAACTTGGCCCAATTTAAAATTGATCATTGATATTAAGACAATTTTTATATAAATAAACAATACATAATTATTAGATAAATAATAATAAGTTTAATTTTACTAGGTATTTTGTATGTCATTAGGACCTATAAATATCTAATGTCCTTCATATTGTTTATTATTAAATTTTTTTTTTAATAGGTAGTATTTTTGCATTTTTTATGTGACATCCTTTGTATCTCGTGTTATGGGCAATGGGATCCCACAGTACACTGTTTTATTGCTACCCTCTGTATTTCTACTTAAAGTTAGTCAATAGTATAAAAAGTTGGCCTTTTGATGGGAATTAAGTTATTCAAACTCAATATGAACACAATTTGCATCAGGCAGCATTGGAAAGCGTTAACTTGAAAACAAAAATGAAACACATTACTTTTTCTACAAATATATTTGAAATTGTTATAAATACCCTGATACTTCCGATAGATTCGATCCTTTGAACTCCATTACATCATCTAGATTTGATTTCGCTTTTTCTATTAATAGAGATTTCATGAATTTCAGTTCATTGTTTTTTTCTTGAGTGATTGTTTTAATTTTTTGTACGATTTTATTTCTGTATGCAACGCTAAGTTTTTCATCTCGTAGAAGTGTCCTCAAAAACGGTATGTCTTCTGGTAAAGTGTCGTAGCTTTCATATTCAACTTGAAGATTCTCCTGTGAAGTCATCTCTTTGTCATTGTAGATGTGTTTAAGTTTAGGAAAACAAATGTGATTCAGGTTTGATGAGGATGTAGTTATTTGATTACCACTTTCATCAAAAATTATTTTTTTATTCATTTTACAACTGCACTGAGTCTCAGTATATTGTGATTTTCTTTTCCGGTCCCTCGTTTCTTCTTCAGATTCTGTACTACTATGTTGGCCTTTGGTATGAAGATTCAATAAAAGCCCATATTTATTTTCTATTTTCTTTATAACATATTTACACTTTTTGTACACAGTTATAAGTTCTTCTAGATCACTTCGATTTATTTCATTTGTACATTTATTATTGTCACTGTCACAGCATGACGATATGTGTATAGGGCTATTTAATAATGAATTATCGTCTTTTTTCTTTTTAGTTTTTACGGGTTTATTACAGCATGAAGTCGAGTCTTGAGGGTTATGTTTTATTGAATTTTTATCTCTTTGCTTTTTAGTTTCTACGGATTCTTTTGTGCACTCAGTTGTTTCATTTTTATTATCATCGTTCACTAAAACTTCCCGCACGTGATTTTTAATTAATACGTATTTCTTAGGAACTGTGGCACTTGATTCGTTAATTACGTTTTCGGCAGACATCTTGAGCGCCTCGTGGACAAGTGGGACAATCATGCTCCTTTCCCTTTTACGGTTCAAACACTTAAATAACACTTATATTCTCACAACCAAACAGTTTAATCCCAGATTTATATTCAGAAAAAAAATATTGAGAATTTTACTAAACATAATTTCACGTTGATTCACATCCGTCACGATTGATTGCAGATTGACATGGATTGACAATAGCCAATAGAGAATAGAGATTACATTCCAATCCAATCTCGATTCGATTTTTACAGAGATCGATTTGTTGATGCCAGATCGATTTTCAGTACACGAGATCGATTTAGAGATCACCGCAAAACCTAAAGATCGAAGATCGTTTCTACCTTTCTACCGTTCCAGCGATATAAATAATTTAGTTATTAACATAACCTTAATTTGAGTGGAAAAGTCTACAGTCAAAATACAATTTCTACCAAATAGAATAGAACTAAATAATTGCTTTATTTCATAAATATTCCTCTTTAACTAAATGGATTCAAATTGTCCATATGTTTAGCCTCAGTTAAAAATATAATTAATCGATTTTAGTCACATCTATCTTTTGTTCCTCGATTCTTGTTGGCTCGATCTCAGAACCCACGATTCAATTGATTCAATCTGCTGCTGTAGTTCTGCTGAGTGCCACCCGCATTATCCGATCCGTAGTGCCATTGTCAATTAGTTTCATTACACATGGTGGCTTCCCCTTGATATAGTCGTTGAAGTTAAAATCGTAAGATCGGCGAATCGATGTTTCAACAAAAGTAAAATGTGATTGAAAAATATATGTTTAAAAAAAATAATAATCGGCATTTTATGTAAATTTATATTTTATTACATGTTCAATTATAATATAAATGCCTAGACAACATAATGATTAAGAGGAAGCATCTCATACTTCGAATTTTCGAAACGATCGAAAACGTGAGCAAATGGCACATTCAGGGATTTGACAGACTATATGTCTTTGTCACATCTAATTCTACTACAAAATTCTACTACGATATATATTTTTGGCTCGTTTTTTTTTGTCACAACGCAGTGTCTTGATGTACATCTATGTATAAATAACCCTTACTGAACTAGAAAACGGACCAAAATAAAAGATAAATTATTTTATGTACCAATGTGGTAATGAAATTTGTGAAATCAGATAATTTTCAATAATTAAGATAAAATGTTATTTGTATTTTATATGAAACGGAACAAGATCGATCAAACCGATATTTGTTGAATCGATATAACACACTAAAAAGCAACAAAATGGCCGACGTCGTTTGTCTTTGTCATGTAATCGTTTGTCCGAGGTCGTTTGTCGGGCCGCGTTCCGTTTAAAAATTAGGATATAATTTAAAATTGACTTTTGGTTAAAGTAAAATATTTATTTACCTTAACTAATATTTACTGTAACTAATTTTACGTCAGTACACTATTTTATAAACAAAACAAAAGAAATAAAAATACATTAATTACAAATCACTTTTTTTTCTTTTTTTAGGTATTAAATATTTCTCACTATTTATCGATGAATCTAGCTGTTCTTCAAAAACTTTCTTCTTATTTTTCTTCTTAATATACGGGCTTTTTTGTACTAGTTCTTCTGAAACCTCAGAGCTTTTCTTCTTCTTGTTTTTCTTTTTTTCGTTTGATACATTTTTGATAAGGTGAATATCATTCTCTACAGTTTCTATATCAACACTGTATGGTTGTAATATATCAGCCTTTAGTTCATCTTTTTTATTTCTATTGCTTCTGTCAATACTAAGGCATTCAGATGCATCTGTGTTTTCAGTTCCATTCTTCTGCTTCTTCTTTTTACTTTTCGTTTTTACAATATTATCCTTAATTTTGGCCGAACATTTATTTTCATGGTTATCATTATTATCAACATTGTCTAAGTTTGAATAAAATGAAAATGATTGAAAACCTAAAACATGGTTTTCATTTTCATTACTATTGTCAATAGTCCCCAAAAATCCTTGAAAATGGAAATTTTCATCATATGCAGCATCATTGTACAAAAGTGAACTCTCATTTTTCATTACGGACTTCATAGAAGATATTTTATTTTTAAAATAATCTTCCATGCTACCTTTTTCTGTAAATACCTGATCAGTAACCTTGATTTCCTCACTTGAAACTTCTTCAACTTTATCCTCATTTACCAGACTTTTTTTTCCAAATATACATGCTAAGTCTTTCTCACTGTACCGAGATATATCTTTCCCTCTTGTAAACTTGTGATAATGGACTCGTGCTTTACTTTTCTTTGATTTTTGTTCAAGTGAAACTCTGCTGTGTAATTTTTCTTCACTACTTAATCCTACAAGTACATACAGATTTCTTTATTTTTATATATTTTTATTATGTTTATATATAAACATTATAATTATATTAAGGCAAAGTCTCGGGTGGAATTTTATATAGCTTCTATCGATAATCGACAAGAAGGGGTTGGAGAAGTGAAGGGGGATGGTAATTATCACATACCATACCTTCCCCCCTCTAGAAACCCCACCCCTCTATATACATACAGAAACCTAATCTAACCGAATGATCTGAAAGACAATGACCATTAACCTAAATTAACCTAATTCGAAATTGATCAATAAGCTCCTGAATGGCTCTTCGCTCCGCTTCGTGCCTCGCATTGACATAAACAAACCTAACCTAATTATTTTAAAAAATTAGACCATTAACCTAATTCACAATTGATCAACAGACTTCTAAATAGACCATTAACCTAAACAAAACAAATTTGAAATTGATGAATAGACTTGTCGCTCCGCTCTGCTTCGCTCTTCGCATAACCTAATTATTTCAAAAAATAGACCATTAACCTAATTCGAAATTAATCAACAGACTTCTAAGTAACTCTACAAATCAACAAAAAGTAAATTACCAAAGTAATGTAATTAACAAAAAGTACATATTTAATTACTACAAAAAAAATTGAGTTCCTTCCTAAAAAAAAATTGTGTTTTCATCAGTCCACTACCAACGATCGATAAACAGCATCAACTAACCGGCAATCGATAGAAGCTATATAAAATTAAACCCAAAGTCTCTTCAAGGCAAGGACTAGTTCTTACATGGAAAATGTGATAATTTTCCAAGAATACATCGATACATACCGTTTGATAAATTTGCGAGTAATGAATTAAAGTCGTCTTCATGTTTCGTCCACTGATCATTTTTGTCTTCGAACCCCAAACCCTTGTCGTCATTTTTGTATTTGGCTATAACGTGTTCCACGATGCCGTCTTCTTTGGCACCTAATCCCTTGCCTGCGCTCCATCCCATTTTTTCCAACATCTTTTGTCCGAACTTAGTTTTATCATTACTCCAAGCATTGTTTTTAGCGCGCAAATTAATTATTTTCTGTTTACGACGTGGTTCAGATAACATAGACATTATTAGATTTTAAAATATAATATAAATTAAACTGAAATATACACAGTACACACACAGTCACATGATTAAATTGTTTTCAAAATGGACGTCGGATGGAAGTGTTGTACCCTTCATTCGTTGAATCGAATCAAAGACTACAGAATCGATTACAAAAAAGTAACCCAGAGTTATCAAACAGCACAATTCATTAGAAATAATTTATTTTTTTACAAAGATAAAAATACAGCGATTGGAAAATTTTGAGTTTCGTAAATGAACCATTAGCGAGTTATTAAGTTCTAACTTGTATTTCATATCTTGAATTTAATTCTCAAGTTAGTTACTTCAAAACGATTTATTCGATTCACAAGATTTTCGACTACTACTTCGGTTTCCTTGTTTCATATGAAGTTCGCACAGAAAGTACGTGTGGCTAAACCAATGAGGTGTTAAACCAATCGCGACCGACTAATGGGTACAAGTATGACCAATGGCACTCAAGAACTGGTCCTAACTGGTTCATGCAGTTCATGCAATATTGCGTGGTAATTTTGAATAGTGTAATGCTTGGAGTGTTATAATAATATATGAGCAATTTTTATATCTATATATATTTCGGCTATCTCGGAAACGGCTCTAACGATTTGGATGAAATTTTGTATTTAGATAGGTATCAACTCAAAACTGGTTTCTAAATAAGTTTTATGGTAATTAACCACCAGGGAGCGCTGCAGTAGATGGGTATCTCCGAAACGCCTGGACTGATTTTAATACAGTTTTTTGTATTACATAGGTATCATTTATTAGTAGATAATTAAATAAGTTGTGTAGTTATGCGCCACCAGGGGGCACTGTAATAGATATGTTTCTCTAAAACGGCTGGGAGGATCTCTACGCGGTTTTCTGCGTTAAATAGATATCACCTAAGAGCAGGTTATTAGATAAAGTTTGCGGTCATGGGCCACTAGTGGGCGCTACAATAAATACGTTTCTCTAAAACGACTGGGAGGATCTCTACGCAATTTTTTGTGTTATATAGATATCACCTAAGAGCATATTCTTAGACAAGGTATTGCGATTACGAGCCACAAGGGGGTGCTGTAATAGATATATTTCTTTACAGCGGCTGGGAGGATCTTGACGCGGTTTTTTGCGATATATAAATATCAGCTAAAAGTAAGAGCGATTATACTCGCTCTTACTTTTAGCTGATATTTATATATCGCAAAAAACCGCGTAAATGCGTACGATTATTACGTACGTACGATTTTGTGTACCTATGAAAACCATGTAAAATAAATTATTTTAATATGTGATGTGATTCAAAATGAAATGAATAAAAAGCAAGTACGACAAAAATTCTAAAAATTTCGATGGAATTTTGGTTTCCTTGTTAAACAGTTTACCCAGCTTACGTACTAGCTTAGCACGGGTTCATCCTTCGTCGGTATTTAGTTCGTGATGCTACGTCCTTGTTTTCCTAGGTTTGTCACTTACGTGTATTGTATTACTAATTTAGTAAATTAGAAAATATTAATTTTCGTCAAAAGCGCTGACTTTAAAATTCCTTAAAAAATACCGAAAATCTTAATTTTGATATGCTTTGTGTAGGTAAGCAATTTATGTTTGGTTTGCTTATTTGATTTTTTGCGTCTGTCATGACTGACTGGCATTCATGGGCCACTGCATGGACGTATTTGGGAAATACGCCCCTAATAGCCAGCTGCTAGATAAGAGAAACGTAACATGAGCACACGACGCGCGGCTCGGATGTACCTAGATAGTAAAGAAAATTCTATATAACAAACAGATTACAGCTATTTTACAGACTGATGTATCTGTTCCTATTTGCTATAAATCTATTTTAACAACTCTAAAGACTAGAAACTAACACTAGAAAGTATCTCCATGTGAGATACTGAGAACTGTACCTACATATGTACTCAGGTTATATATTTTTTAATTTATTTAGGCCAGTCATCTAGTCATAAACTAAATTTTCAAATACCTATTTTATAATAATATTTAAATTTAACTCCATGATTTTAATTATAAAATAAGTACCTACGGTTAAAAAAATTTTTTAATACTACTCGCTTTATTTCAAAATAATATTAGGTATAACAAGATTGATGATACGAGCATGTTTAGTTTTTTAAAACAGACGACATGTATAGGTTGAACGATTCTATAATTTTGTCGTTACCGACATTAGTGCGGTGAGAGCACGGGATACGTTCGTATAGTGATGTGCTCGTGATTGTCGGCCGATTGTGTTTTCTCGTCACGGACCGTGGCTCGCTGAGAATCCGGGGAGTGGCTCCCGAACAAATCGACCGTCATTAAATAGATTTAGTTACAGATAGTTACTATTGCCATTACAAACGATCGGAGCGAATCAAGATCATTCAGGTTTTTCGTAGACATAACTCTGGGAAAGCTTTTATACATTGTCGAATTTTATGACGTATTGCGTTTATTTTATTTTTGTAGGTTAGGTGGCATTCCTTTGTACATCCATGGGTAGGTTATACTCCATACCGTGGTCCCTCAAAAGGATAAATGAATTATTTATAGTATCGACGCGTAATATATAGAGGAATAAAAACAGCAACGTCCCGCTTAATACCTATGTACTATGTTTTTAGAACGTACCTAGTTAGCTATAATAGTTTAAACACAGCAGCCATGTTATTATTAGGACATTATTAAAGACTTGAAGCAGAGAATTATTTTAAATACTAGCCTTGATGTATATCTACAGCAAGTACGATAGGTACCCTTCGCGCGCAAGTCCCACATCTCTACCGGTTCTGCTCGCTTGGTAGCGGGTTCGATCCCGCTCGGAACAAATAGTTGTATGCATAAACAATGAAAGTATATTTTTGTTCGGTGTTGCTGGCTGTAAAATATCTTGTATGTATGTATTATAAAGATAATTAAGTATATATATCAGTTGTTTATAGGTATCCATAATCAGGCTCTACCTATAGTTTGAGACTAGATGACCGTGTGTGAGACAACGTCAAATTTTAACAATAAAATATTTTACCGGAATGAATAATCAGTCCAGTGTAACTAGTACGGCAAACGTATAATATAAGGGTTTATATATTTTTATGTAATTCAGGAAACAAAACAGACGTTTACATGGATTACAAAATATAGGAAATAAAAATAAAATTGAGAATATTGTAAAGTCCAACAAAATAAATCTCACCTTCATCTATAATTCACCTAACATAATATAAAAATTTTGGTGGTGATTAAAAGAATTTTCTTTGAACTCTATAACGATAATCAACTTTTTTCGATTCAATATATTTAATAGTAAATATGTGAATCCGAAGATCTTTATCAATAGAAGGTGATCAGAAGGCAGGAAGCGAAACAAGTTATTAATATTAATTTGATTTAATATAAATATTCAAATATAATGGAGCAACGGCCGAACCAACTTTGAAGAAAGTTAACTGAATTAATTAGGTACGTTTACTCGTGTACACATAAATTAATCTTAATAAATTAAAATTAATATATAATACAATAAAAAAAATATTATTATGCGCCAAACGTTACGCAAAATAAGAGTAATAATGAAAACGTAATATAGAAATGTAAGTTTTCGCGATATTTTCAGCCAAACGTAGATTTAGTATTAATTTTTAAATGACAAATATGTGAAAAGCCGAAACTTGACTTTATTTCGAGGTCTGTCTGACTAAAGGCGTTAGTTGACTCCGCGAAAGGACTAAAGACTACATAAAGACAGACGACGTTTAGAGGCATTTATTTAAAATACACCATTTTATTAGTCCAATTGCGAAAAAGTCTAACATTGTATTTTCAATAAAATACCGTTGACCTCTATTCGATCTTGATAAAGTCAAATAATAGGCTAGCTACATGCTAGCTATAAGTCCAACATAGTCGCCGCCATTTAATTAAAAAAAAAAAAAAAATTTGCAGTTTCAAAAATTGTATTTACTTACAGATGGCATTGAGATAATTTCTAAATAAAACCCAATAGGCTCCAGTCGTTAAATGAAAGTTAACATCAAAGTACGAAGCTGTGAAAATAACACTTTACAACGCCATTACGTCTTTTAAGCACCTTATTTAAACACTATGCACGGTAGGTATAGCAGAGAAAGTTTTAGTGAAAACGTTTAGAATTAAACTTCATCGTTAAAGAGTGAAAACTATATTTTCTTGTAATATACTTCTTACAGAAATATAAAATGAAAAGATTTTGAATTACAAAACGTTTATAAAATTCTAATTACAGAATAATTGCAACATTCAAATATGGCGACGTTGCTTTTCTCAGGTAGTAACGGCCAGACAAGTCCGGTTTGCAGAGAAAACGGGCGCGAAAATGCAAAGTGCAAACATCTGTTCGTACAGGTATTGGCGGGAAAAGTTTTACAGCTGCTTTCGCTTTGATGGGACATGCACTTTTTATTATCAAAATTAATGTGGGAATGCCGCGACAAATAGTTACAATTTTATTAACACATAGTGATATTATTTTCATGTCTTTGTTTGTATTTAGCATTTTATGCACACCTAAGGCCTAAGCCCTTTCCAACGAAAGCTTAAATTTACTTTTGAATATAATAGAAATATTACAATTATTCACCCATACAAGCTTTGCTTAGTTTGGGACTAGATGGCGCTGTGTCGGATATTCCAAGTATTATTATTATATGTAAATGGAAGCATGTTCAGAACTGAATTGCAACATACATACATATTCACATATAGGTATGTCTTTGGTCTGAACCACTTCCCGCCTAATTCTGAAAATAGCTGCTAGACGTGTAGTCGGTGATTGCAAATAAAAGGTTAAACGTAGCCCTTGTCATGTACAGTCAAAAACAGTGCAAAGTGTCGCACCACAACGGTTACAAAACTGGTAAATAAGTATATTTTTGTCTGCGTGTTCTTAGGTGCATTTAAGTAGCCGACCCTACCTACAAAATTATTGCATTTCTTTCCCTTTTTTTAACGATCGTTCCATTCGACACTAGCTTCCTTCAAACGACGCTGTCTTAGAGAGCCTATCCATACTAAATACGAATAGGCTACAGACACTTATCAGTGAAAATTGAAAAAGAAAGTAAATATTTACAAAAAAAGGCCCACTTCAAAACTTTGTCTATGTACACAAACTTAAACTAGAAAGTAAAAAAACATTATATGGTTTATGAACTCGGTGCCAATTTAGACACTTTATTTTTCAAAATTCAACCTCTAACTCAACATAACCATTTAAGTATAAGTCAGGTTATGGCTTAGGGAACACGGTGACAGAAAATAGTATTGATAAAACGACAAGCGATATCTATAACTTTCATCAATAGCAACTATAATATTAGCGCTATATATTGATTAACTCGAGACTGAACTTTGCTAGAGGGGATTGCACGTCGACACGCAACTGACTTCACTTGGAATTAAACTCGTTTTGACGTCCATAGTATGTTTGGGAGGGAGACATGTGATCGTATCGTTCGGCCCGTCCTTAATGTCAATGATAAACATAACTCACGTTTGCATAATAATGACACTAAAACTGCAGTATGTACCAGCTGTAAAATGCGGACTCGCGGACGCAGTAGCGGGTGTAAGCCAGTTTGTCTGTATCAGAATAGAGCATACTGATAAAGCAAGTGGTTTCGAATTAAAATTTCATAAGCTGAAGCACCATACCGGGTGTAATTGGATACGGAAGGCGGAGGAGCGTGTGTGGTGGTGAGCCTTGGGAGAGGCCTATATCCTGCAGTGGAGAGACACGGGCTGATGATGATGATGATGATGATGAAGCTGATAAAAGCGTTGCGTACGCTTAGGGCTCGTCGTTACTATCATGGCCTTTCTATCACTTTCGCTTCGTTTCAACTTTTAATATATCCATTTTCTTCTACTTTAATCTAAGTAAATACGTATATCCACTTTCACGCATACTCGGTGTCAGAATCTTCAGAAATTTCATAAATTAAATCTATTACAATCTAAATTTCTAGAAAGGTTTAAAGATAGAGAGAGGGCTTAAAGTTCTATCCACCGTGATACAAAACTAAGATCAACAAAAATATATTGTCTTTAAAAAAGAATTCATAGGCTTTCAGATTGCTTTCATGTGAATTTTCTGAAAGAAAGTTTATTTCAACATTGTGAACGAGAAACTTTCTTGTAGTGTTTACGGATCCGTAAACACAACAAGATAGGTTCTCGTTTGCAATGAGTGAATCTGGTGATGAAAATTGTAATTTAACAATTTTATAGTTAAAGGAACAAGTTTCTAATGTTGAACTGAACTTTCTTCCAGAAAATTCGCATGAAAGCAATATTTGAAAGCATATGAATTCTTTTTTAAACAATTTGATTTTAAATAAACTTGCTAAAGACGCAAACCTATTCGAAGACCTGTAAAACAAATGTATCGTCCAATCTAGTTACAATCATTTTTCTAACATCTTTAGTATTTTCTCATTAGTGAGATGAAAAGTTGTATGTGTCATACGAGAGCAAATTATTTTGTTTCTCGAGCTTTTCAATCCCTCACTATGCTCAGGATTGTAAGTCCTTGACTTGCTCGGAATTTAAACTCTACACTCGCAACAAAAACAAACTTTGCATTCTTATTGTACAAATAAGTTAACTGTGAGAATTATACCTTACATAATTTCTCTACGCTTAAAGTTATGCTATTTGTGCTACAAAACATACATTTCAAGACTAAACATTTTTCAAAAAAAATTATCAACTTTTTGTCTTCTTTTAATAAAAATTTAGTTATGAATATAAATAACCAGCTTGGTTTTGGACCTGCGTCGGTAAAATAGCGAGTCACCATCATTCTTCGCCGTTTGTAAGTGAAAGTGACCAGCTAGTGCAACCTTAATGCATAATGCGAAAAATAGTTGCGAATATTGACTGACCGATTGGCCAAATGCTTAGAGACCCTAACTGCGAAGCCAAGGGTCGCGGGTTCGAATCTCGCCCGAGACAAATATTTGTGAGTATGAACATGTCTATTTGTTCCGTGTTTGAATGTATTTATATATGTATAGGTATATTATAAAAAAGAATACTTATTTAAGTATGTTTACCAGTTGTCTAGTATTCCATAATACAAGCATAATACTTACTTCGGGTATAGATGGCGCTGTGCGGGATTTCCCAGTTATTATTATTTTTAGTAATAATATAGTATATTATCAATGTTTCTAAAATATTTTGAGTTTTCGAAAAGGCAAGAGTAGGCTGGGATAGAACGTGATAAATAAGGTGAAGAAGAGGTGAAACAACTAGAGGATAATTATTGTGACAAAAAAAAACTAGGTTTGACTATAATATGCGTAAATATACTTATTTTATACTAAAGGGGAAGATACACGGGCGCAACTACAGGCTGCTACGGGCGACCTAAATAGGGAGCCAGAAAGTAAGTTTCACCATAAAGATTCCGTTTTAAAATTTTCGAATATGAAACCCCCATAATAAGAAATGTTAATGATAACCAAAGTCCACATAACTTGTTATAAATGCAGTGAGTCATGGGTCTCAGCTCAGGTGAAGGAAGAACGGTGCATTGTTGCCACATGACGTCATCGTCGTCAGATTTGACCGGACGTTTGAAGGGTAATTTTTTTTTTAATTTTGTTTTTAAGGACAATGAATTAATTCGAGAACCGCAACAAAGTATGGAAACATTGAATTTGAAGTTATGTAGGTACCTACCTACATTTAGTATATTTAATAGTAGAGACTTTGGAAGAAATTATTTTTTTGACTATGACGTAGGTAATTTCACAATGACGAAATATTACGCATAGGACCTTACTCCGAAATTTCACCACTTTCATTTTTCACATTTTAATAACTCGCGTCATCGGCAGAAGCTAAGCAAATGTCCAGTAGGTATAGTTCGCCTCAAACTTTATGGCGGATCGGATCGGAATACAACGCTATAAACGTGCTTGTGGAGGTACAGTCACATACTCCTCGCTCCACTTTGTCCCGCTACATCTAAAACTGGTTACTGCAACGTGACTTGTGCCTATGTTCACATCCGTCATAAAGTTTGATTGGAACTGTACCTACTAAAAAATAGCTTCAAACCGCCTTATTGTAGTTTTGATTTCGTTTTCATTATAAAATCAAGATATAATTGAAAACAAAATAGATCATACATCATTCCATGTCATGTCATGTAGGCTTGGCACGCGTGCCCCTCAAATACGATCACATGTGCCTATCGCACAGAAACAATATTTTACTAATCAATAGTTTTATACAACACCAAAAGATACATTTTTGACGGTCATCGTATTCACAGCAAAATTTACATTTCGGAAACGGTTATTGATACAAACAAACAATATTTTAATTCATAAATATGTTTTTGACGTAGTTTTCTTAGATTTGACATTACGGAAACAAAGAAACATGTGGAGGTTACCTTTTAAGTAATTACTGCAAATTTATAATTTTTTTGTTATTGTTATTCTGAAGCAAGACAGCGTGCATAAACGATGGTGAACTTAAATGAAATAAAATATACCTACCTAACTATAATTAAAAAAGTAAACGTTCATACAATGGACATAGGTCAAAATTTTGCAATACACCCCAAAAAATTGTACATTTAGGAATGGGGCCCTTATTCAAATGAGAATATAAAAAAAATATTTGAATGTTTAATTAGAGACATAGAAAGAAAACATGAAACTATAAGATGACGCCGCCACTATTACATGCAGCGATAGATGACGGCCATACAAACAAATGCAATCAATACGTAGAACGTCGGAGCTACAATTAGTAGTAGTAAGTAGTGACGTATCAGCTATTAATTTGGAACAATCGATTATTCCTCGAAAACCCATACGTACAATTTTAAAAAAAACCTTGCTAAATTACTCCATATTGTCTATAATTTCATATAAAGTATTCAAATGTGATAGCCCGAGCGCAGCGAACCTATTTCGAGTTTCGAAGGCCGTGCGGCCGTGGTTCGAATCCGGGCGTGCACCAATGAGTTTTTCTGACTTAAGTTGTCACCGATAAAGTATCACTAACTCCATGCCTCGGAGAGGACTTTAAGCTATAGGTTCCGAGTGCCATTAACAGATGGCAGTCGTTAAAATCCACCAACTCGCACTGGAGCAACGAGGTGGTTTAAGCTCCAATCTCCCCTATATTGGGGGGAGGCGTAAGCCACTGCAGTGGGGCATAAATGGGGTGGTGGAATGGAATAGATTCAAATGTGATGTCAAAATTTTTGGACAATGTTCATTGCGAAAGCAAATGTTGCATGTTATCATCATCATCATCATCGTCAGCCCATTTTTACCCCACTGCAGGGGCTTAGACCTCCCCCAGGGTGAGGAGGGGGGCTTGGAGCTTAAGTCCACCACGCTGCTCCACTGCGGGTTGGGAACTGTAACGACCGCCATCTATTGACAGCGTCCGGGACCGACTGTTGCATGTTATGCCAAATCTGTATCTGTCTGTCTATGCGTGAATAATATACTTTAATTTGATAATAATAAGCTCACACCTAATTTTCAGAGGAGGTAAGCAGGGACTACATATGCCCACTTGGTTTACTTATTTACGTATTTTTTTTTTGCGTACATAATGAATTCGGGACACTCCATACCAGAACGGAAAGTGTAGAATACCCAATATCTCATTCAGTACACGTTTGACACACATCTATAGTTCTATGAAACTTCAGATGGTAGTACCGATGGTAGCTAAATAACGGTCACAGTGCCCTCGAGGTCCGAAATAAAGCAAAAATATAATTTGTGCACGCGGACCCGCCAGCTGCAGGACGAGTTATCTCGAATGACGTCACGCGACATCTGCATCAGCGCATCACGCAGCCTCTTTGTGAATTTCGTGCAAAGATTTTTTTTTTTAATAGGTATTAGTAGTTTGTTATTTTTGCTATTTCATTCTAAGGATTACAAGGTCATAGCTTTAAACCATAGATTAGGTCTACCCAGACAAAATGCTTTACAAGCTGTGTCATTCTCATAAAAATTGTTATTGGTACGCATGTTACCTATCTGTTTATGTATATATATTATAAAAAAATATTTATGTATGTATATCAGTTGTCTAGTATCCACAGTACAGTGTCAGCTTAATTTAAGACGACCGTGTTGTGATGTCACACATATTATTATTATATTATAGACACTATTTTACAAATTTTTGTTTTACAAGCACAATTTGTGCACTGTTTTTGATTTAGAAGTAATTCAATAGAGAGAATAGAGATAGAGAGAGAGAATGGATTTCCCCACCTATTAAGAAGAGTTTAACTTTTATCACGATATAATTATACAAATATGTAGTCCATGCAGACGAAGCCACGGGCAGTCGCTGGTTATTTACAAACCCGATAGTTCTATCGGCATCAAGAGCTACCGCGAAATCACTGTCCAAAAAAGAAAATAATAATACCTACCTACACGCAGACATTAACCGCAACCAGAATTCGTCTAAAAGGGAATTACCACCATTCACGTTACCTATACATTATGGTAGGTATAATATGTGTGACTAAAGGTAGTCAAACCCGAAATGTATACCTGCCTAGTCATAGCAATTTAGTTTTCCTGATAAAGCCCATACCTCGTTTGTTATAGCAATTACATTTCAACAAATGGATTCTTCAAATTCCAACACGCAATGTTTTGAGGGCATTCTTGACGTTGTCGTCACCATTTTGGTTACTTTATCTCTCTTTTAAATTAAAGAAATAGAAATAATCATTCATATACCTATTCAATTTCGTTGACAAAAAAGCACAACTGCAAAAAAAAATCTATAATTCATATAGGTACTATACTTGCTTTTATTGCATACAAAATTTCGTTGTAAATTAACTTCCAATATTTTTCTAAAATGGTTAAGGTGATTCGTTGCCCGTCGAGTGAAGGGAACGGCATTGATATCCGAAAAGTACAGATAAACTTTATTCAGATCACTTATTACGTAGGTTTGGTTCAGATATGCTCCAACTAGATATTAACTATTCATCAAAACATCGAACTCGCTTGTTTAGTAGGTACTCCCATCTAAAATTAAATCTTGACTTTTTGTTATATTAATATTTCCATATAAAGCCGAACACCTGTTCCGTTAGTGAATTTATTTATGATAATACCGATATTTGCATATCAACGAGTGTTTTCGCGTCTAGCATTGAGTTACGTATAAAATATTAATTAGAATGGAATCAAAGACGTTGTATATCCATTTGTGGTGCATTTCAACAATATTTTCATCGACGAACAGACAGATGGACTTTTACAATAGTCTAAGTAAAAATTGGTAGAAATATATAAAACTATCAATGACTCGAGATTACCTTTAAAACAAATAAAAATTTCCAGCAAAATCTCGAGTTGCATAGGTAACTCTATGTCTAGCGTTCTATTAAAATGGATACGAAAATCCGGTTCTGGCACTTTGATGATTTGAAATGGAATATCCATGTTTTAAGATCATTAAAAATGAAATTAATAGCTGTATCAGACGTAGGTAACACGTGGAGTGTTACAAACATAGATCATTCAGTAGGAAAAGGAAGTGTTAAATGGAAACAAAAATAAACACATCCTGGTTATAGTATACGTTTCTACAGTTCGACAATATATTAATGAATTCATACTACTTGCAAATATTAGTGATATGTAATTGTCCAGTTATTTGATCAGTGAGTAAAAACTTGGATAAATATCGATAACATAAAAATACAATCGATTTTACACACTAACTTTTGTAGACAACAGTCGTAGCTTTTTGTATTTGTACTTAAAATGAAAACTATATAATTATTATTATTCTTCCAAAAGACTTCTAGTAGTTCAATATAATTATGATAAAGCGATTGCCGAGTTCAGGTATTTTAAGTACCTACATACGATTGTGCAAGTATATAGTTTATGGTACATAATATGAACTGCTTGCATATTAGGTATTTATTATCTATTATACCTAGATACTTATTAAACCACCAACGTAAAAAAGTAACTTACTTGTGAATCAGTTCGGACGTGGTTCAAATTGTTGACCACTAGTCCGCTGTCGCTAACCATTGGTTCCATCGTAAGGGCATCATCCAGAGAGCACAGATAGAAACACCAACACCAAAAATATAAAGTAACTATCACACTAAAGTAACCACAGATTCACAACCACAGAGTAACTTCGGTTCAGAACAAAGACGTAATGTAACGTAAAACCGACTAAGAAACTAGATTATAAAACTTGAAAATTAAACGCCTCGCCCGTAAGGACGCCAGGCGGCGAAAAGTTCCAACCGTGCGTGATTTTCGAGCGCTCTCAAAAGCGAATGGTCATATAAGCTATCAATCTTTGCATACCAGAGTTGTGTTATGAAATAGAAACACTTAAAGCTTATTTAGCCACCACGAGATAAAAAGAGACAGATATAAAGCAGGTAGTCCGCCCCGAAGTAGGCGAAGTGTACAGGTTTTGCTCTCCCACTACAAGGAGGCACGGCGCGGACTCGGACCTCAACTCATTGCTTGTAAAAAAAAAATAACCTCTCATAGGCGCTGTTAAAGACAAACCGTTTTGAACGGTTAATGCCCTGTTATCTAGAAATTATTATATGAGAAGACACGACTTCAAATAAATAAAAAAAAATTGTGACAAACCAAGAGTACACTAAGTACTTATATCTAATTTTTTACAAAATCAATTATTTTCGTGACGTACTAGTGTAGAATGACGTATATTAAACATTACATTAAGAAATTCTAATAGTAAATAATTGGAAAACTAATTATTAACAAGAAAACATTTATGTAAATGTCAAAATATTCCTAGCCATCTAAAATTGACTGTACAATGATAGAAAGATCGATCCAATCGATAAATTCAATCGAACCGGTCCGAATGCATCTCTGGTGAAGGCCGCGAGAGTTTTAACCTCTACATGGGACACTCCTGCGCACCCCACACACACACATGTATAACACAAACTTGTACAGTCAGCAGTAAAAAAAAGATGTCACTAGAAATTCTGTTTAATATGCTTGCATTGTACAATAGAATTATACATATAACTAGATTCCACTTGTAAAAAAAAACTATAGGCCCGATTCATGGTACAATGTTCGGAAAAATTAACGAAGCTTTTGTCGAGTGCTTATGTAATGTTCCAAGCATCGACGGCGGAAAATGTTCTGGAGTGATATTCAAGGGTTATAGTAAACATGTACATCAATATCCAGATATGCACCTGAAGCCCAGCTGGAATGTTCAGTTCAGAGCTTTAATGTCACAATGGAGGTGCACCAAGGCAGCACACTAAGCCCTATATTAATCAATATAGTATTGAATAACTTTAACCAATCCAACAGGTTCGATTTCCACCCGGTACAAATATTTGTGTACATAAATGTCTATTTGTTCTGTGTCTGGGTGTAAAATATCTAGATATGTATATATTATACAAAAATATTTAATATGGATGGATATTTGATGGATATTTTTTGACTTCAATACCTGTGTTTTAAACTTTTAATTGCATTAGGAGGCCTTGCTCTAGCTGGAATAAAAACTTTCAAACACAGTGGTTCCGTCGACTTTAATGAAAGTTCAATTGAATCAGTTAAGCACTATCGCATCTGGGTGCAACAAATGGTCCACACTTGTGGGAATTTTATACAACATTATAACCGATCCCTATCAAAGGCTAGGTAGGTATAAAAGGTACAAACATATAAAACATAAGTATAGGTATGTAGGTACGTAAAAAATGTTATGACTTTTCACTTAAGCCTTAAATGTGGCTCTCTACTTTGATCATCATGTGAAAATTGTTACAATACCCAGTATCTTTTTCAGATGGAAGTAACCGTTTTTTTTTACAATATATGCAAATACCTTACTATAGTATTCTCAGCGTACGAGCCAATCCATGAGCCGGAAATAACCATTTCCTGAACATAAGAAAGCTGGTCATAGAAATACTGAAACACATTTTAAAAAGGCATAATATCACAAACTAAAAACACAATAGCTCTAAATAGGTCGCAGTGTAGACCAAGTCCACCCCAAAGCATCAGAAACGATTAGACTAAAATAAGAAATCCGATTTTACTTGTGATACTCAGAAGCTTTTGATTGTATGATTTGATTAGTATGGATGGACCCTTGCAACACAATGTCAACAAAAATGATAGGCCAACATTTACATATTTGTGCGTGTGACTCCACAGACAACATACTCGCTACAGCATACTAACCATGTACGAACCGTCTCTGAGTGCGTGAATTATAACCGAACAGTTAGGTGATATTTTTATCTACGTTTGTTGATGCCGACTCTTTATCCAGACATTATATAATCAAAGGCAGAAGCACAAGCCGTGCACATCATGAACTTATTTGTTTCATGCTCGGGTTCCACGTTTACTCATAAGCACTTTTTTATCCCAAACACAGTCTTTTATTTTTAATCACAAAGAGTCTCTATAAAATAAACAAAAAAAATAAATAAATAAAAAAAAACGACGATAAAGTGCGAGTGGACGTATGGACAGATAAACCACTATACCAAAATTACTTAATAATGTAAAATACCTGGGTATATTGACGTAATGGACAGCCATAAAACTTTTAACTTTATAAAAATTGTGTGCATTTTATGTAGGTACTCAGCAAAAACGAAAACTTTTCATATCATCAAAACGTATTAATTGCACTATAATAATGCTAATATAATTAAATTCAGTTTAAAAATATGTCCACTTCGTAATGTCAGTTCACTGTACCCACGCACACGTCTCTCGGTGAATAAGCACAGCCATGGGTAACCGCACACGAGTGTAGATCGGGGAATTATTCTTACCTGGCAATATAGGTTCGTATAGAGAGAGCGAAGGCTTTTTTTTTTGTGAGACAACTATTCCTATAAATACAAGGTACAAACAGCAGGTGTGTGCTACGAGTTCGCCATTGCTAATGTATCGGTAAACTTAAATTTTAATAACGTTAAAAATAAAATTATCACCAGGCAAATGAACTTATTTTGTCACACTAGGTACCTACCTATTACATAAAATAGTAAAAAAGACAGGATTAAATTTTTTACACTGAAAATGTTACAAATCAATTAAATAAACTGATTTTAACTTTTAACATTGCAGATGTTTTAGTAGAGATTATATTCAGAAAATAAACGACGAAATAGCGGCACCGCGAAATAATGGTTTATTGAAACGTCAAAAAATGCGCAAAAAATTATAACAATTAAATACGCGAACTGAAATATACCTACCTACCTATTAAGAAGAAGATGAAACGTAAATATAGGCATGGATACAGGAGGCAATGGGTGCAATTGACTAAACCTGATTTACGACAGCTCTATTATTTTGACCAATTTCAAACAAACAAACAAAATTTGATCGAATGTAGGTACAAATCATGCAATATTTTGTCAGTTTGTTTATTGTACTCTTAGTTATAACCGAGAACCCCAAAACCAATTTTGTTGATCTTTCATATTTAGATAGATGATAATGATATGGTTCAACACAATTACCTATAGGACTTATCAATAAGCTGGTATTTTTAGGAGTGGAGCAGTAAAAATAAAAGTAGGATGTAGAGCTAAAATAGCTCGGGTATTCAAAAAAACAGTTTATCATAAGTTTAAGTGGGAGTGCGGACGCGGTATCAAACAAAAGCTATATGGTACACGGTTAGGTGCATGGGTACATGTTATTTACCGTATGTAGAGGCTAGACGAACCGAGTGTAAAATCTCATTCAGTGTTGTAAGGATATGCGATTTAATTGGTGATTTTTTTCGCAAAGTAAAATCGGCCGTTCTTCGCGCAGCTTCGTTGTACAGAGTAGGCAGAAAAAAATATTTTGACGCATGCCGTATCGGTTCGTTCGTTTGCATGATTATTTACCAATTTTAAGAACCTCGTGAAAAAAAGTAACCAATATTTTTTTCATTAATTAAAATTGTTTGTTTGTATCGTCATAAAATACGTAAATATTCTTTGCGGCTTTTATCGTCTTTTTCTGCAATAAAATTTCAAGATAAGGTATAGTGAATTTTGTAGACACTTTCACTCATTTCCGCAGGCTGAAATACAATGTAAAAATGGCGGGAACTAGTTTTTATGTTTATTTTTATTTTATTTAAAAATGTTAACTTTGAATAATATACAAAAAGTAAAATCAAAGAAAATTTAGACCTACAAAATGACTTACTCTCTGCCTTATTATATTTAATTTCAAGAAGCTTCAATCGTACTTCATTCGGTGTAACAAAACAACATTTACATTACGAAAGTTCTATATTCTCGTAATAATTATTGAATAACAATAATCTTATATTAGACGTGTTAATAACGTACTAACGTAATAATAACGTATACATGACAACAACGTCTGGGCCCCAAACTAAGCATTAACTTGTGTTTTGGGTACCAAGCGAAGACACCACATACATATAACAACCAAGACCCGGTACCAGTATCAATATTCATCACATAAATACTGACCAGACCTGGGATTCGAACCCGAGACCTCCAGCTTCGTAGGCAGGGTCGCTACTCACTAGGCCAAGCGGTCGTCAAATGTAATGTAATATAATGTACTGTGAAACTTATAATCAAGATATTGATCAAGTTATTATGAAAACTCACGCACTGAAATTAAATCTCACGGTCATTGAGCTCAACTACTGTGGGAAAGTTCACGCTTAAAAACGAATATTCAATCGTAAGCTTATTGTAAAATTTTGTGTTTGTATCGTAGTGATCTAATCGTCATCGTCAGTATATACCTAATCAATTTTTACGACTTTCAATAAGTGTGTGCAAACATCTTATATTGAATAAAAACTATTTGAATTTTTTTTGAATTTTTGATACGAAACTCTACGCGGCATCGCTATTATAAGAAAAGGCTAAGAAAGCATAATAGTTACGACGATCGGGAAGCGTATGTGACGATGACGATAATCGTTACGGTAATTAAAATTGTATTTTGTGACACAGCAAGATGTGGTGAGGTCGTCCCCAGCAATTCAGTGTAACTCTCATACATTTTCAAAATAATGTATCAGAATCCTCCTCTTACCACATGTCACTATCTGATACTGACCTACTGACCATAATGACTGAGATGAGATTCTGTCACACACGCACACACACGATAGGTGATAGAGAAATGTTGTCTATGGGCTTTTATTTATGGCTTTTAAGGATGTTTAATTAAAAATATTATTTTTGATAATTGTTAAGTAAATGCATCTTGACTGTCAATAAGTGTTTTAGATTCATGAAAGAGAAAAAACTTTCATCTATGATACAGGCTAAGGATGCTAGTGATAATAGAAATTATAATGTATCGAACAATGTAAAGCATTGTTCCAGTTTTTTTTTTATGTCTAATAGATATCTATTAGACATAAAAAAAAAACTGGAACATTAATAAAAATACAAAGTATCGTCGTCGTGAAATTGTATTTTTTTTTCGGAGTTTCATATCTGTGTTCAATATACAGCTTGGATTCGGTG
The DNA here is from genome assembly GCA_949709985.1 of Luffia ferchaultella. Classification (NCBI taxonomy): domain Eukaryota; kingdom Metazoa; phylum Arthropoda; class Insecta; order Lepidoptera; family Psychidae; genus Luffia; species Luffia ferchaultella. The sequence goes on from OX453262.1 coordinate 8,220,715, forward strand.
CCAATAACTTTAGCACTTCTACTCGTATTTCGTAATTTGTTTTAGATACCTACTTCTACATTATGGAATCCATAGTCCAGTTTGTCCATTTTTATCGATAAAATATAAAAATATTGGTAAATTACCAGCACAAATTACTGTTGATCCGTACCTTAAGATTTGAAGTGTTTCTACTATTTTTAGACTAACCATCCTCGCCACAGTATCTGAATGCACCGACCTGCAGCTATCTAATAGATTGAAAAGAGATGAAAAGACTATTATCGTTGTGCTTACCGAATAATTCAATTTAAGTGCAACTGTCAAATTATAATTGTCAATTAAGAAATTATTAAAAACGAAATTAATAAAATATTATAAGTTTACGTGTGATATGTAATCCCATCTGCCTTTTTGGAGTTCCGGATGTTGTTTGTGCACTGTTTGAAAGCACAGCACGCCATTTTATTTAAATAATTTTATAAAATACATGCAAGATACAAATTAATTTCAATCGACTAAACTGACACACGGTCTACAAGCGACTATTTTGACTTTAGTCCCCGCATCGCGATGGGACTAAGTTTCAAGCGCAGTTTTATTCTGTGCTAATTACAGTCTGGTACATTTAGGTACATATAAGTCGGTGATCTGAATGGCATCGGCGCGGGGCGCCTTACCGCCCTGGTCGTGGAGAAAGTTGTGGAAACATTATATATCGTATTTGCCTATTTCTTATAGCGTAACAAAATTGACAGCAGCGACGTATTGTATTAAGTTTGTAATATCCATTTGAGTTTGAGCTATGAATTGAACGTGAACCAAAATGGCGGGGATGTTGGGGATTGGGTCCACGGATCGTCTAGCTACATAAAATCGTCAGCCTTTGTACTATATATGTCAGGGGCTCTGCCAAAATAAGACATTACGAGACTTATAAATGAAGGAACGACCGAAATGCTACCTTTGTTGTAATGGATGCTGTAAATAGTAATATTCTGGGTTCAAATTATTTCAGAAAAAATATATAGCTGTTCTTAAAGAAAAACGAATCACAGAATAGTCTATCTAGTCTATTAAACATGAACTGTCAATTCAATATTACTGACGTTTTACAAATAATAAATATTATCAAAATATTATTCTGATAAAAATATATATACAATCATACAAATATGGACAAGATTGAGCAACTGAAGTTTTTGTTTGTCTTCATGTCTTTGGCTGCATGCATAGGTTTATCTTTCGGGATGCTGGGACCTTTACAACCAAATTTTGGCGAAGAGCCTGTTGCATCAAAAGAAATGCCGCCACCAGAGCCCGTTGAAGAAGTTCCACCCCAGAAAACCAAAAAATTCTGGTAGAGCACAAAATGGAGTGAAATTACAAGAAATGTTATTATTTTTCGTGGTCTTTATATATTTGTTATACATATTTCTTTCATTATATACGTTTTGCAAAATTTTAGTAGTGAATTTTAAACATCGATGTTTTTTCACGCAAAAGTGGCATTCTTTCACCCACCCCAAACACAAGTTACAAACGAAAAACCTTTATGGAAATCATATTTATTACTCTTACCTCAATCGAATACAATCGTGGTTAATATTTTTTTGCACGTTTTACAACAAAGTATTTAGTATGCAACTAGCGAAAAAGTTTTGGACCATTTTGCATAATATACCTCCCTTGTAATATTCCGTTCTGATTCTGACATCAATGGTTTTACAAAAAAAACATCTAATCACCGAATTTATCCTCTCTACTGAGTTATCGTTTTATTTCCATTGAAACCATGATTCATTCGGGGTCGGATTTCCACTGTCGCCTGATGAAAGTTATGTTCATAAAAATGATCAATTTGAAATCTGGCTAAGGTAGGTTGATCGTCCATCATTTAAAAAAAAAAGGTTAGTTTATAGTTTGCTTGTGATAATGCGAAAACTGAAGCGGAGCAGAGCGACGAGCCACTAATAAGCCTCATAATTATTTTTTTTCATTTCCTTAAAAAAATATTTACTGCATGAGGTTCCTACACCCCACCCCCATAAGCCTGATTAAATATTTTGTTCCTTTTCAGCAGGCTACATTGGAAAGCGCTACCGACTGCAGCTCTATAATAAAATTAAAATTTGAATTTTTTGAACCCATTTGAACCAAATTGACAAAATTCACAAAAACAACCCGACTGGTGAACCGATCTTCGCTATCTATATATCTATAGCAAAACCCCACACTTTACCAAAATAATTTCCACGCTACAAGTTTTATACACTCAGGAATCCTGCATTAATTACCCTCGAAGCCTTTGGCTGTCATACTCTATACATACCGACTACCATTATTTCTGCAAATTGGACAATTTTGTCGATCCTGCCTTCTCCGCATTTTAGCGCAGATACAGTCATCATGTCTCTTTTAGGTGGTGAAAATTCGTAGAAAATCTGTAGAGAATAGGGGTGATTATTTTGATGATTTTTTTTCTTAGTAATTTCTAATTTATTTTGTTCTTGAATCGAACGATTTCATTGCATTTTTCAACCCCCAATGTACACGTGACGTCGATGGTTGTACGCACATTTGATTCGTCATAGACATTTTAAATTTATTCAGTATTTATACACAATTTCTCACATAGCTTCACGCTCGATCCGTCAGTTAATGATGTATATTTCTCTTCCAACCACACTTTCCTGAACAACTGTGTCAAATGAAGAACTTTAATGTCGTATTAAAATTGATGGAACAGTGTGCTAATTGTTTCGGTGTAATATTTTTAGAATTCAATACATGAATTATACAAATTCCTATAAAATCAATCTTTATCGCATTATTCAAGACCGCAATTTGTAGGTATAGGTACCTATATTACATAATATAATCCTAGGCTAGTTATATCTAAAATATATTCTACACATAAATTATACGCTCTTAAGGCATTTTAAAATGTAAAACCTTGCAAGACTTAAAATTCAGTCTTATGTAAAACTAAGTATTTTACAATGATTTAATATTGAGCGCGTAGATAGACACGTTTTGTTTGTAATATAACAAAAGAGTAAAACGAATCACTTTCATATAATGATATCTTAGTCATACATCATGGACTAGCCGATTATAGGTATTGAAAACCAATCGTACGACCATGTCACAGATCGTGTACTACAGATAATTAAACAATGGTCACTTTGTATATCATTGGTAACTATGTTACATAATATATTGTTCGTACGTAAAATTGCAACTCAATTGAACAGTTTCATTTTGATCGAACTTCAATCCAAGATTTAGTAGATTTTTACCTATATAGATATACTAACTTTCTACCAAACTACCACGTATTTTAATGCGATAGTGTGTTTGTAATGGTCTGTATTATCATTTCTTTATATCCTAACAGAGCAACTAGATTTGATTCTTTGCACGAAGATATTTGAAGAGACTTCGAGTAAAACTAATCATAATTTGAAATTAATAATTTCGGTTCGAGAACAGGGAGCGCGAAGTCGCGGGCAAACGCTAGTAAACGCTCAACATGATTGGGGCACCACAAATATTTTCCGGTTCCGGATTCAATTCCCGTGTGAATAAATGTTGGAAATATAATTTCTAACGCATTGTAAGTCGCCGTGGTACATACAATAATACGCAAGGATCTTTGCCTCTCTGAGTTGCCTGCGAATGATTCAATGCGCAGGTACAGCCCCGCGAGCAGCGAGGGGATGTAGTGGGAGGCGGACGTCGCGCGAGCGAGCGAGTAGCGCGAACTATCCGACCTCTCCTTCATCTGTATTTTATGCTACTGCGACGCTTTCTGTAAATAACTTCACAGCGGCAAATATCCGTGCGTATTATTTACTGTATTTGTGAATATCGTCGCACTGGTACTTAATAATACTGGATTCATAGTTCAACGTCAAATTAATATGTGTGTGTCGATACGTCGTTATTATTACATATTGTTACTTGTACGCTCTCGATATCGATGATGTATGATCCCTGGTCAACTAAATTATATTAGATGGGACTTTTCTGAAATTAACCAGGCGGGAACCCGAGAGACTTCAACAATATTACTATAGTAGTGTAAATGTAAAAATTACCCGCTTCCGCCTTTTACGGTTGGGGAGGGTGTTCGGCGGTTGTGGAGGCACATGGTAGAAGTAAGGCGGCGCATACAGCACGTCTTCTAAACTGCTAACTGGAGTTCCACGCGCCAAAGACCGCACCGTACCGTAAACGCTGCGCGATCGACTTCGCTTCGCGTATAGATTCATGTCACAACACTAGTAACGTTTATTTTATTTTTTTAAATCGGAACGCGTTTATTTCTAACAGTTCACCACCTATTTTTGATATTTTTAATGAATGGAGTTTATAACGCTCTTAATTAAAATTATGGAAAACTTACACATTTTGACATTAAAAAAAATGCAAATAAACTGTATTCTCCGCGCTTTTTTTCGAGGTATCTAAATGATAAATATTTTTTTTCGAATATTTTAATCTTTAACACCCCGATATGGAAATTTTATGTCAAATAGCACGTCCGATCGTTACTGACGAGATTGCACTGTGAAGTGCGTGTGACATAGACCATTAGATAGAATCACGCGCATGCTAAATTAATTATCATAGTTTATCTGGTTTTTTTTTAACCAATGCATTACAGAGCTCACTATTCGATAGAAATGCTAAAGATTGTAATAAAACAACTTTTAGGCTCCGGGTGTGTGTGTGTGTGTGCGTGTGTGATATTCAGTAAAACAGACGTTTTATATACTTTATTTCGCTTCACGAGTTTTCACAGCGAAATAAATCCACTTTTCTTGGCGTAAAATCCACACGTAATTTTTCTTGTCATTTTTTGCTCGAATTGGCGCCGGATTACTGTGATGGTCTTATGGATTAAACTTAGGTAAGAATACTAGCGACCCGCCCCGGCATCGCACGGGTAGCAGAGCATGCCGTAGTGCTATTTTCTGTCGTATTGTCGTATCAGCCTGTTGCGTCGAACATGTGGATTCGATTTAATTAGATTTAAATGTAACGTAAGTTCATCCTAGTTGGAGTGTTTTAAATGCATTTTATTTCCAATTCTGTGAATATTTCAAAAACTAAAGAATGTGTACTAATATTATAAAGGCTGAAAAGTTTGTTCGTTCGTTTGTTTGTTTGAACGCGCAAATCTGAGGAACTACTGGTTTGAATTGAGAAATACTTTTTGTGTTGGATGTCCATTTATTGAGGAAGGCTATAGGCTATTATTACATCACGCTACGACAAATAGGAGCAGAGCATCAATGAAAAATGTTGCAAAAACGGGAAAAAATATTCCTTTTGAGAGTTTCCGTTACGCGCGCTGCGTAAACGGTTGATGTTAAGCAAAAATCGTGTATTACGGAATTGTTCCCTTTTAAAAGTTCTAACCAAAAGTCTGCAACAGCATATGTGTATCTTTTAAGGTTGACTTACTATAACCTTTTTTATGGCAATCAAATTTGTTGCTAGACGCACCAGAGAATTTCTTTGTTTAGATAATGACGATTATACCATAGTGTAATAAACTATATGCTTGGATTAGCGACCCACCCCGACATCGCACGGGTGCAATGTACTAATACTAATATAATAATTAGGAAAAGGGAGGGAAGGGAGAACGCGATGGGGAACGTTTCTGTAGTCCACCCGGGCGGAGCCGGACACGACTGCTAATCATAAATAAGTAACGACGTGTTTCAGAGTTTTTATTTTCAAATTTTAAGGCGGAGATGGGGGTCAAAAGTTTGTATGACAGTAACCAAGATTTATATCAGCAAAAACTACGCAGAAACCATCTCGAATGTTAATAGTAGATAACTTTAACAGGAATGTGTAGTCTACGCAGGCGAAGCTGCGGGCGGTCGCTAGTATATACATAAAAGCAAACTAAAACATTTCTTTGTAGAGGCACAACATTGATAACTTCTGCCTAACCTGGCCTAACTTTACATCACGCATGTCGCGTCGATGCGGGGCCGCCGCGCCGTCGTCGGACCGCACGCCCGCATGTCGCGCGATTTCAACTAATATGCACAAAACATTAATAAATTGGACACATACCTTCCTCTTGAATCACTCCATCCATTGGTGTCAACCATATGAAAATCCGTTCGGCAGTTTTTGAGTTTACTGCGTTCAGACAGACAAACACACAGACGCGGTGGGGGACTTTATTTTATAATATGTAGTGACTATCATAGTAATGTATTTATTTGAAATTGGTAGAATAGATTCTGAAATTTCCCGGATTCTGAACGGATGAAAAATAATCTAAATCAAATCTAAAAGGAGAAAAGACCCGCGGATTGCCGACCTCTGCTATAGTTAGGTAGGTATATGCTCATACAATATTTTACCATCCGATGGCAACACTTTAAGTAAATACAATTTACAGCATGTCTACAAGTATTATAACTCTATGTTATTAACTACGCCTCTGTATCAACGGAGTTATTTGAAAACATTTAAAAAAAAAAACGGTTTGTCGTGGAACCGTAACGATACACGTCAATGATTTTAAAAAGTTTTGTCAACGTACATGCATGGGATAATGTAGCGTTAAATGTTTCTCAATGGCAATTTTAATGCAAGCGATGCATGCAATTTTGTTCCATTGCTAGTGTTTCACTTGCAGTTGTAGGATCATACGATAAGCGGGAAGCGTAAATATGTGATGCTTTTATCACTATGGATTAGAAATATGTCCATCCCCAGCCCCTCGATTCAACCTCCTTCAAAATGAGGGCCAACGACATTTTTTTCTTTCACAACGCGACGCGCCGCTTGCAAATCAGGCAGTATTAGGCAGGTTCATCAAGTTATTCATATAAATGTTTTTGCGTATCAAGAGAAACATTAAGGAATTATTATTATTATTTATTATTATATTGATTATTATTATTTATTAGTTTAATTAGTTTTTTAAGGATCCGTGCACAATTGCTGGCAACCGTATAGGTATCAAAGTTGGTGTGAAGTAAAATTATAATAAAAATCGGCTAATTCGGGCTCTAAACATTCCGATCTGACTGATAGAAAACACAATTTTTTTATGGATACATAACACAAAAATATTATGTCGTGGTGCAGAACCCTCAGTATGCGAGTCCGCGTCGCTCTTGACAGGTTTTTTTATCATTGTTTAATTTATTTTTAGCGTTGTTTTTCCTCGTGTTAATGACAAAATAATGTAAAACACTTTAAATTTCCTTGAAATGCGAATGAATAACTTGAAAATCTATTTATTTCATTTTGGAAGCTATTCTGGTAGCCCTATGCGCTTGGACCAAATTTTTTAGTTTATAGTTTTTACATTTTTTCCGAAAATATTGCCCATTTTATACCTTCTCTTTAAAAAAAGTCTTTTATTTAGTTTTTTTTTTCAAAAATTTAGTAATAAATTATCTTTGTGACGTCAGCTGAACAGATGCTAACTAATTGTATTATCTTAAACTAAATAAAGTCATAACATTTTTATTGATCCACGAGGATTACATTTTCATTTGACGTACCTACTAATTTTACCTCAATATTTTTAATTTACTTTTAACTTTGGTTTTTACTGTGGAAAGCCTGGTAATAAGCTCAACCGGCCAGATGACGTCACAGGGCCAATTTCAACTTCAGATGCATTTTCATAAATATCCGACAAATTCGTTAATAGAAAAAAAATTTAAGAGATTATTTTACCTTATTCATTTAATTTTAATGACCATCAACGCAACTTTAAAATTTTAGTCCAAGCCCATTATTAGTCACGACGACGACGCCGCGACGGTTTTCGAATAATATGAGAATTATTTCAATTAATCAATCAACTCCCCATAACAAATTATTTACAATAATTCTCCTTGGTAACGAAAACAAAAAGGATTTTTTAATAGGTACTAGCTAGGTACTATAGTTGGACTCGCACGTGCTCGCGCCCCGCCATGTAAATATAAAAATAATGAATAATCGCCATTGATAAACGCAATAAAATATATGTGTTTATACATCAATGTATTATAACTTTCTTTATCTGCTGTGAGATCTTGCTTCTTTCCTTTCATGATTCTAGGTCAACGGGAAGTACCTAGGTACTCTTGAAGTATTGATTTAACTGCCAGAGTAAAAATATGCGAGAAAAAAAATAATAATAATAACACACATAATCACAACAACGTCTAGTTCCGAAACTAAGCATTAGCTTGTATTTTGGGTACCAAGCGAAGACACCACATACATATAACAACCAAGACCCGGTGCCAGTATTAATATTCATCATATAAATACTGACCCGACCTGGGATTCGAACCCGGGACCTCCAGCTTCGCAGGCAGGGTCGCTGCCCACTAGGCTAAGCGGTCGTCATGCGAGAAAAAAACACAAAATCTTCTAATTGCGTTGACTCAAAAGCATGGTTTTATTACAGCTCCAAAACAGTGATGTTAATTTCAATTTGATACTTCGACACGTTCCTCCTGATTAAAATTATCTTAAAAAACAGATAGACAGACAGACGTACAATGGAGTGATCCTATAATGGTCCGTTTTTTTTTTTCATTTTGAGGTATCCTAACAATGTGATTATTTCAGTTCTACCTACTGAATAATTACAGCGAGAATGCAACAGAACTTGTCTCGACATCTAGCGGACACCTTACATAATATTATCAATACCAATCAGTTTGATGTGAAAATTACAAGATTTGCGACGTCAATATTGTGTATCCTTTTAACTTAAATCAACTGCGACTCATCATAACGAAATTATTTTCTTTTTAAATAAATTAGCAATACTAATGAAAACCAATAAAAATTTTTCTATCTATAAAAAATTACTTGGTTGTAAGCGCCATCTGTCATAATTTATATGAAACACTGTTTCATTCTCATTCGAATTAAATCAGTTACACAAAAACTGTCCACAGATGGCGTTGCGCGAACATCAGTTTGACAAACGCGCGCATCTTTCAAAAATATATTTTTGACAGCAATTAAATTAATCGTACCTTTTTAAGCAAATAAAAATGAGATAAAAGAAAATGTTTCAAAATTTTACGACGTAATGCGAAAAATACTTTACGAGTTTTGAAATTATGCTGGGCGGGGGTTTTGTGAAGATAATATGCGGGTTTGTATTGCATTCTGCGCATTGCAATCTGTTAAACGGGAACGGAAACGGTAACGGGAATGGTACCGGCAACGATAATGGGTTCGGGAGCCACTACGTATGGGCAGGTTCCTTGGAGTCGGGCTTGCAGATCGCCACGAATCACAGGAAACCAGTGATGGTAATAATTCATAAATCCGGGTGTCCAGCATGTAAAAAATTGAAGCCCAAATTCGCCCAATCCATCGAAATCCACAAATTGAGCAAACACTTCGTTATGGTTAACCTAGTTGATGACCAAGAACCGCCGGGTCGAGAGTATGCACCAGATGGTACTTATATTCCCAGGTGACAATATTATTGTTTTATTTAAAACTAATCATAAGATAATACAATCACAGAAGTTAGCGCTTTCCAATGTAGCCTGCTGAAAAGTTACAAAATATTTAATCAGGCTTATGGGGGAGGGGTGTAGGAACTCCGCTTCGTTTCTCGCATTATCACAAGCAAATCATAATCTAACCTATTTTTTGAAATGATGGCCCACCATTCTACTTTAGCCAGATTTCAAATTGATATTTTTTGTGAACATAATTTTCATCAGGCAACAATGGAAAGCCAACCCTCACAGAATAATAATATAACAATTAAATGCATAAAGCATGAGAAAATTAGACGAAAACTGGATAACCAGCCCAAATAATTCATGTGGTTTTGAAAATGTATACTCACAGTTTATTCTTGGACTGTTCTCATGGACATATTAAAAGCTCCCAAGTGTGGGAGATGAACCGAGGGAACAGAAAGGGTTTACTAAATGTCACTATTTTCAGATTTTTTTTGCATCTCAAAAATCTTTCAATAGGATTTGCTTTATAATTAGTATAAAGATAAAAAATGAGTAAAATTAGTGTAGCAAAAATGAAGATTATTTTGGCCATGGCAATTATGAAACAAATCCTAAATGTTTTTGAGATATGCGAAAGAAACTAAAACAGTAACATTTAAACCTCCCCCTGGTTCACGTCCCACACTTGGGGATTTTTAGCATATTCATGAGAACACCTTTAGGAATACTGTATAAATGTTCAAAGCCACATGAACTACCACCAAGTCGCACTGCGCAACGTGATTGATTAAGCTCCAAGCCCCCTCATCCCTAGGGGAGGTCTAAACCCCTGCAGTGGGATATTAACGAGCTGATGGTATGGTACATGAATTATTTGGGCTGATTTAATTACTTTGCTTATGCTGTTGGTTTATTTTTACATAGGTATAATAGTGGTTACTGGTAATTCGACCTATTCTCGTCAAGGCGTTGTAGAAGAGGTCATTATCAATTGGTTTGATAATGGTTTTAATAGTGAAAAGTTTTTTGAAAGTCTTAGTAAATTATAGCTAATCATCGTGAATGACTAATGATTCAGTAGCAGATTACAAATTTTATTCAATAAATCCCTGTTTCGTTGTTCTTTTTACAGGATTCACATGTATCACATTTATTTTGTGACTGACAACAGAAATGAGATTTTTATGCTTCATTTGCATAACTAGCAATACATAGGTGTATTTTTTTTAAAATAATCTGTACACTAAATTTCATGGTGATTTTTGAAGACTTTTACAAAAAAAAAATATTATTAATCGAATAATGTTTCGGAGCTCCATTTTTAAATAAACATAGATAATTCCTATTTCATTACTGACAAATTAACTTAATTATCTAAATAATAAAATGTGATTACAAGCATTAATTACATTACAGTTTTTTTTTTTAGATTGTACCTCATTTTATTTTAAAAAATAAACGTTTGATTTCCAATTATCTCGAATATGGTTCACATTGGCATAAGCCATGCTATTCCAATCCAATCCAATCAAATCCAAAAGACTCCAATCAATTGACAATTATGCCCCCATTATACATTAGTGGATCCCCCATACAACTCACTAAAGAGAAAAAAATTTAATTCTCACTTACCTACCTCATTACTTGTAGAAGTTGATTTTTATCACATTTATCGTTTTTGATCAGAACAGTACAATTAATTTTAAATAATTCATTTTTGTTTTTTATATGTCAATATTATTGTTCCCTTCAAAGTTTCATTTACAGTTGTTAGATGCAACCGAAGTGTGGACAGACGAAAATTAGATTAGAAATTTTAGGGTGCAAATAATTTATTTTATCATCGATTTTTATAGAATAAAAACAGAGTTAACAGGGTGCTCTGTCGGAGTGTTATTCATTCATTGTGCTGTATAAACTGATGAAAGATCGTTAAACTAACAAATATCACCTTGTATAAAAAATAAACTTTCAGAATATTTTTCGTGGCGCCAAACGGAAGAGTCGACCACGACATATACAACGAAGATGGAAGCCGTCAATATAAGTATTTCTACAGCAGGCCAGAACAAATTGCCAGGTCTATGAGGAAAGTTATAGACAAACAAAACTTGGGAAGATATGACACATGACAATATATTAAACGTGTTAGACTGTCAAAAGAAGGTCTTAAAAAAATTGTTTAATATTTGTAGTGACGTCTGTAAACGTTTGTGTGTCTGATTTGTAGTTTCGAATGATCTCAAAATAATATTTAAATTTAACATTTTACTATAGCGTTTTACTTTTAAATTATATATAAATCAGAAATTAAAATCTTTAATTACTTTTATTATTTTGTAATTCCATATTTTATTAAAAATATTAATAGGATTCGCGGGGGTTAATTTATTTGGATATTAAAGTTTGAAAATAGAGATATACTATAAAGTTCAGACTTCAGTAAAGTTATAAAATAAACATAAAAAACGGTTAATCTATATTAAAAATAGCTTCTGTTTAAAATCGATATTTATCCGATAAATAAAAATAATAATGCCTTGAAACTATATTGCTGAAAATTTAAATAAATTTTTTGCACTGGCTTGGCTAAAACCTTCCCCAAAATCCTACCCACACCCCGACACCATCTCCAAAATCATATTGGATCCGTCAGCATACTGGAGTGGTTGAGTTTGGAAGGATTAAAAGGAAATTAGTACTACCCTCTTGTAGCTATTCTTCTTACAGGAGCCGCATAGTCCTTTTTTGAGTATTTTTTTAAGTCTGACATTCACAAAAACTCACTCAGCTTGCGCATTTTTTACATGCTTAGTCGATTGGTCCAGTTGTCTGGGTGCCCTGAAAATCCCTAGCGCTTTCATAACGAAAATCAATTTTCATTTTTTAGAACAGTCTTAGTTTGAACGCAGATCGCGTCAACGCTTGTCCCATAGGATCAAGCATGATGACAGGCATGGGATGTCCAAAAAAATTCAACGTAATTTTTCTGTCTTTGCACCGTCCTACCATTGGAGTGAGACACCTTTCAAACACCCCAACTACTGTCTGTTGACTGGGTACATAAAACAAAAATGAAAATCGAATGAGAGAAAAATAAGTGCGCATTGGCAGGGACTGGCGAGCTCCACGCAAACCAAATTTTTACTTTTCTAATTTCCTACGAGCTCATCAGTTCGAACGTTTATTAAAAATTAATGTTATTTATTGTCAATCGTAATCTGGAAATTCCGAAACTGAAAAACCGATTTCCTACCAATTCTTACCGTTCCTACCATTTCCCACTGTTTTGGAACCGTTATATCAATAAATTTGCAAAGATCCTGAAAACAAAAAAAATATGTTTGGGAAATTCTTTCCGAGTATCCGGACCACCCGACTATCCGGATTTTCGCAACCATCCTAGAATTTCCGCAATTTTCCATTTTCCCTAATTATCCTACAACATGTACACATTTACTCAACAAGCTTATTTTCTTTTTTATTCAAAGAGCTACCTCGGCCAATGTTAGTCGCGGCCGGAGCCGGGCTTTAATCGTAGCTCTATATTAATAGAAGACCGAACTTTCGCAATGTTTGCGCCCCGCCTGGCGTCGATTCTTTTACGACACGACATAAATAGCCTTTACCACTCTTTACGGTCGTATTTTAACCTATAGGTTAAAGTATCAATTAGATACTTGAATTTAATATGGAAAGGAATGAAATTAACAGCATATTTACATTAATTAATTTGCATATTTAAATATTAAATTTCAGCATAAATAATAGATTACCAAAAATGTAATTAAAGAGGTTCAAATTTAAAATAATAATAAAAACAATAGAACCACACTAAATAATAACAATATAACAGGAATTAATGATCTTATTAATGATTAATATTCATTATATTTGTAACATGCAATTTAAAAATTTATCAGGCCGATATCGCTGACTCTGTTCTTAACATGTTTTGTTCTACAACAAAGAACACGGAATTTTATTCTGTATTAGTAATTCGCAGTACCTACTTATTAAAAAAGTTTTAGTATTGTGGGTTCGGATTCGAATAAATAAAAAAAAATGCAATAATTATTAATAAAGTAACTGGAGTCTTGCCCACCTCACAGATTATATAATAGTTACTAACCCACATGGAGGAAGTAGTAAAAATTGTAATATCTGTCTGAACGCGTTAAACTTGATACCTGCCGAACGGATTTTATTTCGCCGATCACAGGAGCCCGAATCTCTTTTCATTTGACGATTTCAGCATGAGAGAATTGTCAAACAACAATTCGTCAAACGATATTTCGTGACAATTTTGTCATGTGAGCAGCGGACCGTGTGATGCATCTCACACGATGTTCGTTTGACAAATTGTGAAGTACTTGACACTGAGAATAAGTAAAATCATTATGTGACACTTTTCATTGTAAACGGAAATTGTCCCATGAGACTTAAAGTCCAGCGGTCGGAGAATAACCTCCCAGAACAGTTTTGACTGTATTCTGCGCACACCATTTGTTAGGCATTAGTGTCAATTTGTAATCCGCTTTCTAAAGATACGCCGTCCCTCGCACGATTGATGTAAACGAAGAGCTTCTTAAGGTTGGTGGTGAGCGTAATGTTAAAAAACAGTTCTACTCACATCTTCGACGACAGGTTCGACATACATCTCGAGGGTGTTGTTGAGTGGAGGTAAAGATGTCGGCAGCGGTGATGCGGCCACCGACGACCGTCTGGACATACTGGCACACGAACATTGCGACACTGATCTTCTAGACCTCGGAGACTCTCTGCAACAATAATTTATAATTATAATTGGGCTGTCAATTTCAGTATCTTTGCCTGATCGTAATAATAAAAAAATGGTACATTATACCGAGTTTTAAGCTATGGTTTTAAGGCCTATTTACTCGAGACAGGATCACGATACGAAGTTTAGGTACGGACAAAAAGAAAGAAAAGAAAGTATAATATCGCAAGCAGAGTTTATAACACAGAGTTTAACTAAATTTTACTATTATTACAATTAAATTCTAAAAGCTTATTAGATCCTGTTGATTTGTGGCTAATTAAATGTGCGTAACTTTAAAGTAATGTAGTAACAACAGCATCCTGAAAATGATCGCTGCCAGACCAGATTGTCCCTTCAAAAAAAAAATTGGTGGGGACAGTTATTGGTCTTATTAAATAATATTTTACTAACCGGTTGGCTGAGTGGTTAGAGACCCTAACTGCGGAACCGAGGGTAGCGGGTTCGAGTCCCGCCCGGGACAAATATTTGTGTACATGAATATTATTTGTTCCGTGTCTGGGTGTACAAGTATCTATATAACTATATATTATTTAAAAAAAAAAGAATATTTCAGTATGTGTATTAATTGTCTAGTACCACATAATACAAGCATAATACTTGCTTACTTTGGGACTAGATGGCACTGTGTGGGATGTTCCATATATTATTATTATTAATATAAGGCAATTTTGTTTTATTTTATTTTGTGTTATCAGATAATTTTATTTCATTGTGTGTTTACTTTAGCTTTAAGATCATTGTAATTCATTAACTATGGACCCTAGTCTGAAATAAATGTTAATTTATTTATTTATTTAAAGACTTTACGGTGTGGGCTGCGCTATTATTCGCCGATATTCGCGTTGAAACTATAAATATTATAGCTGTTATACTGCAATTAGCGTTAAAACTATTGGAAATATTACCGTTTTCGTCTCCTGCAGACGTGTTGCCTGTTCCCACAATGACAGCTTTGTAGCGGAACGAAGTACCCCAGTTGGGGCAACGGTGCGTTAGAGTCGCCAGAATCGCTCCATTCCACTCCGGTCTCGCTGTCCGCTCGCTCCACAATGTCCAGCAAAGTTGGCATTTTTACACAGACCTCTTAGTAACACTCTCACTTTTGACGCTCACAAAATCCACCAAAAAAAGGCACCATCGAGTTTAAAAAAATTTGGTGTTTTCTGTTTCCTATCCAACTGCAGAGGGTAATATTTTTTCAAATGTCAATTCTTAAGTTGCCGAACCAGGTTCGCTTCTTAGATAACATAATCATCAAGATGGAGCGTCTCTTGCTTAGAAACGATCGAATACGTCAATAAAATAGCAGGATCAGAGATAAGAAAGACCATACGTCATTAGAAATTACATGTGAATATAATTCAAAAGTGTTGTGATAGCCCAGAGCGCAACGAACCTGTCTCAAATTTATAAAGCCATAGGGCCATGGTACGAATCCGGGCGTGTATCAATGAGTTTTTCTGACTTGAGTACATTAACTATCACTGACTCCGTGCCTCGGAGAGCACGTTAAGCAGTCGGTCCCGGACGCTGTCAATAGATGGCGGTCGTTACAATCCCCAACCCGCAGTGGAGTAGCGTGGTGGATTTAAGCTCCAAAAACCTCTCCTCACCCTGGGGGAGGCCTAAGCCCCTGCAGTGGGGTAAAATGGGCTGATGATGACAATAATTCAAAATCTTTAGATATTTGCTCTTCTAGTATGAATTTTACATGTGCATCATACTAAATTCAACTTCACAGTGAAAATGTCAAAACAATAAGTGGCGTATGTTTAGTTTGTGGCGTACATTTCTTTTGCTTCCATTTTGATGGTTACGATGCGGTACCTATCTGTATGTACTTCCATGGTTTATTCATAGTTCAATTAAGGAACTTTTTTATAATTGAGGTAACAATATTTGAAAATAATGTTTTCTTTAATACCTAAGTGAAAAGGATTTTTTTAAAATTTGGGCTAAATGGGAGAATCATTTATTGTTGGTTATTTTTTATTAATCTGGTATTCAGATTTTTAATGTCGTCGGTGGCAATATTTAGTTTTATTTTTTTATTTTACGGGCTATTGTATATTTATAAGAAGTTGCACAACTTTATACACTAGACGTCAAGAATTAAAAAAAAAACAATCAATATACTTTTCCTAGATAAACGTATTATATAATATTCACAGCATAACAATAAAAATCTTCAAACAAAAGGAATTTTTAAGTTCTCGTGAAGTATTTTCATACAAACATCCATATCTTGAGCACGCATTCCCGTGGGACAATTACACGTTTTTTCCCCCATAGATTCATGACTCACAGCAAAGGAGGGCCGCCTACGTAATTATCAATGGTTTTGGAATTTGAAAAAAAAAAGAAGAAAAATATTTTTGAGCAAGCGTAGAGGGTGGTTAGAAGAAATAGTTTAATTCATTAAGGATTCCTAAGGATTGAATGGGCCTTCAATTTGTATAATCACTTTGATTTTTTAATTAAAGTAGGTATTTATATCCTATCTGTAATTACCAAACAACTAGTTACTAGGAATAATATTGGAACCCAATTAAGAAATATTTATGTAAAAACTTGAGTCTTGTGCCGCCCTGTGGTGCCGCCACATTCATGACAGCCTAATGTTATACCTACCAGAAATAAAGCTCTGCAACTAAAAAACCTTTAATACATTGAGAAAATTAAAAAAGTGTCGCGTTATATAATTCCTTGAAACACGTATAAAGGTTGGTTTTGTTAGGGTGGAACAGAGATAAAGAAATTTAAATACGATCGGGAAATCCCTACGCTTGGAAACTACTCTTTTAATTTAAGAAATATATCGCAAGATTCGCATGGCACTCACTAGGGAAACCGACAACTTAGGAGGTGGGTACTTCATTCTGTTGTGGAATTGAAATATATTTTATTATGAAAGTCTAATTTTGTCATTTTACGTGTGAACATATTGTTCACTTCTCTTATGTCTATGGTTTTCAAATAATGAAATTTATTATTTTAAAAGTGCAATAGATTCGTCGGTCTAATAAACAGTAATTTACAGTCAATCTTGGCCTACTTCAACTACCGGTATTCAACGTTACTCGAGAAGTCAAAACGCTTAGCATTCGTACTACGTTTACATAGCTTACGGCTATAAATACGAAGTAACTGCTGACAACTGCGTCAAAGGAATTAACCTTATCGATATTTTGAAGTGAATGGCATGGGATGAGCCCAAAACGACACGAAAATGCTTACGCTAAATACTATAAGTAATAATAATAATAATAATAATAACACACACAATCACAACAACGTCTAGGTCCCAAACTAAGCATTAGCTTGTATTTTGGGTACCAAGCGAAGACACCACATACATATAACAACCAAGACCCGGTGCCAGTATTAATATTCATCATATAAATACTGACCCGACCTGGGATTCGAACCCGGGACCTCCAGCTTCGCAGGCAGGGTCGCTGCCCACTAGGCTAAGCGGTCGTCTTGTGGGGGAGATATAACGAACAATCGGCTTTCACACAAGAAGCTGGTTGTTCCCTATGTCCCCACTACTAACTGCTGAGTGTAGGGAGTAAGGCCAGAGCGTTACTCAGTTTCGTGTCGCTGGCAACTGCGTCACATATCCCCACTACTAACTGCTGAGTGTGGGGAGTAAGGCCAGAGCGTTACTCAATTTCGTGTCGCTGGCAGCTGCGTCATTGCTCGGAGTTTCAATAGATGTGACAACAGTGAAAACCAGATTGATGTTGATAATTTTAATAACATTATGAAAATTCAAATTTTAATACTAAAAGTTCCAAGTTTTCACCTCTGTCGGTTGTTCCTATAACTGCCAATCAGTTTTTTTTATATAGTAAAAATTTTAATCGGCACTCTAGCATCGATTTAAGCATAAACCTAATTTTATTTGGTTATAAGCAAAGACTACTATTGTATACTTGTTATAACACAATTTATCTAGAACACTGTCTTTGACTTCACTGCCTTTTACCTAAGCATAGCAGTGTTATTGAATTAAACTTAGTCCGTAAAATAAACTAAATCAACATCATGAATCCTTCAAATAACTGTATTTTATTATCCTATGGATAGCTTTATATTCTCAATTTTACCATAAACGTAAAATTAACCGTACGTACTTAACTCATACAAATCATAAGAGCCGTAAAATATTTCAAAGCCACAAACACCACAATGCCACATCCAACCAGTTAGATGCTTACATTATTACGATCAGAAAGGCATAAAGGCCTATTTTTACAAGCCACCACAATAGGTCTCACGTATATCGCGCGTGAGGTCTTCAAACAAAAAGTAAATCTATATAAAAAATCAACGCAGAGGTACTTCCGAGAACGTGCCCACAGCGAACTACAGCCGTTGTAGGTTCATCTGTTATCATGTGACAGTGTGCTATCAATATTCACTCGTAAAAGTGTGAAATTTCCAAAGATGTCTGGCATAAACTCGTGTCTGCACAAGCGTAAATAGAACTGTCGCGATTGTAGATATAGGTAGCTTATTGAGGGTAAAATCGTGAGTGCGGCCATGAAAAATTAGAAATTAATATCGCTGTAATACTTGATATCACTGATTTTGCCGTATAACCATCATTTTCTTTGCTATAATCACAGAGCTTCGCCTGATTCCACTAAGAACGAGTGAGTTCTCTAATCTCAATTCTATTCGAAAAAAAATACGATGGAAGAATGGGAGACGCTAGATGGTATGTTTGAATAATATTTGACTCGTGCATACATTTTATGGCCAATATAGACGTGCTTTTTAAACTTTTGTTACCACATTTCTGCTTTAAAAAATGTAGTGCTAAGTAGGTATGCCATATACAATGAAGTATAATAATCAAATAATGGTTTTTTTTTATTGAACCAACACCGCCATTTTGAAAGCTGATTTTTTTACAGTTTGTCAAGTATGAGTTTCTTATATAAAGAAATGGCAGTAACTTAAGACTTATGAACGATTAAGGTTACTCTAAGTGGTAATAATAACAAAAATTGTCGTAAATATCAAACATACTACAATTAGATATTTGAAAATCAATTAAAAGAATATTAAAAAGTTTGTCCTCTAAAAAGAGTGCAATAATGAAATAACTGTTTATTTACCTGAAAACCTTAAAAAACAACAAAATTGAAGATTCTAATATACGTGATAAATTTTATCTATTCTAAGGGTTTACGTAATCCAAAAAAAAGGATCAAAATGGGTTCAACCGTTTCTGAGGAAAACAATAACAGACATTCACACAAACAAACACAAAATCTTTTCAGCTTAAAACACTATTTGAATGTCTGTTATTATTTTCCTCAGAAACAGTTGAACCCGTTTCGATGGTTTTATTTTTGATTACGTAAACCCTTAAAATAAATAAACTTTATCATAATAGGTATGCACGACGGGTAATTAGAATCTTCGATTTCGTTGTTTTTTAAAGTTTTTAAACAAACACATAATAGGCATGATGACAGATTTTGAAAAACTGTTCCAAAGTGTTCGGAAACGTATAGTACTTACAATGAATAACATATTTATACTTATAATAAAGATTTAGGAGGAAAAAATCACATTTTAGTTTTTAGATTTAAAATTCGCGCCAAAACGCTTGTCAGTGTCATGGCGTCGCCAATGACGTCACGTTTGAGTAAACTTCGAGTAAATAAAACCAAACAAAACGTATTTGTAAACACTGACGTTCCTTATACGCTCATTGAATAATTTAGTTTATTAAATATGAATTCTAAAGTGTACAGGTGGTGTGTGGTCCCTCAGTGTGATAACATATCAATAAAAACGCCTAATAAGTTATTCCTGTTCGTTCCACAAAAGAAAACGATACGAGATAATACAAGTGGCTTAAACTGGCAAGGCGAGATCCAACAGCAATGTTGCCTAGTAGGTACTCACCTTTATTTTTGTGATGATCATTTCGACGTATTTCATTTACTTTGAAGATCCTAAAATAGTATATATCTTTTTTGAGGCCTAAAATTAAATTAAACACAATCTTTTTCGAGGTTAGGTTTAATCTTGCACCACTACTGTTGTCTTAATAGGTATTTTATTTAAAATTTAAATTATTCGGTATGTTTGTTAAATAATAACGTACATAAAGGTTTTGACGTTTTTAAATTCTGCTGAACAAAAATCTTTATTTGATGCTAAAAATTCTCCCAGCATTAACACATCAATTTTAGGCCAATTATCACTGTTTGCCTTAGTAAATCCTTGTTGATCGTTGAAAATGAAATAACGCGATTATTTCACTTTCGTTTGGTTTAAATAATACGGACGGAACAAACAAAATTGAATATTAAATGAAAAAAAAACACAGAGTTCGTTCGAGTTCGTTTACTTGTTTACTCAAAAGTGACGTCATTCGCTCTGATTGGTGTTCAACATATCATGGCGGACTTTCGTATTTCGTAGTTTTATTTTATCAAAATAATTATTAATCTCGCTATTAATAGAAAAATAAATGCGTGTTTCGTATTCCATGACTCAAGTTTCATTAAATAAATATATAATTTCAGTGATTTTCAATTACTGTCATCATGCCTATTAAATCTAAACAGTTTAGGTTTAAAAGATTGCGTGTTTGTTTGTGTGATAAACACACAAACCGTCTCCGTTCTTTCGTAGGTAAAGACAGATTTCGATGCGGTTTTTTTTTCAATTTAATTTAACGGCGCGCCTAGAAATAAATATTTGTGTCTTTTTCACTCGTATTCTAATCGGCAGTTGTAGGCAAAGCGCGCTGCTAGTCGATTGCTCAAAGTGAAACTCTATTGTCAGCGGTTTAAGTTATAACAATTGTAATTTTAATTAATATTAAAATAATGGATTCATGATGATTATCACTGATACCCTAATCGACAGTTGTAGGCAAATCGCTCTACTGTATAGTCAATTGCTCAAAGTCGACCACTATTGTCAGTGCCTTAACTTATAATAATTCTAATTTTAATTAATATTAAAATAATACATAATATAATGATAATCGCTGGTATCCTAATCGACAATTGTAGGCAAAGAGCTCTACTATATAGTCAATTGTTCAAAATCGACCGCTAATGTCAGCGCCTTAAGTTGTAACAATTGTAATTTTAATTAATATTAAAATAATGGATTCATGATGATTATCACTGATACCCTAATCGACAGTTGTAGGCAAATCGCTCTACTGTATAGTCAATTGCTCAAAGTCGACCACTATTGTCAGTGCCTTAACTTATAATAATTCTAATTTTAATTAATATTAAAATAATGGATTCATGATGATTATCACTGATACCCTAATCGACAGTTGTAGGCAAATCGCTCTACTGTATAGTCAATTGCTCAAAGTCGACCACTATTGTCAGTGCCTTAACTTATAATAATTCTAATTTTAATTAATATTAAAATAATACATAATATAATGATAATCGCTGGTATCCTAATCGACAATTGTAGGCAAAGAGCTCTACTATATAGTCAATTGTTCAAAATCGACCGCTAATGTCAGCGCCTTAAGTTGTAACAATTGTAATTTTAATTAATATTAAAATAATGGATTCATGATGATTATCACTGATACCCTAATCGACAGTTGTAGGCAAATCGCTCTACTGTATAGTCAATTGCTCAAAGTCGACCACTATTGTCAGTGCCTTAACTTATAATAATTCTAATTTTAATTAATATTAAAATAATACATAATATAATGATAATCGCTGGTATCCTAATCGACAATTGTAGGCAAAGAGCTCTACTATATAGTCAATTGTTCAAAATCGACCGCTAATGTCAGCGCCTTAAGTTGTAACAATTGTAATTTTAATTAATATTCAAGTAATGGATTCATGATGATTATCACTGATACCCTAATCGACAATTGTAGGCAAATCGCTCTATTATATAGTCAATTGCTCAAAGTCGACCGCTATTGTCAATGCCTTAAGTTATAATAATTGTAATTTTAATTATTATTAAAATAATACATATATAATGATTATCACTGGTATCCTAATCGACAGTTGTAGGCAAAGCGCTCTGCTAGTCAATTGCTCAAAGTCAAACGTTATTTTCAGCGCCTTAAGTTGTAATAATTGTAACTTTAATTAATATTAAAATAATACATATATAATGATTATCACTGGTATCCTATCGACAGTTGCAAGCAAAGCACGCTGCTAGTTAATTGCTCAAAGTCAAATGCTATTGTCAGCGCCTTAAGTTATAAAAATTGTAATTTTAATTAATATTAAAATAATACATACAGATTGACTATCACAAGTACCACAACAAATAAAACGAGTCTGTAATACTAGGTCAAGGTTCTCAGCTGTAGAGAACATATTGAGAGAAACACGTGTTCCGCATGTTACGTATACCAACAACCTTGGATTACAAACTATTCATAAAATCTGATCATTCTTTTTTTGTAACTCGCAAATGATGGTTTATCACGAAAACGAATTTGATTACTTTTCAGAACGCGGGAAATTTTGATGTACAATCGCTTTGCCACTTTAAGTGGAATCATAATTACCTACCTGTAATTACCGTTTGTATTTTGATTCTGTGGTACACTTACAATCAAACTTTATGGCGGATCCGAATGTAGGCACAAGTCGCGTCGCAGTAACCAGTTTTAGGTGCAGCGGAACGCTGTGGAGCGATGGATATATTACTGTACCTGCGCAAGCACGCATGTAAAGCGTTGTATTCAGATCCGCCATAAAGTTTGACATAGCTTTTGTCGAGTCGTGCCTGTAAACGTAAATCGTGGCTATGTTTCATGTTAATGTGCCGTTGGGCACAACTATGTTAGATAAGGCTAGTGTAGTAAATAAACATTTTATTTAGGGTTGAAAATAATTATATTTATTCATTACAGGGCGCGGTCATAGGCTCCAAAAAACGGCGCCGTAAATATATTCGGACTGAATCGGACTATAGAATAGTCTAAAGGAGTTCAATTCGAGCGTCTTTTACCCACGGTTCGCCCCGCTGTGAAAGTCCGCTTTGTATTATTACCTATTTTACTTCTTACATATTCTACTCCTAAGAACAGCGGCGGCGTGATGATGAAAAATCGGTTTGGTGGTCTTTGAGTTATGAAATAAATATACCTAATATAACAAAGAAAAGTTTACATAAATATATTAATTTATTTAAACGAGGAGGTACTGCCGCCAGCTTTTTGAGCACTTTGCCGCACTGCACTGATTTAGATGATATTTTTTATTTGTAGTTATTTTTAGTTTTAATTTGGTATAAGCTTTTATTTTAAATTAGGTATTAGTGTTGTCTATTATAATTATCGTTTCCTCGTAGTTTCTAACAATAATAATTGTTAATAGTAAATCTAACTATGGAAAATATTTGTGTGAATTCCTTTTTATTTAAACATACGAAAAAAAACCAGCCAAATACAAGTCGTATAGTTAAGTTAAATAGAATCAAAGATATTGAATTTTTTGCATTTTTTTATAATTTATAACCTCATAATTTTCATTCAATCTACGCATGTTCGATGTTCATACGAATTTACACAGATTTTGGAGGTAGGTGAGAGGGACGGTGATACTTATTTTTTTTTTTTTTTTTTTAAACGGTTAAAGAAAAAGTAACAGTGTGACATATTACATACGTTTGAATTCGTATTTCCTTGCTTCCATTTGATACCCCACACGATGCCCGTGGAGGATTTCCTTTCGGTTTCTGATACACCCCCTAAAATAACCCTATGTATCAATATCCAATTTTTAAGCGACTTCAAAAAAGAAGGAGGTTACTCAATTCGACCGTATATATGTTTTTTTTTTATGTGTGTTTAGGGATAACTTCGTTGTTTATGAACCAAATTGGATGATTTTTTTTTTGTGAAAGGGAGATATCTCCAAAATGGTACCATGATAAGGAAACCAGGGTCTGATGATGGCATCCCAGAGAAATCGAGGGCAACCTTCGAAAATCGTATTTTAAAGTATCGTATTTTAAGTATTTTGATAAAGTACTACTACTAGTACTATTTAATGAAGGTCGGGAGTCGATCTGATGATGGAGCTGAAAGACAGTCGAGGGAACTCCTCAACGACTTACAGCAATTACCTGGTGTTTGGACTTGATTCATTTCTATTGATGAGATCTTTGCACCCATATGGATTATAAGTGCCATTACAGGTCTGATGATGGAGACCATACACAGTCGAAGGAACTCCTTAACGATTTACAGCAATTACCTGGTGTTTGGACTTAATTCATTTCTATTGATGAGATCTTTGCACCCATATGGATTATAAGTACCATTACAGGTCTGATGATGGAGACCATACACAGTCGAAGGAACTCCTTAACGATTTATAGCAATTACTTGGTGTTTGGACTTGATTCATTTCTATTGATGAGATCTTTGCACCCATATGGATTATAAGTGCCATTACAGGTCTGATGATGGAGACCATACACAATCGAGGGAACTCCTCAACGATTTACAGCAATTACCTGGTGTTTGGACTTGATTCATTTCTGTCGATGAGATCTTTGCACCCATATGGATTATAAGTGCCATTACAGGTCTGATGATGGAGACCATACACAATAGAGGGAACTCCTCAACGATTTACAGCAATTACCTGGTGTTTGGACTTGATTCATTTCTGTCGATGAGATCTTTGCACCCATATGGATTATAAGTGCCATTACAGGTCTGATGATGGAGACCATACACAGTCGAAGGAACTCCTCAACGATTTACAGCAATTACCTGGTGTTTGGACTTAATTCATTTCTATTGATGAGAACTTTGCACTCATATGGGTTATAAGTGCCATTACAGGTCTGATGATGAAGACTATAAACAGTCGAGGGAATTCCTCAACGATTTACAGCAGTTACCTTTTGTTGGGCTTCCTTCATACGGTTGAATATGCCAAAATGTTCAGTTCGCACAAAAATAATAATTAAGATTGAAGTTTTACATAGGAATACCACTACCTACTAGGCATGCTGATGCGTCAATTTGACACTGAATTTCCGTGCGTAATCGCGGTGCTGTCTCATTAGAGTAGCGCGTTTAGTAGCCCCATTTATACGAAATACAAATAAGTTCCAGATGCGTTCAACTAAAAATTGAAAAATGAAATAATTTAAAAAAAAAACCGACTTCAAAAACATAAACTAAAAAGTTAAAAATAAAATTTTCACTTTAAAGAAAGGAGCATTAACAGGCGGCATATAGTTAATGAAGTCGGTGCCAACTCAAACACTTTAAATGGGTACTTACCAGGTAATAACAATTACAACAATGATATATTTATAACTATAACAAATATAGAACACAATTTAAAGTGTCTGAGTGAGTAGGCACCGACTTCATTAACTATATGCCGCCTGTTAATGCTCCTTTCTTTAAAGTGAAAATTTTATTTTTAACTTTTTAGTTTATGTTTTTGAAGTCGGTTTTTAAAACTACTTTTCTGCAATAAAGCCATTACTTTTTAATCTTACTCCTAAGATTTATATTGGTGAGCCATATAGTTTCGGAGGAAATCACGCGTGAGAAACGGATGGACAACGCCAAGGCGATTCCCGTTCCGTTTCCCTTTAGTACAGAATATTAAAAAAAAAACTAGATTTTAGGCGTATATTTTGGGTTCCGATTAGTCGAATACAATAAAGACTACAATATTTTCCATAGACATCACTTCTTATTATAACGTAAGGTTATCAACGGTACATAACAGTTTATAATTCGTGTAGAAATAAACTTAAGCGAAATCTAATAATTATTAAAAAATATGCCTGCCCAAGTTCCGGAATTTTACAACTAAATATTCCTTCGACCGTGTTCTCATGGTTTAATCAGTGTTCAACTGTTTGTTTTAAAATAACATTTTAGATCTTGATTTACATTATAAAAGTACGAATTGACTAGAAGCCATCTTCTGCCTTTACAGTTTAACCCTCATACCCTAGCTAGCTGGTGCGAAATGGCGAGCCCCGCACGTCGGTCTTCAGCCCCGCAAAATTGCGTAATGTCACTTCGACACTGTGAAGTGACATTTATGACTCTATTAAAACCAAACGTTGCTGTCAAATTAATTTACTCTATGATTTACAGCGATGGCCAGATCAAAATTAACGTTCACGGCATCGGACGCAAGTCTCGCTTAGAACCTCAAAACGCGTGGGATTTATATAATTACTTTATACTGGTTGGACTAAAACAAATACGTTGGTAATTTTAATACAAAAGACCAAGAGATAGTGGACATGTAATTATATTTTGTGTATATTTGAATTTTTTTTTATTTATTTAACAAAATCTACAGTCAAAAATCACAAAAAGTTAGGGTATTAAATGTAACAGATGAAAGGCCATTAACAGATTTCACTTAGAATTAACAATTGAATTTTTTATTAAAAAACCAACGTAATTTCGATACCCATAATAATAAAAGGAACTTGGATAGGTATTATCATTAGTATAATAAAATACAATCATAATATGATAATTATATGATTGTCTTTGTTATTATGTATACATGTGTGTATGTATATGTATTTGTGTATATTTATATAGATAGAAATTGCTAATTATTTAATAACTTAATAACATTAATTACAAATAAATAATTATTTTTAACGGCTTGAGTAAAATTACGATCTAGCCATTGAGGATCTGGTAATTATATTGTTACGAACACACAGAGTAACGACCGCCATCTAGCGTCAACCAGTAAAACCACTTTGTAGAAGGGTTTTACAACAAGGACAACACGAAACCCTTACTCAATACTAGATGGTGTTAGAGGAAAGAATGTTCTAGAATTATCCAACCCGGTCGTTTGCGTTCGCGCGAGTGGAGTGATTTCTAGAATGCTCTCGAGGCTCGATGCGACCCATATAAATAGACGCAGGAGGGCGAGCGAGCTCAGTTTAGTTTTTGGGCTACTTTCGAGGCGACTTCGAAGTGAAAACTAGTGATCAAGAGTGATACCAGTGAAACCTACGACTTGGATACGAGCTAGGAACATAGTGCTTAGTGTTTGGACTTAGTGCTTTGTGTTGGACCTAGTGTTAGTGAATAAAGTATTCAAAAGAGTCAGCAGGTCTTTCTCTCCAAATTCTTCGAACCATAACACGTAACAATATTATAATGTGCAATTTTATATGGCTCGAATGTGAAGTCGATTTTATTCATCATCACATTTACTTTTTAAATACATTACGTAATGGTCATTGAGCAAAAATTTCACTACAGTTGAATACTTTTTATGAGAATGTAAAAACAATCTAGAGATTATTATTATAGATTATTTATATTAGTTGCTATATGGCGCTATCACTAAACGAATAAACCTTAATCATTCAATTTTTAACAAAAATTTCAAACACGTAACATGTGTTGTTCGGAAAAGAATGAAATTCTTGAAATAAAAACATTCTGCAACTACGTAACATATAAAGATGGCGCTACATGTATAAGTTAATATGTTAATATATATCTCAAAAATACCGCTTTCTTGGAACAATCATATTCTACTAACAATTGCCTACGAAGCTGGAGGTCCTAGGTTCGAATCCTAGGTTGGGTCAGTATTTATATGATGAATATCGATACTGGTACCGGGTCTTGGTTGTTATATGTATATGGTGTCTTCGCTTGGTACCCAAAACACAAGCTAAGACTTATTAGTTTGGGGCCTAGACGTCGTTGTCATGTGTACGTTATTATTATTATTATTATCAAAAAGACGTTCTTTTCAATGACATACGTTACAAATTAGGGCAATTTATAGTCACGTATTAATAATTTGGGGCACTTGCTTGTAGGCGTAAGCGACGCTGCACCTTATGAACGTCTTCGCAAATTAAAATCTACGTCATTCGCAGATACGATTTCAGACTTACCTACTCTTTTGAGGTAAGTAGGTATGCCTTATAAGTGCCTGCATTTGTATGAAGGTTTTTATGGTTGTTACCTCGTTGTTATTAGTAATTTTATGTGTCGATTTCAATGACATAACTTCTTGTTTTCGTAATGTACCTTATTTTACAAAATCACGTCATAAGGATTCGCCTATATTTTATTCATAAATAACTACAGATTAAAAATTATATCTAATTATTAATAATTATTATTAAACATAAGTTAAAATTGTTTGTATCAGTAACTGTACCTAGAATGTTTATGTTTTACTACGATGATGCCTTGAAAATAAATGTATATCTTTATTTCAAACTGAATAAACCAGATATTTCTTCAGGTACACTTGCAGGCCTTGAATAGGTCATAATTTTTATGTAACCATTGTATATGAGGGAGGATATTACAGGTGTAAAAACAGTTCCGCCTATGAGCTAATTTTGTGATAACAATATTTTCATTATCCGACCAAGATAGTTAATAATGGAGATTTGTTTATATGAATAACAGTTATTCAATTTTGCTTGAAATATTATGGAAAATAAAAAATATTATACGAATATACAACGAACGGCCCGACCCGCAGCTATAAGGTCGGAGAGCATGTTAAGCAGTTGGTTCCGGTTGCTGTCAATAGATGGCGGTCTTTACAATCCGCCAACCCGCATTGGAGCAGCGTGGTGGATTTAAGCTCCAAGCCCCCTCATCTTGAGGGGAGGCTTAAGCCCCTGCAGTGGGGTATAAAAAGGGCTGATGGAATGGAATACATCGAACATTTAGTTTTACATTAAAGTAGTGATGGCCCGTGGTTTCGTTCGGGTAGACTATATATTATTTAGGCTTTAATACAAATTACATCGAAAAAATTTTGTTATGCCCAAAACCAAAACTAGTTTTTTATGTCAATTAAATCATATTGCTTCTTCATCATACTCTCCCTTTGTTTGCCTTTCTTGTTCTTTTTTGCCACCTTCTTTTCCGCGCCTTCCTTGCCTTTTCAAAACTAAAATGGAAATTCCACGATTTCTCACCACAATTTTCAGTTCCGCCATCTCTTAAGCAATTCATGTTATAGTTCCATTCAAGCTTTATGGCGGATGTGAACATAGGCACAAGTCGCGTCGCAGTAACCAGTTTTAGGTGTAGCGGGACGCAGTGGAGCGAGGGGTATATGACTGTACCTGCGCAAGAATGCTTAAAGCGTTGTATTCCGATCCGCCATTAAATTTGAGGGGAATTATACAAAACATCGAAAATACGCGTGGAGAAATTTATAAAAAGTTTTATAATGTTTTTGCTAACCACACCCTAGTTATCAGTTTAAGTAACACACCACAGTTATTTAACATAAAAGTAATAAATCAAATTGCGTGACGCCAGACCCACTAGCACTTGACAAGTTTATCATAGAAGCAATGAGTCAAAACTCTGACCACCCGTATACCAATTATATTGCAAGGTAAACATCGCACGTGTAGGTAGCGTTGTCGCGCCTTACCATCCGACCCGACTAAACAAACACAGACAAGTCCCTTTGTTTTAAAATCTCATGTTCGGTTACTTAAAATCGTGGCTATCTCGATGACCAAACTGGCTGGGTCGCGTGACATCGTTACACACGAATAACAGTTAAAGTACGTCAAAACGGATAAAAATAGAATCTCTTTACCATGGATGTACAATGTATATAGAGATACCGCGTTATGACAACGAAAATGTGAGCAAAAAAAATATACTCTACTGAACAATCTAATCGTTATTAAAAATGAACTATTGATTGGTCCAAACACCTGGTCCAAATGTAGCCATCACACTGGCCGCAGTTCCGCGTTGGATTTCCAGTGAGATGAACTGGACCAGGTATGTTCGGGAACGAGCGTCGCAACCAGCGTCCCTTAGGCGGCGGCCCAGAGCGGACATAAAGCTTCGGAGGCTTCGGGGCTACGGAGACTTCGGACGGACGGAGAGGCTTCGGAGCACCAAGGCCCTCCTGTTTCAACCACAAATGGAACGAAATCATAAGTGGCTTCTAATGAGGTATAATTTTGGTGTTTCCGCCGTGCCGTGGTCTCGGCGGTCACGCCTGGGACCACGTTGGGTGGTCTTACATATGATTGCATTTACATATGAGGTAGCAAAAGTGCATATGCATATCCCACACCAAGCAGCGACCCTTACACCACGGTACTAGGGTAAGCCCATCTGGGTGTCTGCCGTCTGTGCGACTTAAACCTGATGGCTCAAGCAGGCACGGAACATTTGCCGAGACCCAGGCTCTTCTGATCAGATCTTTGAGGGCATAGTGTCGTGAGTACAGACCAAGTATACACCATTTGATGTTTTGAAATGTTCGCTGTGAAATAGAATATTGTGTGACTCACATGTGAACTTTCTTTGGTACTGGAAAGGAAAACAAAAATTTTTAAAATACTTTTAATGTGTAATTTAACAAACTGTTTATAACAATGATAATGACGTATGGTGTGTCCAAGTCTAATCACTGAGTCGGACATTTTACTCACGTTTTCCATCATTCCAATAAGAACAATGAAGAGGGCATGCATCAACAGATTCTTTATTCCATCTTTTCATACGAACTACGCAAAGAATACCTTTTTAAGACGCTCTTTTAAACATTATAATAAAGTTTTGAATAGCATAGATATATTTTCTGTTACTTTAACTACTTACAAGGAAAAATCGCGTCATCTGTTTGTTGCATTAGTTTTAGTTGATACCCATTGTTGTTCGTGCTTACTAAGTGAATGTCTTGATTGCATTAATCACAATCATTTAAAAAAATACTTTAATCTCGATTTGTTGCTTGCTATTTTGCAGCTATATTTAAGTAAGTTTGTTAAAATTTATGGTAATTTAGGTCTGTTTGTTTAAGGGTATTTATCAAGAATGACTATATGTGACTGTTTTTACCTGAATAAATAAATAAAAAATAAAACAAACGATGACAGTGATGATATAAAATAAAAATCCTCATTTTTTCGTCTTCTTTATAGTATAAGAGACATGATAGTTACAACTAGTGGGAAGCGTATCTGATGTTTTATCACGCGAAGACGTGGTTAGCTCGAAAGAGTGAAATATACATCTGTCACAGTCTTCTCTTCCCAATACATCACCCCGTACCCCTTTAAACCTATTCAATGTGTTTTCTAATAACATACGTATATTGTACGATCGGAGATTTCCTTTCAATGAACCAAATTACAGACACACAGAAGTTAATCCAATCCTACCACTATGTAAAACTTTTACATATACATTTCTCAGTAAACCATAAGAGCATATGATACATTAACAATTTAATCATATGACCATATTCGTCTTTGAAATCACAATTCTTTTTCGTATATAGACAGAACTTTTCATAGTGGGTACGTGGATAGTAATGAGAGACGAAAATGTATAAGGCACAAAATTACGAATTGAATAGAAGCCCTCTTCTGCACTTACCGTCTAACCACTCCTACTCTAGCTAGCTGGTGTACCCATTTGGCGAGATGGCGAGTTACAGTCCGCGAGGTTCCCGCGCGCCAGCCAACAATACTCAGTCACTTCGATACTGTGAAGCGACACTAAGAATGTTCATTTGTTTTTCTAGAAATCCGCGGGCGATATAAAATATAAAACATAGTCTAGCTTTTTAATGACTAAAAATACTTGAATAAAAACATTTTACAGTAATACTTCCTTTTTCTTTTAGTTCTGTGTCTTTTCAATTTATTTTTTGATTCAAGTTTGGCATTTTTTGTCAATAAAATTTGGCCTAATCATTGTCTTGTTTCTTGTTTGGATGTTCAGATGTTTGAAAACTGGCGGTCAATCACGCAGCAATCAATGGAGCAACGGGTCGACTTGACATTTAATGGTACTCTGACCCTCTGACTTGACTTAGAAGCTACGTAGTTCATGAGCTGGCTGGATAGCAATATAGGCTATTTCTTATCCCAGAAAAGGCACGGTATCTGTAGGATAACTGTTCTTCCAGGTTTTTGAGGAAAACGATTTTTACTCAAAAAATGACAAAGACTTATCCCCGCAAAAAACAAGATTGCTGTGGGATAACTATTCTTAGTATTTAAACGGATTTTTATTAAATTTCGTATAGTTTTCTTTGATAGTTAAGTATCAGAATGTTCAAAAAATTTACTGGAATGTCTTTGGCGGTCCCGGTATAACTGTGTAGTTCACGCGGGTGAAGCCGCGGGCGCAAGTCTAGTACTTTATAATTGCTAAAAGTGAAAACTTGTTTGCATAGGCCCTTCCTTAAATAGCCTCTGAAGCTCACTATTAACCATCTATATGTTTTTTGAAACCCAGTAGATAAATATTTTTCCTCTGTTGAATGACATGTACCGTGGGAGTGTACCTATTTGTTGCAAGCTTAACTCCGGTGTGTCTGTACCTTACGGTGAGTCATTCGAACATTGACTTTGTCGGCAGCCTCTTTGGTTCGTGTGCCAGATAATCATTTCTATTCTCGATTGCGTACGACTGTTATTAATAAGCGATCCTTTTCACTAAAATTATCTTATGAGTGAACAAGCGACCCATATTGTACACAAATGTACACAAAAGTAGCTTCTAGTGTCACATATTTGTAAAAAGTGGCGAACTTAAAGCTATCAAAACAAGACATCGTAAGTTTCTGTCGTAAGCAAAAGAGTTCTACTTCTATGTCTAAAGCATATTACAATTTAAAAAGAATATATGAATGATATAAATGCTTGGGATTAAATTGATGTAACATAGTTTTTGAGACAATGCAATGGGTTGTAGCGCCGACACTAAAAAAAAATAAGCCACTTTAAATTTCTTGCAGTGTTCTTCTTAGAGTGGTCGTGTATGAACCTACATAAAATTAGCTTTATGACAGAGTCCTACTTGAAAATAAATAGATTTTTATTATAATTTACCATTCTAGTGATAAATAATGCGAAGCTTGAGAATGACTAATCGCTAACTCTATTTTTGTCTATGATCTGTGATTTATACATTATTTATTTATTCTTAACTAGCTTTCCGCCCGCGGGCTTCGCTCGCGTTGACCACAGTTGTACTGAGCTAGTTAATGGAACGCGACGCTCCAGAAAATTGTAACACTTTCTAGAAAATTCTGAAACTCAACTGCCTAAGAAATCTCTATACCTAATTTCATAAAAATCTATTTAGTCATTTTATCATGAAGAATAACTATCCCACAAGTCGGTCTTAAAACCAGTCAGGTGTTTTGGAGATTAATTGGAACAGACAGATAGACTAACAGACACTATGATTTTCTATATTTAGGTATATATAAAAAAATTGCTTTTCACTCTTGACAACGCCTTCTTTATATTTGCAAAATTTCAGTAAAATCGGATCAGCTGTTTCGACAATTAGGCCTAACAAACATACAAACACATAGACAAAAACCAACTTGTTTCACTCCTGGTAACCTCCTTTTTATGTCTGCGAAGATTCATAGAGGTGGTTTAGTCGTTTTGGAGATAAGCCGGAACAAAAAGACAGACTGACAGCCACACGGACAAAAAGTTTCCTATATAACTCTTGACAACCTATTTTTAATGTCTGCGTAGTTGCATTAAAATCTTCAAAAGTTCAGCTTGAACTATATAGACAGACAGACAGACAGACAGACAAACGAACGAACGAACAAACAAACATACTAACAAAAAGTAGCGTATATCACTCCTCTCACCCGTCTTTTCACGTCTGCGAAGTTTCATGAAAATTGATTAAAATGTTTTAGAGTTTAGCTCAAAAGACAGAAAGACGGCCAGACAGACAATCAAAAAGTATTGTATGTCACTCCAGACAATCTTTTAATCACATCTTTGAAGTTTCATTAAAATCGGTTCAGCCGTTTCGGAGATTAGCTCGAATAGACGGACAGACAGACAGACAGGCAGATAAAAAAATTTGGTCATGTGATCACATAGATCTCGTCAAAACATCAAGTTTGAGTTCAAACACGATAGGTCTGCGATTGATGGTTTCGAAAATATAAGCATTTAAAAATGTGGTCACGTGATCACATAGATCTCGTCAAAACATCAAGTTTGAGTACCAACACGATAGGTCTGGGATTGATGGTTTCAAAAATATAAGCATTTAAAAATGTGGTCACGTGGTCACATAGATCTCGTCTAAACATCAAGTTTGAGTACCAACACGATAGGTCTGCGATTGATAGATTCGAAAATATGAGCATTTAAAAATGTGGTCACGTGGTCACATAGATCTCGTCAAAACATCAAGTTTGAGTACCAACACGATGAGTCTGCGATTGATGGTTTCGAAAATATAAGCATTTAAAAATTTGGTCACGTGGTCACATAGATCTCGTCAAAACATCAAGTTTGAGTACCAACACGATAGGTCTGCGATTGATGGTTTCGAAAATATAAGCATTTAAAAATTTGGTCACGTGGTCACATAGATCTCGTCAAAACATCAAGTTTGAGTACCAACACGATAGGTCTGCGATTGATGGTTTCGAAAATATGAGCTTTTTAAAATTTGGTCACGTAGTCACATAAGTAGATACGTCTGCAAAGTTTCATTGAAATCGCTTTAGTCGTTTTGGAGTTTAGCCGGAACAGACAGACCGACGGACAGACAGATAAAAAGCAGCCTATGTCACCCCTGATAATACCCTCTGCACGTCTGCCAAGTTTCATTGAAATCGGTTAAGCCGTTTCTGAGATCAGCTCAAACAGACAGACAGATGGACAGACAGACAGACAAAAAGTAGCCTATGTCACTCCTGATAATACCCTCTGCACGTCTGCCAAGTTTCATTGAAATCGGTTAAGCCGTTTCTGAGATCAGCTCAAACAGACACACAGATGGACAGACAGACAGACAAAAAGCAACCTATGTCACTCCCAACAATACCCTCCGCACGTCTGCCAAGTTTCATTGAAATCGGTTTGGCTGTTTCGGAGATCAACTCAAAGAGAGAGACAGACGGACAAACAGACAGACAAAAAGTAGCCTATGTCACCCGCAGTAATGCCCTCTACCCGTCTGCCAAGTTTCATTGAAATCGGTTCAGCCGTTTCGGAGATTAGCCGGAACAGACAGACAGACAGACAGACAGACAGACAGACAGACAGACAGACAGACAGACAGACAGACAGACAGACACTTCAATTTTATTAATATAGATTATGAAATTAAAAGTATTTTCCTAAATATAAATCAATCAATTAATCAAATACCTTTATTTCGTAGTAATGTAACATAATCTTGAAATACGTCACAAAGTGAATTTATTACTTTGTGGAAAAACGTCAACACAAAGGCGTTCAAAAGTGTTGGTTCCTCTCAGAAGAATACGCAACAAACTGAGGGAAGCTCTTTTTAACAAAATTATAAATATTTTTTTAACAATAAGTGCTTAAAAATTATATTATTAAACAGACTAATAGGCGAGCGGCTTACACCCATGGATTTTATCATCTAAGTAATCCGATACTTTATAATAAGCTTTTGCATAAAGCTTTCGTTTTATTGTAGTTTTAAACTAGTTATGGGGTGAATCATGAATGTCAATCTTTCATTCAATAACAAATCATTTGCCATTACCAATTCTCTGTGATATTTACTGTGATTTTTTGTTTTGTTTTATTATTAGGACCTCTCAACGAACGAAGACCTCCGCCAGCTTTTGCCACCCTTCTGTATTTCATTTCCAGTAGGGACGGGGTGGCTCAGGTATAATTTTTTTGGTTCACTTTCGATCATTCATGCGTGCTTTATGGCTTGCCCAATACTACTTTACTTTTTGGCAATGTGTTAGAGAATCAATGGCGTTTGTCTTTTTGTTTATATCCGGTACAGAAGCGAGTCATTGTGAACGAGATTAGAATATCGTGCAATTTTCCAATTGTTTATGCAAATTTTTACGTCTGCTTCTACATGATTTTTGAACTAATACCAAAAATGAAAATGTAATAAAATTAACGAAGAAAAGCATGACTTAGATATTGCCTCATATAAAGTCATTATCGGGTTATGAATGGGAGGTAATCATCTTGAATTCACTTTCGCAATGCTATATTATTTGCTAATGAATACGTATTTAATACTCAGCGGTTGAAGTTCGATCGTACTCACTTTTTTGAAACCACCACCAATATTAGGCGAGGTAAGTCAATTCAAACTGCATCAAACAACAGACTATTAAACTAGTATGTTTGACAGTATTTGTAACAAATGTTAGGTATATATAGATTTTAGCTTTTGCCATTCCTTTTCCATATAAACTTTACCTATTCGAAATCTCACACTCCTCCGTACCCGTAATATGGTTTAAAAGAGTTACAAAGTTTTCTCTTCACGTATTAATATATAGAAGATTAGATTACCAAATCAAGTGATTTGATTCCCTGTCAAAGTAACCGGTTTATAAAAAATGTTAATATACAGTTTTGTTTTT
This sequence comes from Luffia ferchaultella, assembly GCA_949709985.1. NCBI lineage: Eukaryota > Metazoa > Arthropoda > Insecta > Lepidoptera > Psychidae > Luffia > Luffia ferchaultella. Next base: position 8,257,386 of record OX453262.1, read on the forward strand.
ACAAAAATTGAGCTCATGGCCACTTTAAACACTTTTCAATTTTCATCTCAACAGTCTCATCTCAAAAGTTTACCTGTATATAAATTTTAGCATTCTACACGCCTACGCTATACATAAACTTGAACTACAATATGCCAAATCTTACACTCCTCCGCGCGCGTAGTATGTTTAAAAATGGATCTAAAGCTTTTCCTTCACGTATTTGCATATGGTTAATATATTTAATAATATTTTTCGAATAAAATGTTTTATTCCAAAAACACACAATTTTAAACTTTTCGAGGTGTGTAACTAATCATCATCATCATCATTATCAGCCCATTTTTACCCCACTGCAGGGGCTTAGGCCTCCCCCAGGGTGAGGAGGGGGGCTTGGAGCTTAAGTCCACCACGCTGCTCCACTGCGGGTTGGGAACTGTAACGACCGCCATCTATATTGACAGCGTCCGGGACCGACTGCTTAACGTGCCCTTCGAAGCACGGTGTCAGTGATATTGTGTACTTAAGTCAGAAAAACTCATTGGTACACGCCCGGATTCGAACCATGGCCTTATGGGGCCTTATAAACTTGAGACAGGTTCGTTGCGCTCTGGGCTATCACGACACTAATGTAATGTAATGTACACAGTGTAACTAATAAAAAAAGTGTATTTTAATGAAATGCCTAGAAACACAGTTTTAATTATAACATACTTTTAGGTACCCGATTTATCCCAATTTTCAAGACTAACGACCCGCATAACCCGCGATAGGTCGATGCACACAGTTTCAATATAAGTCACACGTGAGAGATTTTTTCAATAAAGGTCAGCGAGATTTAGAGCTTAGATTGACGTCACTGGCAAATAAATACATATTTTTACATAAAATATAAAACGTAAATAAATATATCGCTGGTGTGCAGCGGAGTCGTGAGATTTTTCAGAATTAAGATTTTTTACACGAGTGCTTATTTTTGTTCAATGAAAGCTTGAGAACAACTAATCGCTAACTCTATTATCAACTCATTATGTACGATTTCATCATTACAGAAGGTGTACAACAAAATTAAAACTCAGTATTTACAAATCAACTGTTCGAAATATCACATTAAAATCATTAAATGACGTAATGATCTGTATTAAAATTCATCGATAATTGTTCAAAAAATCATCATCATTATCAGCCCATTTTTACCCCACTGCAGGGGCTTAGGCCTCCCCAGGGTGAGGAGGGGGGCTTGGAGCTTAAGTCCACCACGCTGCTCCACTGCAGGTTGGGAACTGTAACGACTGCCATCTATTGACAGCGTCCGGGACCGACTGCTTAACGTGCCCTCCGAAGCACGGTGTCAGTGATATTGTGTACTTAAGTCAGAAAAACTCATTGGTACACGCTCGGATTCGAACCATGGCCCCATAGCTCTGGGCTATCACATCATCAAAAAAATCAAAAAAATCACCAAAGTAACTTAATGTTTTATAGAATGTTTATAGAATAACATCTCTGCAATATTTGGAGAGAAAATCATTAAACTAAAAACAAATTGGTTAAAAAATGTGGGAAAAATATTAACGTGTCAGATGACAAATCGAAGAAAGGGAGGTGAATGAATAAAGTTTTATTATTGTGATTGAAATGAAGAATTCATTATTTTATTTGTTTTCGTGTTGAAAATCATTATGTTAGGTTTTTTATTTAAACATGTGATTAGTAATTTAAGAACAATGTTGCTGAGAAAGTGTTTCTTTAAAAATCAAAAATAAATTACCTACCTATCATAAATGTGGCTGCATTTATTTGTTTTTTATAATAAAATCTTCGATGATCTCTCCTGAACAATTTAGATATATCAATCAGTCAACGATATATACCTTCGCCTACACATCTCAATGACATAACTTGTCTTTGCTAGGCTGTCGGTCTAATTATAAAGTATCAACCGACACGCGTTGTTTTCTGTCTTTTTGTAGTTCCAGTCGGAATCGTGTTTTGTCTTTTTACCCGACTACGAAGGGTCTCAGCGAAGGGTAATGCTTTTCGAGTGTATGTATGTATATTTGTTTCGTATTCGCACGCTCTATAGCGTAAACAGCTCGCTGAATTTCAACATATAAGGTATTGAGCTGTCTTTAGATTCGTCTTAATGTCAGAGTGACATAGGGTACATAAAATTTAAATATGGCATCTACGAATCAAAAAAGGAAACAAAATAAAAAATTATTAGCTCAAAATATAGCATCACATGAAAAATAGTAAATAACCAATTCCAAATAAATATATATATATATTATAACACATTTATGCTACCATGTTGATACAAACTACAAAACTAAGGATCACATTGGATTAGTATCTTTAAAAACAATAGAAAACTTTAATTTTTCAGTTTAAAAGAAAAAAATATAAATACATTTTGAAGCCGACCGCGTAAAAAATAATGAACTGAAAAGGAACTACTAACTGAAACACACTATACTCTAAACTGAACACTGAACACTATACTGAAAACAAATTATAATCTTTATTCTATGAAAAAACGAAAATTGTGGACAGTCGAAAATTACATAAAGTCAATGCGGGTAACTTAAGCTTTCAATATAACATTGACCCACTCTTCACTATTGCATTATTTTATTTTACTTTACGATTCATTTAAAAATAAACAAAATGTTTCTTAAGTTATTTTGTACCTTAGTATATCCTTAACGTATCCATAACTCAGTGACATTGATACTGGCAATAGATTTAAAATCACAGACTATTTTGTCCGCAGCGTGATTGTGTCGTCGAAAAGATTAAGCAACAAAGTTATTTTTTACGCAGTGTCTGGATAATTTTAACAGGTATATGGCGCTTAAATTGTATTTATTGTTTATTAGTGTTGACACATATGCAAGTACAATTTAAAATATCTACAAAGTTACAGCGAAATTGTATGATTTGTTCAAAACCGTTTTGCCGCCGGTGAAATACGGCTAACATTGGCCCGGGCGAAAATTACCAGTATCGTTTATGAATTGAATGAATGAATTGCTGCCAATTGCAGAAGACAAACTAGGAGAGGAAAGATTGCCGGTTGCTTACCAAAGCACTTGCGAGGGAAGCTTGTTTCCTGGGCAAGTCAGATGTATTCAAGCTCCAAACTACGAAATCTATACTAATATTATAAAGCTGAAGAGTTTGTTTGTTTGTTTGTTTGTTTGAACGCGCAAATCTCAGGAACTACTGGTTCGAATTGAAAAATTATTTTTTTGTTGGATAGTACATTTATCAAGGAAGGCTATAGGCTATACTATATCACGCTACGACCAATAGGAGTGGAGCGTCAATGAAAAATGTTGCAAAAACGGGAAAAATTATTCCTTTTGAGAGCTTCCGTCGCGCGCGCTGCGTAAACGGTTGATGTTAAGCAAAAATCATGTATTACGGAATTGTACCCCTTTAAAAGTTCTAACCAAAAGTCCGCGACAGCATATGTGTATCTTTTAAGGTTAACTTACTATAACCTTTTTTATGACAACCAAATTTGTTCAACATAATGTACTATTTACGAAGATGTTTTTTAAACGTGATATTAATCCTTATCAAATTAAATACGTTAGTTGTCTTAAGCATTTCATGCATATTATAATTGCCCTTTACATCATACAATTTAAATTAATATCTTAACAGTTTTTATTGAAATTTAAAAACTATAGAGTTTGTTTGTTTGTTTGTTTGTTTGTTTGTTTGTTTGATAGACAGATTGATTGATTGATCGATTGATTGTTTGATTGAAGGATTTATTGATTGATTGATTGATTTTTTGATTGATTGATTGATTGATGGATTGGTTGATTGTTTGATTGATATATTGTTTGTTTGTTTGTTTGTTTGTTGGTTGGTTGGTTGGTTGGTTGGTTCGTTCGTTTGTTCGTTCGTTCGTTTGTTTGTTTAAACGCGCAAATCTCAGGAACTACTGGTTCAAATTGAAAAATTATTTTTGTGTTGGATAGTCCATTTATCGAGGAAGGCTATAGGCTATACTACATCACGCTACGACCAATAGTAGTGGAGCATCAATGAAAAATGTTGCAAAAACGGAAAAAAATATTCCTTTTGAGAGCTTCCGTCGCGCGCGCTGATTGATTTGATGATTGATTGATTGAATGATTGATTGATTGATTGATTGATTGATTGATTGATTGTTTGTTTGTTGGTTGGTTGGTTGGTTCGTTCGTTCGTTCGTTCATTCGTTTGTTTGTTTGTTTGAATTTGTTAATCTCTGAAACTACCAGTCGGATTTGAAAAATTCTTTTTGCCTTTGATAGCCTGATTCTAGCGGAGAGTTATAGGCTATATACATGAAAACGAACTGTCTGTCTATTCGAGCAAATCGGCTTCGGCCAAAACGGCTTAACCGATTTTGATGAAACTTTACACATATAACAGGATGTAATCTTTTGACTACACCCTTTCCATATGTGACATACAGAACTTTTTGTATGTCTGTCTGTACGTCCATATGTCTAAACCTATTTAAATGAAACATCAATGAATATGAAAAGAAGGTCGTTAAAACTAACAAAGTTGCTTTTTGTCCGTCTGTCTGTCTGTACGTGTATCTGTCTATTTGAGCTAATCTCCAAAACGGCTAAACAGATTTTAAGGAAACTTTGCAGACGGGAAAGAAGGTTGTCAAGATATTTGACATTAGCTACCTACTTTTTGTCCGTCTGTTTGTCTGTACGTCTATTCAATTCAATTTTATCTATTCGAGCTAATTTCCAATACGGCTGAACAGATTTTAATGAAACTTTGCAGACGTGAAAGAAGGTTGTCAAGAGTGTGATAAGCTACTTTTTGTGTTTGTCTGTCTGTCTATCTGTCTGTCGTTTGTCCTCACTGATCTAACAACGTACAGCCGAAAGTACTAAGTCTAGGAAGCTTAAATTTGGAACATAAGTTTATTTTATAACGTGAGCATTATAAAGTTAAGAAAGGCTTTTTTAGAAATTTCAAACTTAAGGATGGGAATGGAGGGACTTAAATAATGACGTGTTTCAGGGTTTTTAGATTTTCACATTTTAAGAGTGGGAAACGGGAGATGAAAAATTGTATCGATTTTTTAAAGAGTGGAAGGGGAATGAAGATTGAAAGTTTGAATGGGTGTGACCAAAATTGGTTCCAGCAAAAAGTACGTATAAACCATCTCGAACGTTAATAGTACCTATAACAGGAATTTATAGTCTACGCAAGCGAAGCTGCGGGCGGTCGCTAGTATTACATAAGCAAAAGGCTGAATAAGCATGGGCATGGCCAAAACAGGTTGATGTGTGGAAATGTACAAAGAAGAACATCATGAAAGTGCGTGAAAAGAACGCTATGGATATGAACCAAAGCTACTCTGATAAAATACGACTTTCTGTCTATGGAGTGGGGCGATTAAAGAGCTTATATATTGCTATCATATGATCTGGATCTTGGAACAGTGTATTAAATTTGCATGTTATAATACTTTGTAAGACTCATTTTTAATTGTATTTTGTGTCAAGGATTGTAATATTACAAGTGTAATTTAAAAAATCTTGATTGAGAACAAATGTTGTACCTGTGTCATGGCAACATTTTTATTCTGCCTATAATTTCCACAAAAAAAAAGTATTTTGACGGTTATAGGTAGTCTATGGGCACTGAGAACGTTTATAAGCATAAACAAGAGGCCAAAGTTATAATGAGAAGCTCAGAATTCAAAATATTACGTAATAATTGAACATGCGTAAAGGTGGGCCAATTATACCTCAAGTCTCCATATAACTTTGGCCCACAAGTTTTAATCGTTTTTTTAAATTTTTTTATAAGGGTGATGCTATTTACGAATGATGCAATACAATCTAGGCGTTTAGATGCCACCAAAAACAGAGGCAACGTTTATTACAAGTTTTAACTCTCTCTTTTCCTTAACGATATTCAACAAAAGTGGGGCAAAGTTACCCACATTGACTGTAACATATTTCTTGAAAAAATCGATGTACATTTTTTCTTAAAAACCACCACCAAACGTATTGTTTGTAATCGGTTTGTCCCCATCTGCAAAACATAACATAGTTATATTTCTATCATAGTGTATTTACAATATACAATCTATAGATTACAAAGCTTGTTTTTCTCTTTTCAGTTAATTATTTTTTACGCAGTCGAGTTTTTTAATTTTTTTACTATGTTTCTTTTTTTTTCTCGGAAGAGGAGAATCTTTTCCCAGACAACACCCGCAGCGCGACGATCTGCGGGTAGTGGGGGGCTGAAACCCCCTAGTATGTTTCAATAGAAGAAATACCTACCCTATTACTTCCATGTCTGTTCATCCATGTTCCATCAAAGTCTGCCAATCCTAGTCTCTATGATTAATAATCTATATCTGTCTGTCTTATCCGTATTTGTTTATATGCTTGTCCTAATTGGTCTATCTAGAACTACACAAAATGTGTTTCACGTTTATAATAATAGCTGAAAATTATTAAACTAAACATTCTATTATCACCTTCGATACTAATGAAATATATAATAAACAGGCATAACTGATTTAGTAATTCTATAAAAAAGAAAATAGCTAGATTATACAAGCGGTCCGCGCCCATCTAAATCTAGAAGTGGATATAGAAAGAAAATTTTTTATTCTCTCCGTCCGATTCAAAACCGTTTATTTTTAAATCCAGTTTAAATAAAATATGCTTTGCCTTTTTCTTTCATTGACATTTAGGGCAGAAAGAAACAGTCAAAACATATTTTAACCTATTTTAACTAAACTGGGCCTAAATAAAAGCTTGACACAAAAAAAAAAATGTACGCACTCTGTCAGCTATTACATAGTTCTCTGGCTATTACGTCCATGGTCCGCTCCAACGCGGATGTAATTTTTTTTACTTTATCGTATTGGATGGAACCCCATGCCCATGTAAAAATTTTATATTCAACAAAAATCAAAATATTAATTTGTTAATCAGATACCTACTTAATATAGATTCTATCTTGATTCTATATACGCCTGTCTCAAAATATAAAGACTGATTTTTATAATAATAAGACATTGGTGTGTTTTCCCCATTGCATTGTTACTAAGTTTGCTTTCGTAGATTTATTGTTTTCTGCTACTGAAAAAATTCCGTAGTAATTTTAGACGGAAACGACTTCGCGCCTCGTCGAGTCGTCGAGCGCCTTATAACGAATTCCAACACATTTTCAGACATTTTTGGTGGCAATACTCAGGACATAAATAGGTCCACATCTAATAAATAGATTTCAGATTAGGTGAATTGAAATAAATATTATTATTATTTTAAGCCTTCTTCGTCCGTCGGGATTGCATTCTACTTTACATTATATGAGGACAAACTCTCTGTGCTGTTTATACTTCTATAATATTTACTAGTGACCGCCTACGACTTCGCTCGCGTAATAATATGCTGATATACAAGTGTAACTTAAGGTTTATTTAACAATTTTATAAAAACACTAGGATTCCTCAATTTACAACTAAAAGGCAAATTACCAATTTCCAATATTTTAACTTTTAAAATGGATGATTAGCGATTTGTCGAAGCCCAAATGGGCAAATGGTACACCGCCAGTTGTCAAATGTCGGAGCAATCTGTCTAATTAGTTTTCTATTGTTGCCTAATGCAAATCGTGTTCATATATCAATGGTCATGTTCAGATCAATTTTGAATTGGGCCAAGATAGGATGATGGCCCATCATTTCAAAAAAAAATAGGTTAGGATAGATTCTGCATGAGTTAATGCAAGGAAGCAAACGGAACGGAGCGACGAGCCTCCATGATGCCGTATATTTTTCGTTTTTAACCGCAAAACAGCGACTGTTGAGAAACTGGTGACGCCGTTTGTAATCAGACGAATTAAACGATGTGTCGACGACGTACTACTACTTCCCCTTCCCTTCTTATTTGCATTTTCCTTTCTCGTTTTCCTCATATCCTTAGACACGCCCTTCTCACCTTCATCATTGTCCATCGCTTTTCTTTCATCCCCGACTTATATGTGAACTGTGGGACATTAAGCAAAGAGATGACCACCATTATAAGCACCTGACCGAAATGGTTTCAAAATTGTTTAAATTCGATCATTGCTATAAATGAGGCTGGTGTAATCACCATCGATATGAAAATGGTTCGCTTTCCTTCTGGTCATAAATGCGAATGCAATTAATATATAAAAACCGGTCAAATGCGAGTCGGACTCGCGCACCAAGGGTTCCGTACAAACCTGTAGGTGTATAAGTAAAAGTGTCATTTTGTTACAGCTTAAACGTATTATACAGCTGAGTATTTGATATGAATTTCATTTTAATACCTTTACGAGTTCGTGAGGAAAGAAATAGTAAGTTTAATATTATTAAAAATATTTTATTGCGTGATGTAACTAAAAATTTATGTTTTTCGCAATTTTTTTATTTATGCTTTTCGCAATTTTCCCTTTATCTGTGCTATAAGACGTTGCTTCGTACCAAATTTCAAGATTCTGAGTTTACGGGAAGTACCCTGTAGGTATTGATTCCCGCGAGTATAGAAAATTTGCAGCATAACCGGCTGTATCCTTTGATTGCGTTGGCTTAGAAGTTAAATTTTTTCAAAGCTCAAAGGGACAGTAGACTTCAGTATTTGATACGAATTTCAGCTTCATACCTCCACGCGGGCCTGAGAAAAATGATCTTGACACACAGACAGACGGACGGACAACAAAGTGATCCTATAAGGATTCCGTTTTTTCCTTTTGAGGTTTTGCTTCTATTTTGATAATAATTGGACGAAGTCCTTCGAATGAAGCAGAGTATACTGTATCTGCAGAAATCACATTATTTAAAAAGTAAAAATTTAAATCTGAGGTTTGCTCGGGTGTTCAGATGTTTGGGTTTATTTCGCTAACAACAAAACAAAAAAGAAAAGTCAGTTCGATATTTATATTCTTTCTTATTACACGTGAATTTTAATACCACTGTAACTCCAAGTTATTTGTCTTCTCATATCGAATATTCAACTTGTAAAGCGTATCTGTCGCCTTTAACTTGTACCAATCATACTTTATATCAAGCAGTACGATCGTTCCAATGTTCTCCTGAAAACTTCCATCAAATTAAATGAATTCTCATTTGGTTTTCATCGAACCTTCTATCATGAAACTAGTGATGAGGGAATGGTGATTAAGGAATCAGGAACGTGTACGTGGCAATATGCAAAAAGAAATTTATCTGCCTGAGCGAGCGTTCGAACTCGTCTCCAAAAAAATTATGGCAAGGCTACAAAGACTGATTGGATTTTGCTGAAACTTTATTCGAATTTGAATCCACGGATGTGCACAGATACCGCATCGTGGCTAATAAAAGGTGTGTAAAACAATTTACACCACATACTAAACATATACCCTACCCTCGTCATCATCATCAGCCCGTTTTACCCCACTGCAGGGGCTTAGGCCTCCCCCAGGGTGAGGAGGGGGTTCGGAGCTTAAATCCACCACGCAGATTGTAACGACCGCCATCTATTGACAGCGTCCGGGACCGACTGCTTAACTTGCTCTCCGAGGCACGGAGTCAGTGATAGTTAATGTGCTTAAGTCAGAAAACTCATTATTGGTACACGCCCAGATTCGAACCATGGCCCTATGCCCTTATAAATTTGAGACAGGTTCGTTGCGCTCTGGGCTATCACGACACCCCCTCACCCTACCCTATACCACATACCCTAAATGATGTTGTTTTGACATACGAATAGTACTATGAAGTTGAGTTTAGTGTAACCTACATGTATAAATCGTACTGGAAAAAACCATAGAAAAACAAATATGTCCTTGTGACACAATTACCTATAACGTTCACTTAATTTAATTTAATTTAATTCAATTATGAAACTCATCATCAACATGAAAATCAATTAAGGACATAGCACCGTTTAGGTAATATTTTCTCTTTTCTGCGAAAAGTCCTCTCATCGCTTAAACAAACATGATTAGAAGTGGCACTTTATGCTCAATACGTTTAGTACAGAAGATGACTTCATTCAATATTCATCGTAGACGTTGCTAATTGAAACGAACCGAATTGAATTAATAAAAAAAAACATTATGAGACCTTGCCTGCCTGCCTTTATTTTGTTTGACATCGAATTTGTCATGTATGAATAAATCGTTATTAAAAGATAAATGCACAATGATTCTTCAGCGTCATTGTTCAGACCATGGACATCTTAAGGTTGCGCTACCCGGTCACTTCCCTAAACAAAAGACGAAGGGTGATCACTCAATATTTTATATATTTGATTAACGTTTTAAATTACAATGGGGTTAGTATTTAGGTAGTACATTTACTATTTTCGGCAATAAAAATATTTTTTATATTATTTTTTACTGTATCTAGGCAAAATAATCGTTTCCTCGCTAAACCCCAAAACCTATTAAAATCCCGAATTTACGTAAATATTTTTTTATTTAACATCTGTGTAGTCCTTTACCGACTATAAGAATACGAAATTCATACATAATCGTCTTTTTATTGGTTTAGGTTAATCATTAAAACATTTACTAGCAATTGTATCTATGAAGAATTGAAGAAGTAAAAAAGGTAATTTATCATAAAGTTCTTCGTAAAAGCTTCGGTAAAAGCATTTTCTACCGTGCGTTCAAACGTCCCTTTAGGATGAGATTTGTATACGCATTTGATAAACATGGGGAAAAAATTCAGAAAAGGCAGTCGCTTTACGAGACATTTGAGGAAAAACGTTCGTTTTGATTACTTAATGGGCCATACGTGGCCATACCCAGATTTTGTTGTTGATAGTACGTGAAAAATTGTTGTGCTTTAGAATAACTAAAAATATATATTACTTAGGAGGATATGTTTCATACATCGACAACGAGAAAAACGTAAATACGTTTACTTTGCTCGATAGAAAAGTAAATGTACCAGGGACGTAGGGTACTTAATGGGCCTTAAAGGAACGTGAAAAAATAATGTAAACCAAAAGTGCAATTAACCCAGTGCGTGGTCCGACGCCCACGCGACACGGCTATATTTGACTTCGCTTCTCGACTCTTGACATGACGCGTTTGAAAACAAACTAAACATCTCCACAAAGCAATCACATAAAAAATTAAACAGACACTAGTCAAGTGCAGGAATATTTAAACAGCCTACAATCATGGATATCACTACATATAGACAGGTTGTCACCATAGCTAAGTTTGAAACAATTTCATTCAAAAAAACCGGCCAAGTGCAAATCGGACTCGCACACGAAGGTTTTCGTACAATATGGCGGATCGGAATACAACGCTTTAAGCGTGCTTGCGCAGGTTCACTCATATGCCCCTCGCTGCACTGCGTCCCGCTTCCCCTAAAACTGGTTACTGCGACGCGACTTGTGCCTATATTCACATCCGCCATAAAGCTTGATTGGAACTGTACAATATAAAAAAATGAGCTCGACGTTAATCGAACTTAACCATTAATCGTTATTATTATGTAATTTAAGAATTATTGTATAAATATATTTCATTTGAAGGCGCTCAATCCTCTCTGGCTAATCCGAAAAGTAATAACATGAGTGCACTGATAGCTAGAAACAATTTTTATTACTTATTTTATTACAGTGAACCTTTGACTTGACTTTTAATATCGATTATGAAGAGAATAAGCTCTGCAGAAGTAAGCAAATAACACGCTACTTGTCATCTAAGAAGGTACGGTACAGCGGTTACGGTCAAACTATAGATAAGTAATTTGTTCGCGACAAACGAGTAGCAAGTGTAATTAAGTGTTTTATAAGCATTTTGTATAAATATTTGTGTAGTTTTGTCAATAAAGAAAAGCTTTTTGTGTGTTTACCTTCTTCGCACTAGCTAGATACTAGCTCTAATACGTAAATAGAAAAAAATACTGACTCTTTTATACAAATAGGCTCTCCACCGAGACATATCTGAAGAGAAAAAAACTGCTTTGGTTATAGTATCGTCTTCGAAACATACCTGAAAATTAATAATTATCCTTCGTCATTAATCCTTCAGTTAGTTTACATAGCAACAAGAGCAAGTACTACTTAGACAGACCGTTTACCGAATAGTTAGGGACCCTAACTGCGGAGCCAAGAGTTGCGGGTTCGATTTCCGCTCGGGACAAATATTTGTGTGCATAAACATGTGTATTTGTTCCGTGTCCGAGTTTAAAATATATATATATATATATATATTATAAAAAAATATTTAAATATGTATACCAGTTGTCTAGTACCCCATAATACAAGCATAATACTTGCTTACTTAGGGACTAGCTAGATAGAATGTCCCAGATATTATTATTACACTACTTGTAGCCAAAAAAAAAACAAGCCCAGTAGAACTGAATTGTTAGAAGATGGTTAGAAGTATATTGAAACCCAATATAATCTGGGGGCACGGCCGTGCCCCCACCAAGTCGAGCGAAAAAGCGTCACGGCCGTACCATCCTTTTCTCGAAGCAATTCAGACCATTTTCGACCCCCTGTAACTTCGTTGTGGATAAAACTAGAAGACTGAAATTTTCAGTAACCATGCAGGCATATTATATAAGCATATTACACGTATATTTTCAATTTGAACCAGTATTTTTAAGAAATTATAACGGGTCAAATTTCTTAATTTTGTCACTCACTGACTCACCGATCATCAAAATTCTAAGGCACTTCTAGCAGACCTAGAAGCTTCAAATTTGGAATATAAGTAGTGTTTGGTGTATGAATCAATGAAAAACTAAAAAATCTAGAAAAGACCGCAAAAAAAAAAATTAAGCCCATACAGCCAAGTCTTCAGTTAAATTTTTCAATATTGGCTTTATTCGTAACGATGTTTTATTACGGCAGTTATTATTATATTGCGTGCGAAGCCGCGGGTTTAAGCTAATCCCATATAAATATAGGCGCATGGTAGTGCCCCTGCCAAATCGAGCAAAAAATGGGTATTCCCGTCATGAAAACACGTGTATTAAATTATTTTTTAATGCAAAAAACGTACCTACGTGCGTATTCGTACTTATTACGAGTGCGTAAGGTTGTATAATATATATTAGAAAAACTATATACATATAGATATACATATATACAATAAGTAGAAGGTACCGAAAAGGAAAAAAGTAGAACTGTCTACAAAATACAAAAAGAAATGAGATCCCATCAAAAACAATACTTGTCAAAAAAACCAAGTCTCGCAACTCAGTTGTTCTGCGGTAAAAAGAAATGAGATCCATGTAATACCAAGTCGGTTATTAATTTATTCGGTTATAAATATATTGAGACTTGGCCATCGCACTAAATAATTGAATTTACATGTGTTTTCAGGCGATTGAATTTACACGTGTTTTCAGGCGATGGCCAAGTCTCAATATATTTATAACCGAATAAATTAATAACCGACTTGGTATTACATGGATCTCATTTCTTTTTACCGCAGAACAACTGAGTTGCGAGACTTGGTTTTTTTGACAAGTATTGTTTTTGATGGGATACTATCTACATGTCACATCCCTACGATTGAACCAGAGTGAAATAAGGTACGAACTAGAAGAAATATAATTGTCAGCTATTGTGTATACTGTATTCTATCTAATAAACATTGTTAAAAATCTCTTTGGTTGTTATTTATCAAAATCTCCTCTAACTCAACCTATATTGGTGTTTTAATTCACCGTTCTTCGACCCGTACAAAGGTCGCCCGCTTGGCCACGCTGGTCGGCACGTCCCGTACACTATGTTATAGATAAAGAATAAAAGAAGTGCGATTTAAATGTAACATATTCGCACAGACGTTCCTTCCTTACAGTTAGCATAATGTACGTAATACAAAAAAGTTTTACAAGAATAGAGGTCTATTCTCGTAAAACTTTTCGCATTTTCGCTACAAATTACCCGCCTTTAGACCTCTAAAGGCGGGTAATTGGTAGGCTCATCCTCACTACCCATGTATTAGTCTTTAGACCTAACTAACTTAACCCGACTCGTGTATCCGTCATCACACCAGAATTAAACTTTTATCACTCATATACGCAAACGCAATCTCGCATAATAATAATATCAAAAACATACTCTTAACTTCACTTCATCAGCCCATTTTTAGCCCACTGCAGAGGCTTAGGCCTCCCCCAGGTTGAGGGGGCTTGGAGCTTAAATCCACCACGTTGCTCCACTGCGGGTTGGGGATTGTAACGGCCGCTATCTAACACCCGGGACCGACCGCTGAACGTGCTCTCCGACGCACGGAGTCAGTTATAGTTATGTACTCAAGTCAGAAACACTCATTGGTACATACCCAGATTCGAACCATGACCTTATAAATTTGAGACAGGTTCGTTTCGCTTTGGGCTATCACGACACATTATTATTTACACGAAACATATTTGTTAATAATGTTACGTGTTAAGGTTCGTCGAACTTGGAGAGAAAGACCTGCTGACTCTTTTGAAGACTTTATTCACTAACACTAGCACTACACTAACACTAACACTAACACAAACACTAAGCACTAAGTCCAAACACTAAGCACTCACGATGTATTAGGTCGTCGCCAAGTCGTAGGTTTCACTAGTTTTCACTCTTAGAGTCGCTTAATCGTAGCCCAAAAATGAACTGAGATCGCTCACGCTCCTGCGGCTATTTATATGAGTCGTAAGGAACTCGAAAACATTCCAGAAATCACTAAATAGTTCCAGAAAGCCCCGCGGTTCTTTCCTCCAACGCCATCTAGTATTGAGTAGGGGTTTCGTGTGTCCTTATTGTAAACCCTTCTACAAAGTGGTTTTACTAGTTGACGCTAGATGGCGGTCATTACTCTGTCCGTTCGTAACACTACTCCCCTCTTAGAGATGCTCGGCCCGAGCATCGTTGTTACTGCCATGGTAGCGCGCCAGACGGTCTATGTGTACCACTTTGAATGTCCCTCTAGGTTGCTTTTGAATCCTATAAGTCACATCATTCAGTCGGGTAACCACTTTGTATGGACCGTCCCACTTAGTCTGCAACTTTGGAGATTTTCCTTTCCGGCGAGTTGGGTTATGCAGCCACACCAGTGACCCTTCCTCGAAGCCGCTCGTGTTCGATTTCCGGTCGTATCTGGTTTTCATGTTCTCACTTGACAGTAACCCATTTTCCCGAACCAAGGCGTGTATATATCGCATTTTTTCCCTTAAATCGCAGACATAGTCTTGTACGGTCTTTGGTTCCTCCGGTGACCCTCCTGTCAATAGGTCTACTGGTATTCGTAGTTCTCTACCGTAATTGACATACGCCGGGGTAGCTTTTATGCTCTCGTGCTCGGCGGTTCGGTACGACAGAAGGAAGAGTGGTATATACTTGTCCCAATCCTTTTGTTTGTCGTCTACCAATTTCGCCAAATGCCTCTCAAGGGTCTGGTTAAACCTCTCAACCATTCCATCAGACTGTGGATGGTACGCGGTAGTCCTCGTCTTATGCATGCCCAAAATTCTGCACACTTCCTGGAATACTTGCGATTCGAAGTTCCTGCCCTGATCAGAATGGATTTCTAGAGGCACACCAAAGCGACATATCACTTCTTCGACTAACTTAGAAGCGACTGTTGTAGCTTCTTGGTTCGGTATGGCGAACACTTCGGGCCATTTGGTGAAGTAGTCAATGACGACCATAAAATACTTGTTTCCCGATTCCGTTACAGGAAATGGCCCAGCTACGTCAACTGCAATTCGTTCCCACGGTGCACCGACGTTATACAACCGCAGGTTCCCACGGCTCCTGGTCTGTGGTCCTTTTACAGCAGCGCACGTAGTACATTTGCGGCACCAATCCTGTACATCATCTCGACAATGCAACCAGTAGAATCGTTCTCGCACTTTTGTTAACGTTCTCTTGACACCTAGATGACCTCCTGATATGCCATCATGTATTTCGCGGAGAACGTCTGGTACTCTCGTTCTTGGGACAACTATCTGTAGATGGAACTCTCTGCCGTTAGCCTTCTCCCATTTCCGGTAGAGTATTCCGTTTTGGAGTATCAGACTGTCCCATTGCGCCCAGTACGCTTAAGTGACAGCGCCAGTGGGTGCAACCTCACTCCAGGTCGGTTTGACGTCACCCCGTTTCTTCCATGTGATGATGTGCTGAAGGTCGTCATCTCTTTCTTGAGCCTCCCTCATGGCATCATTCTCCCAGAGACCCAAAGGACTTGTTCTCGTTAGCTTTAATGTTACTTCCTTAGATTCCTGTTTAACACAATGTTTGCAGTCTTCCGAACACGGTCTTCGTGAGAGTGCGTCGGCATTCCCATGCGTCTTTCCGCTGCGGTGTTCCGTCTTGAAGTCATACTCTTGGAGCTGTTCAATCCATCGAGCCACTTGACCTTCCGGGTTCTTGAATTGCAGTAGCCACTTCAAGGCTGCGTGATCAGTTCGCAGTAAAAACTGTCTCCCGATGAGGTATTTGTTGAAATGTTGTAGCGTCTTTACAACAGCCAAGAGTTCTCTTCTTGTCACACAGTAGTTTCTCTCTGGCCTAGATAAAGATTTGCTGAAATATGCGATAACAACTTCTCTCTCGCCCTGCTTTTGAGATAACACCCCTCCAATGGCCGTGTTGCTTGCATCCGTGTCGACTATAAACAGGCCTTCAGTTTGTGGATACCCCAGGATTGGTGTTTCACACAGATGTTTCTTCAGTTTCTGAAAAGAATCTTCACAAGTCTCATCCCAACTAAATTGTCGTTTATCTTCTGTCAGCCGATGTAATGGCTTGGCGATCTCTGAGAATCCCTTAACAAAACGCCTGTAGTATGAGCATAGGCCGAGGAATGCCCGCACTTCGGTTTTGTCCTTAGGGGTAGGCCATTTTTGAACTGCTTCCAGTTTCTCCGGGTCTGTTTGAATTCCATCCCTGGAGATAACATGGCCGAGATAATTGACCTCACTCTTGAATAAACGACACTTTTTCGGGTTTAACTTTAATTTGGCTCCCTCTATTTTGGCGAAAACTCGCTCCAAGTTTCGCAAATGGTCCTCGAAGTCACGGCCGACAATGATGACGTCATCTAAATAGACTAAGCAAGCCTCTCCAACTAAGCCTGCCAGTACACACTCCATGAGTCGCTCAAACGTGGCAGGTGCGTTGCACAATCCGAAGGGCATGACGTTAAACTGCCATAACCCTTTACCGGTCGAGAAAGCTGTCTTCTCCTTGTCATTTGGATGAATTTCCACCTGCCAGTATCCAGATTTTAGGTCTAGGGTTGAGAACCATTTCATGCCACTCAAGGTATCCAAGGTGTCGTCGATTCGAGGTAACGGGTAACTGTCCTTCTTAGTGACATCATTGAGACGATTATAGTCCACACAAAATCTTGTGCTACCATCTTTCTTCTTCACTAATACAACAGGTGAGCACCACGGACTTGCAGACGGTTCAATAATCTTATTCTTTCTCATATCTTCCAAAAGGCCTTCAACTTCTTTTTCCTTTGCAATTGGTATCCGTCTTGCTCGTTGACGAATTGGTCTCTCGCTTCCGGTATCTATCCTGTGCTGAACCATCGACGTTCTTCCAAGGTCCCCTTCTTGACTGGAGAAGATATTCGCGTAGCGCTGTAAAAACTTCTTAGCTTTCATGCTTTGCGAATAAGTCAGAGTACTCTTGCAGTCATCGAGTAGCTCAGTCACTAACCCGTAGTTGTTGCTGTTTGTTGAGTCTGCGCTTGTCATCGAACTACACTTTTTCATCCAGACAACTTCGTCGCACTTTCCAATGACGTCACCTTTGTTCAAGCAGATCTCGCGATCACCAAGATTCACAACCTTGACCACAGCGTTACTGCTTCCACTAACAAGGGTTCTCGCCGTCATCAGTTTTTGCGCCGATGTCTTGGTAGGTGTGTCTTCGATCAACACGCATCTGTTTGAATTTTTCTTAGCAGCTGGCTGCAGTTTCACCAGCACCAGAGCTTCCTCTCGTCCAGGTATAACGACTTTCTTTACGCATGCGACTTTCCCGCAGGCGCCTCCAAGAATGAAAATTTCATCTTCACCACACTTGAAAACTCCGTCAGCGACATTGATTCCGCAGTTGTGTTTCTTCATGAAATCCACACCCAAGATGCAATCACCCATAATCTCAGCCACGATAACGTTATGAGAGAATGAAGACCCCCCTACGTACATCGTAACTGACATTTCTCCCAGGACGGGTATTGGCTGACCGGAGGCAGTAAGAAGCCGACAGTTAATTTTCCTCTTGTGTCTCCTTGAGGCTTTTACCAGATTTGGGTTCACTATTGTTCTAGAGGCTCCTGTGTCTAGAGTCATTTTGCAATCCGTCCCGTTAATAGTCCCCTGAATCGCAAGACTATTTCCGCTGCATGCCTGGGAGATAACAGTTATCGGGGCTTCCTCCGTGTCAGCCAGTACTCGCCCCTTAGTCCTGGCTGTTATTCGTTTCCCTGATCCCGGGCAGAGGATGAAGCCACTAGCTTCTTCAGTTCTTCTATTTGTTCCTCGATCCTTTTCATCCTTGCCGTCTGGGTCTCCTTTTGCGGAGAGTTGAGTTGAAGATGGCCCCTCTCGCCGCATTTGTAGCACATGACTCCAGAATTTCTCTTCGTAGGAGCCTTAACCTCCTTGACTTCTTCAGAGACCTCGCGGATCCTATGGGTCTGCCGTATGTCATGGCGAACAGCCTCGACCTCCAAAGCATGCGCCAATGCTTCCTTTAGCGAGGTATGGTGACGAAGCCTCACTGCAGCCCTGACCTCCAGGTCTTTGATTCCGTCTACAAATGCTTGAACAACATTCCTGTCTGCCATCTTGGTGTCTGCTCCCGGGTGTGCCTTCCTGACGAGTTTTTCAATTTCCAACGCCCATTGTTGTAGTCCTTCTCCTGAGCGTTGGACTCGGTCACGCAGTTGGGCACGGAACACGTGCTCCAAGTGTCGCTCCCCATATCTGGATTCAAGTGCCTCCATCAGGTCTTGGAACCAATTTCCTGTATGTGGCAGTGCTTCCAGGACCGACAAAGCTTGCTCTCTGAGCGCAACAGTGAGAGCGGTCAAGCATTGTTCTTCTGTCCATCCGTTGGCAGTAGCAACAGTCTGGAATTGTTGACGATAAGCGTTCCAAGAAGTAGTGCCATCGTATGGTGGCACTTTCACTCTTGGTCCTTGCGCCACTCCGGTAGTTCCACTAGACATCGCAACTTCCGTGGTTTCCAGGCGCACTACTTTCTTCTGTAGTTCAGCGAGGCCGGTTTTCACATTTTCAACGTCCAATCCTAACCCGGTAACTCGTTCTTCCACTACGTCGACATCTTTTCGAAGTTTAATCACAGTGTCACTAACATCATTTATAGCCCGAAGCGCTTTTTCTTGGAGGTCTTTTTGTTGCTCTTGTGTTTCTCGCATCGCTCTGATTTCAGCCTTTTGAAACTCTTGTAAAGCGTCGAGCTTGCGTTCGTGTGATTCCTGTAAAGCGCCGAGCTTGCGTTCTTGGGATTCCTGTAAAGCGCCGAGCTTGCGTTCTTGCGATTCCTGTAAAGCGCTGAGCTTGCGCTCTTGCGATTCCTGTAAAGCGCCGATCTTGCATTCTTGTGAATCCTTCATTGCCTGGATTTCAGCCCTCTGCAGCTCCATCAATTCAATTATACTTCCTAATTGAAGAGTTACTTGAGATGCTGTAGATGGTACGGTGCTGCTGGTAGGCGTGGCTTGTCTGGTGGGCGTGGCACGGTGGGCGGGGCCAGTGGGCGTGTCCCGATGGGCGGAGCCAGTGGGCGTGGCTTCGACCAAAGTGGGAGGGGCTTGGTGGGCGTGGTCAGTGGGCGGGGCCTGGTGGGCGGGGCCAATGAGTGTGGCTCCGCCCACAGTGGGCAGAGCTTGGTCCTCAGTGGGCGTGGCCTTCGCAGCTCGTGCCCTTGTCCTGACGCCCTCCTGGAAGTCCTCTCTCGGAGTCAATGGCATCTCCAAATTTCACTTCCGACACCAGTTGTTACGTGTTAAGGTTCGTCGAACTTGGAGAGAAAGACCTGCTGACTCTTTTGAAGACTTTATTCACTAACACTAGCACTACACTAACACTAACACAAACACTAAGCACTAAGTCCAAACACTAAGCACTCACGATGTATTAGGTCGTCGCCAAGTCGTAGGTTTCACTAGTTTTCACTCTTAGAGTCGCTTAATCGTAGCCCAAAAATGAACTGAGATCGCTCACGCTCCTGCGGCTATTTATATGAGTCGTAAGGAACTCGAGAACATTCCAGAAATCACTAAATAGTTCCAGAAAGCCCCGCGGTTCTTTCCTCCAACGCCATCTAGTATTGAGTAGGGGTTTCGTGTGTCCTTATTGTAAACCCTTCTACAAAGTGGTTTTACTAGTTGACGCTCGATGGCGGTCATTACTCTGTCCGTTCGTAACAATAACAAAATAAAATAGAATGTAAAAGTCTGGCATGTCGCATCGTCGTTTCTATGTTACAATGTTTAGTTTCATTGACAGATTTATTGTGATTGTTCTGTCACAGAGGGACCGGCGGCGGACGGTTAACTAGTTAATAACTTTGTTACTCGATGAGGGGCGAGATGCTCTGTACTCGTAATTATTTGTAAATTTCGTAGACACTAAAAGGTTATTCTGTGCTACACTAGCGTACATTCAAGTTTATATCAAACCACTATCGAAGACATTGCAATTCCAATATCTGGCTATCGTATAGGAGTTACAACGCGCTCAAACGGCACGAGGACGAAAGAAAAACGTATGAATATTATCGGGACGGTGAATTCGTGATGATTGTTTTTATTTACTTTGTCCTCCGTTTCCGTGTCGTCGGAACACCCCATTAAGTTATGACAAACTTGCTTTCCCTAGGCGGCTCCACTCGCGTGTACTACGCAGTTGTGCTGGGACCCCTTTAATCGAGATATAAAGTAGCCTATGGAATTCTTCAGCTTGTAAATTATATATATCAAAAAATCATAGAGGTCCAGGTACAACTGTGTAGTCAACGCGAGCGGAGCCGCGGGCGGAAAGCTAGTATGAAAATAAACTATAGCCCATTTTACTCGTTGATAATATACCTTTCTACGGAAATCGGTCCAGTAGTTGATAGGTTTATTTGTTACAAACAAACAAAGAAATATTTTATTTATAAAAATTCTATTCTTTTCTGTTTATAATATAGTAGTGTAAATAGGAGAAAAATGGACCTGGAAGAAAAACATTTATTTTTGGGTGCAGAAATAGGAGCCTGTGTCCAACGGTAATCGGGAAAAAAATTAAAGTTACAGTCACTCAAAACTACAAACTGTTAAAAATCCATTAAACCGTTGAAGCGTACCATAGAAATAAGCATACACACCCCCTTTCTGGAGCAATCGGGTAAAAAACTAATTTACGATGTAGACACAGAAGTCACTTTTTTAAAGTTCTAGTATTATCGGTGAGGCAAATTATAACAGAAAGAAGAACACGACAAAAGCAATAGTTCGAAATACCTTTTCCCATGGTATGAAGTTAAAGGTCAGAATATTGCCAAGGACAATGTTAGTTGACATATTTTCAAATGAACGACTAATAATTTCATAACGGAACACACGTCTCGACATCTCTAACAAAAAAATAGGTTATGCCGTTTGGTTTCAAATGCTTAACTTGATTTATGTTGTCTCATTCAAAGGTTGACATACACGGACGTGGGTTTTCGACTTACAATAGGGAGTCAGAGAAAGAAAATCTGCATTTAAAGAGTTGAGCTATTTAGACTTGGTAACGCTTCTCTATGGTTATTCAACTTCAAAAATATGGTAAGTAAATAAAATATCTTCCCTTAACAGCGGACGTCACGTTCTATTGGCTTAAGTACGATATCCATGTCAAAGAAGAGAAATCCTGGCAGACCATCTGATAGGAGAACGGTAGACCAAACCAAACAGCTATTGGATGAGGATGTTATTGTAAATGATACTATGTGATAATGTGAGGGAAACCTTTGTCTAGAAATGGAATGCTCTGTTAAAATATTATTAATCTTTGACTAAAAAAGCATAAATCCAAATACTGAAAAAATTACCCATAAATTTGGACCTAAATTTACTCCTAAATATTTCAATCGAGCAACAACTAATGTCTATCAAATTCAGCTGGCAATATTATATATGATGTCATTCAAAACAGGACTCTAGGTTTTATATTAGGGGCCGCTCAAGTATTACGTAAGCAGATTTTTGCAATTATCAACCCCCCCCTTACCCTCATCGGCAAAAGTAAGCAAAACTCTTACCCCGCCTCCCTATAGTGCTTACGTAATACTTGAACGGCCCCTTAGTTGTAAATATGGAAATGCAATTGTATTATGGAATTGTACTTGAAATTACTCTTAGGTAATATTAGACAGAATAACAAATGATTTTAGATGAATCTGGCAGCTAAATCTACCCTCAATTGAGAGACCTTAATATTCTTGACATCCAAATCGGTAAGGAAATGTACAAATAAAAATATCTACACATTTCACACTGGACATGACTATTCAGTAACATAGAAAATGAAAACACGCATTGTATACTCAATACATTTGATTACACAAATTTGATTCTTGGGTATCTACTATATCTCTGAAGTTGAAAGGTTAGAAATAACAGTATTTCAAAGGTATAGTAGATTTCGCGTTTTCCATGTTTTGGTTCTTTTACCATTTCAAAGACATTTTCATGTCAAAAGTGTTCACAAGGCTGTCCTTTCAAACACCATTTTTTACCCCCAAAAACATGTTTTCTTTTTAGATTTTTTCGAAATATATGCAACTTTTTCAAAAATGTTTAAAAACAAAACTAAAATTCTCAATTGCAGGTCTTCCCGAGATAGTCACTTTACCATCAAAATCATCTCTCTATTCCTTCAACTTTCAGAGACAAAGCGTAACATTTCAAAAATAATACAAAATTAAATAAATGCACTGAGGCTAAATTAAACGAGATTTGTAACAACGCAAAATTCTAATTGACTGACTGGATCGAGTGGCTAAACACCCTAACTGCAGAACTGACGGTAGCGGGTTCGGGAATATTCGTGTGCATTAACATGTCTAAATATATTCTGATATAGTATATAAAAAATATATCCAAGCATGTATATTAGTTGTCCCGTACCCATAACACAGGCTCTACGGCTCTGCCTAGTTTGGGACTAAATGACCGCATGTACGATGTCCCAGGTATTAACAAACAGAAATTATAACTATAATCAAGAAATTTTTTTAAGTAAACTTTAACTTTCAGAACAAGTAACTAACACCAGGAAAGGATTAAAGTACTAAAACGATGTCAAAGCATAAAATCGTAACATCAAAAAGAAAACTTATACTAAGGATCTTTCGGGGTTAGCACGTGTCATGCATTCAGAATCGTGACTCCATTCATAATGCGTGTTCGTCAGATACTTGGCACGCTCATGTAAACTACGTTACATTATTAATTAGGGAGTGAAAGGTCAATGATTTCGTTGCTATTTATTTAATAAAGGCGTGGCTATAATTATAGATACAGTTATGAAATGGCTCTATAAGAAAAACCACTCTAAAAAAGTGCATTGCACCGTTCCAGTATGAAATGCGCTGGACAATTTAATAATAATTTTCGTGGGAGTGTTAATACAAGTTGGGTAGGGACTACATGGTATAGCGCTACATGTGGACTGTGCTCATATTACATTTTTATTTTACAAAGGAGTAGATATATTATTTTTTCGAGCCATTTGTTTCTGATTGACATGTTTTTTTCTTTTGTTT
Source organism: Luffia ferchaultella (assembly GCA_949709985.1). Taxonomy (NCBI): domain Eukaryota; kingdom Metazoa; phylum Arthropoda; class Insecta; order Lepidoptera; family Psychidae; genus Luffia; species Luffia ferchaultella. The sequence goes on from OX453262.1 coordinate 8,281,175, forward strand.
ATGTAAATAATAAAATATAAAAAGTGAAAAAAATCATAATATTTTTTGCCATGCAACCACCGTATCGGACACCGTACTATAGAAGCCACGCATATTAGATACCCACAGCTATTTATTTGGCCTGTGTTATTAGCGAATAGGTACGTTGAAAAGAAACCTACTGACCCTCCTCATGAAAACGATCTGTTAAAGATTTTCAATGTTAAAATAATTTAGAGAATCTGTACAAAAATATTTTTGATTAAATGATATACTTAAAGATTATGGGACCGTATAAGTATACCACTTAAAACGAATCTGAATAAATGGTTTTAACTTGTATACTTCGTAATGCATTTTATTGCTAACGGCAGGTGTTGTTTCATATCTAAAAGATTTAAGTACTTACTAGTTTTTACTTCACTTTTAGTAGAATAAAACCACAGGGTTTTGGGGTTGAAAATTATTTGGGGTAAGAGGCATACCCCCTAAACCGCTCCCCCTCCCAAGCAAGGAGATAAGATTAGTTTTTTTACAAGCATTTTTCTATGTATAAAAGAGCGACGCATCGTTTCATCCGTTCATCCAGAAACGTGTACAAAAACTGGCGGAGGGAATCGAGGGGTGTAAGAATATTCCTCGATATAAATTTTTGTTCTAAATAACGAAAAACATCTAAAATATGTATGTGCCAGCTGTACAGTGTACAGGTAATCCAAGAAAAACTGGTGCAAGTAATTTCCTAATACACATCTATATGTGCGTAAGGAAAATAAAATATATCATTTTGTTCCTTGCTTCCTTGCTTCCTTGATAAGCACATATTACACATATATCGCTTATGCCATCTTTCTTTGGACTATCATGGCATTCCTGACCCTTTTTAAACAAAACATTATCAATTAAGCGTCCACAAACATAACAGTGACGGAAGGGGAGTAACAAGCCAACCCTGAAGTCTTTTGATCAACTTAAAACTCAACCAAGATAAGTTGATTGTCCACCATTTCTAAATTGGCAAGTTAGGTTAGGTTTGTTTATGACAATACGAGTAGCTGAGTGGAAAGTGACACCCAAAAGTCTTTTTGACCAATTTGAAATTGAAATTATTGATATTAATCCAATTTTGTCTAAAAAATCTATATATTGAGATTATATCGGAAGATTTTTTAAAATATTAAATACTCTAAATACATATTTTCGCTGAGGGAGGGGTGCTATAAGGGAGAAGCTCTGCCCCTTCTTTTTCCTGACTCAAAACTCTGGCGGATAGATTTGAATTAAATTCTTAGTTTGTTAGTTGCCTCATAAGAGAGTGATTAATAGAACTCCTGTCTAATATTTATAACTAACCAGTCAAAACTTTCTCCATATATTTGAGTATATTTTTTGGCTGTATTCCAATTAGTATTTCGGTTAGAATACTTTATTTACTATATATATTTATACGAGGTTAATACACTGTTTACTTGTATATTTCATTCGAAGCAGAATCTATAAATAAATATGTACACTTCACATTTTATTTTCACAAAAAAAAACACTAATTTCTATTTTCGATTCGATTGATCGGCCACATTTCGAAGTTCGCGTTCGCAACACTTCACTTTGCATTCTATACTATGATTGACATATCTGTACGGATTTGAATTTAGAACACAACAACAGCACTAGAGACAGGTTGTATACAATACTGAGTATACGGTCACTACTGGCAGTTAACTTTGAATTAATTTAATGGTGACGTTTGAAATCGATTTGTCGAATTCAAATATCGAAAACTAAATTGGAAGCGATTTTAATTTGAATCGCGTTAGCGCGGGCCGGCGCGTCGCGACGCCCGCGTCGACTGGCGCCTCCCATCGGATGCCTGCCAGGGGATTCCGAACGGGAGAGAAAATAAAGACACACGTGAAGTACGTAATGTCTTATATTTTACGCTAGATTATATATCAACATTAGGAATATAACAAAATGCTCTAGAGGATTTAGGTCAGTATATTGTATCTGAGATTTCCCTTTTTACAATAATATGTACATATTACATAAACAAACCCACACTTGTTTCTCGGAAAGGTAAGTAGAAACTAAACATTTACACAATTGTTTAGAACGTGATTAACTTTCAAAGCAGATATTCGAAAATTTCGTTTGTGACTGAAAATGAGTTGAATGAATTTCCTTCCGTTTCAGGGAAAGCTATAAATAGATGTATACGTATCTACGCGTTCCTAATGTCTCAAGCGTACAATAAAAATAATTTACAGTTCTGTTACAAGATATAACGTATTCAGAAGTATTAAAATACTTATCTTTACAGACGTCCAATTCAACTTGAAACAGACACGAGTGTCTGCTTCATGAGAAAATAAGATGGCGACCTAATTTCATTTTATAAGTGGCCACACGCACGCGTTGTTTTTGGTTTAGTTATGTTATTTTCATTAAAATATTTATATTTTGGTTTCTTATTTGAACAGTAATCACCTTTTAGTACATACAAAATTAAAGGTACACTGAGTTATGGAGCTACTGGCAGTACCATGAATTTAGATTTACCTACAAAGCCTTTCCATACTTTATATCTACCGAAACATTCAGCGCCTAACAAGTGCATTGCACATAAAAACCTAGTTTAAACGTTCATTTCATTTTTTGTATTAATTTTGAACTGACAAACTTATTGTTCAAACTGGTTTAAACACTGTATTGTAATATATAGCCAATAGCACTGCTAATAGTAATATTGACGTCTGACCTCAGGATTTTTTTTAAACTGATAATCATAACAGTACGAATTGACTAGAAGCTCTCTTCTGCATTTACCGTCTAACCACTCATACTCTAGCTAACTCGTGTAAGATGGCCAGTCATTGTCTGTTATTCAATATATCTTTCCTGTAGTTTAACATTATTGCAACTTATTATTATAGAAACATCTCTTGTATTTTTAATTCAATTCGATTATCTATTTTATGGTTTAATGACGCTCAAGTGAACAGCAGTCGGAAAAATGAAATTCTTGTGCAGTTTAGCAATATTACGTTGCCTAGGATGTAAAGCTAAACAACACCACTCGGTGTATCTTTGATGTGCCGCCGTTTTCCCACGACATCTTTGGATACATCATTTTTCTCAAGGACTTCTTGAGTCTCAGGAAGAAAATACAGTTGAAACAGTCCATACAGCACGCCCGGCCAAGCTAGATGCAGCTACTGTTTTCGTTTTTGCTCTATTATCGAAAAGTTCGATATCGATACACGTTATTCGCTCGATCGTTAAATATTTCGTATTTTCTAGATATGAAGTTTTAATTAAATCTTGGATTCACTTTTTGTACCTGGCTGGCTTTAATACAATTCAAAGTTAACATTGACGAAGTAGTTAACAACAAAAACAAGTAAACTTAGCTAAAATATATTAAAAAAAAAACTAGTTTCTGTTATTTTTACATTGTTTTTCAGTCTACGGAAATGAGTGAAAGTGCCTACGAATTTCACTACGTTATGAAATTTTATTAAATACCACCGTACAATATAAAAACGAGAAAAAAAATCACCTTTGTTGTATGGCAGCCCCTCTTAAATATTAATTTTATTTTAATTTAATTATTTATTTTTAAAGTGAATAATATAACTTAATATTCTGTGAATATTTCAAGCGTCTACCTTTTGCCGTTATCAATATTGAGCAAAAAAACAAAAAAAAATCACGTTTGTAGTATGGGAGTTCCCATTAAATATTTCTTTTATTTTAATTTAATTATTTATTTTTAAAGTGAATACATAAATAAAATATATTCTGTGAATATTTCAAGCGTCTACCTTTTGCCGTTATCAATATTGAGCAAAAACGAAAAAAAAAATCACGTTTGTTGTATGGGAGCCCACTTAAACATTTATTTTAATCGGTTTTTTAGTATTTGTTGTTATAATAGCAACAGAAATACATCATCTGTGAAAATTTTAACTGTCTAACTGTCACGGTTCATGAGATATATCCTGGTGACAGACGGGCATACGGACAGACAGACAGACGGACTGACGGACAGACGGACGTATAGCGGAGTTTAGTAATAGGGTCCCTTTCTCCTAGGACCTAGGTCTTACCTTTTAGGTACGGAACCCTAAAAAGAGAGAAGATTACGACACAAGCCGCAAAGAAAATTATTGTCATTATAGAGTATGACATAGTGCGGTATCAGTAAGTAGCACAAAGTCGCCTTGCCACGAATAAAGTTGACGGCATTTATGAAAAACTTTTCCCCACTTAATATTTAGGCATCTTGGATGTAATAGAACGTGGTAAATAAAACAATTTACGAACTCCAGTCTGTCTGTCTGTCTGTCTAGATACATTTGTGTGAAGAATCCAAATAGGCTTAATACCCAATCGAGATACACACAACAAAACAGAATTTCACAGACATAGAGTCGAATCAGAGTGAATTGTTGAAATCGGGTGGATTTCGTTAATTCAAGTCTATGAAACTAATTCGGTAATTCGATTTTCATACAAACTCAGCATATAAATTACAAAATAAATCTAAAAGCTCATGACAAATCAGATTAGCAATTTACCTACAGACTAGGTAGGAGTTTAGTGCGGTCATTGGATTGTCACGCTAGGCGAAGGTCAGAAGTCAAGCTTTTGTTGTAAAAATGTAAAATTAAACACGCAATATAATAGAGATTAATAAAATTCAATTTACTTTTATTTATAATTAAATTTAGTTTATATTAAATTTACTGAAAACGTATACGAACCTGTTTATATTATAATTCATAACCATGTTGTCTTTGGCGTGATCTGTGCTGTAACCTGAAACAATGACAAATGGGTGTAAATATTTTGAAATATTTTAGAGACTTCCAATACCTTTTTCTCTTGTTGACCCTTAATAAAAAATTACTCACTAAAAATTATTTACTTAAATTAATAAACTATTATCCTACCATATTTCCATTGCCCTGCTCCACTGTAGCCATTTTCTCTATCACTTAATTTTGCCTCCTCTACTTTTCTTTCTTTTTTTTTTTTAATTTTTTTATTTGACTGTTCGACTGGCCGAGTGGTTAGAGACCCTAACTGCGGAGCCGAGGGTCACGGGTTCGATTCCCGCCCGGATTAAATATTTGTGGTGCATGAACATGTCTATTTGTTCCGTATTTGGGTGTAAAAGTATCTATATTTTACATAAAAAAAAAAGAATATTTAAATATTGTGTATTAAATATTATACACAATATATAATAATAATATAATATAAATATTAAATATTTAAATATAATTTAAATAAAAATCTGTGACAAGTGCAGCCCGGTTTATGAAGCCAAAATCGTAATTAAAAAGGAACTGCTATGCTGGAACTACGAAAAGTTGGAAAACATTCTCAAAATTACTGGTTCTTGGGGTTATTTCGGAGTTTTCATATTTTTGGAGCTTTCATATCCTCGCATGCGCAACCTTACGATAGGAATATGCAGACACTCATACATGTATGCACGCACTGGCAAACACGCATGCCCGCACATACACACACACACAAACACACGCGAACAACCACACGCACTCACACCCACTCATACACACCCACATTCATCTCCTCACTCACTCAAATACACATGTAACGACTTTGGAGCTGCAGCTACTCTTGTCCACTTGCGGTACAGAACTTTTGAGTTGTAATTTAATATATATTTATTGTCCACTTATTGATTAGTCGCATCTTTAGTGTGTCATTTGTCAATTCGATTTTGACTCGCACAGTACAGGCCTAGCATAGTGTGGGGTTCATTGGTAGAATTATATTGTATGATGGTTACATAAATAAATTTAAAAAAAATCATTTATATCAGTTGTCTAGTACCCCATAATACAAGCATAATACTTGCTTACTTTGGGACTAGATGGCGCTCTGTATGCTGTCCCAGATATTATTATTACTATATTTATAACTGTATCTAAGTTATAACTCGTAATACTTTTAAATAGGTTTAAATCTTAATGTGGTTGCGGTTTAAAAAAGGAACGCCATTACATCACAGGCACGCGCTAGCATCGACCGCAAAGCATCATTCTAATGATGTAATAAGGATTTTGAACTCTGTGATAGTTTCCTTAGTGTAATTAGCTATAGTCAATTTCACACGCATTACGGTAACTGGCGTATTTTTAAGAAATGACGCAGTATTATAGTACAAAGTCATACCACACTTCGTAGGTATATGTTATAGAATCATCATCATCATCAGCCCATTTTTACCCCACTGCAGGGGCTTAGGCCTCCCCCAGGGTGAGGAGGGGGGCTTGGAGCTTAAGTCCACCACGCTGCTCCACTGCGGGTTGGAAACTGTAACGACCGCCATCTATTGACAGCGTCCGGCACCGACTGCTTAACGTGCCCTCCGAAGCACGGTGTCAGTGATATTGTGTACTTAAGTCAGAAAACTCATTGGTAAGTACACGCCCGGATTCGAACCATGGCCCAATGGGGCCTTATAAATTTGAGACAGGTTCGTTGCGCTCTGGGCTATCACGACACTGTTATAGATTATTGTTTGAATAATCACATGAATTGTAGAATAATAAGAGTTTCATTTCTTATACCTACGAGTCTTGTCCGGTACGTCAAATCCACTCGATTTTTATTATTTTTTTCGTAGTGTTATGAATTATTTTAGACACGTGGGATTATTCATAACTTAGATCACACATATTTCATGATTTTTTTACTATACTCGCCCTTGTCACAGGTAATTACATGACCCCCCCCCTCACCCTGCCATAATGTCACACAATTTGCAATATTAAATCTGAAACCAGTTTTTAAACAGTACTTACGTAATTTAAAAAAAAATTACGAATTAATAAAATACCAACAGGTTTAATACAATTTCAGACTAAGATTATTGCATATAACTTTCGTTTTTGCAAACAAATGAATTTAAATTTTTTGGTTCTTAAATGTGACTCCTAGGCCCCTGTCATACAATGTCACACTTTCTCCCCCCTCCCTCCGTCCACGTTAATGTATGACGTAATGTTAGAAAATTTGAAATGACCCTTAATTTGTTTGAAAAAAATATTTAAATTATTATCCAATTATGGTACTATAAAGTGTTTGTACGATTTTTCTACATACAAAAAAATTTATATCCATTAATAATTGTAACAAAATTATAGATCGAGAAATGTGAAGTTTAAATTTAACACAAATTAAGAGTAAACCACAAGAACAAATTTATCTCAAAAACATTTTGAGTTCCTACAATAAAAATATTATTAAATCTGGTCACAGAGTTTAGAATACGGGTCATTTCGAAGTCTATATATCCAGTAATACTCATTTCACAAGAAATTCTAGAAATATGCTACATTACCGTTGAAAAGTGATAGAAATGCACGTCCACAGCAATTTAAGCCCCGGTAAGAAGCTTAATTACCATTACGTAAATTCTCTACGTGTTTAGGAAACCAAGCGCAATCACGGATATGACGGGCATACCTTTGACGCTTTTTGTACGGATTCGTTGTGGTTACCAAAACGGTCACCGATTTCAAACGACAAAAACTTTCGATAAAAGTAAAAAAAAAATGTGAGCCATCACGGAATACCTGGCAGATGTGAAACATCGAGTTTGTACAAGTAATATGTATAAAAGACAATATTTCCAAGCAACTAAATAAGTATGGCATAATGAAAATTTTAATATTACGAATTTTTTACAGAAAATGATGACTATTTATTTAATAAACATTTATTTTCATGAAATATAAAAATTAAAAATTCAAAAATTTATTTCAAGTTGCGACAACTCAATTCTTAAAGATAGTCTATGTCACGACGCGCGACGGCGCGCCCCACTATAGCTTATGCTAACATATAGTTACTGGCAGGCAGTCGGTCAGTTGATTCGATATTTATGCGAATTAAAAAAAAAACTATACGTAATATTTAATAATTTACTGAATAAAAAATACTTAAATAAACAAAAATAAACAAAAAATATTAATAAAAGGAACTTATGAATTGATACCCTACTCTAAATACATAAAGTCGTTTTTCCTCTAAATATATAGCGTGGCGACGCGTCGCCACGGCATGCGTCGCCGCCACGCCAACAATCAGTTTTATACCCCCGCCAATAGATGTTTCACATCAAAAATGCAAATAATCAAATTAATTATACGAAGTTTACAATGCTAACAAATGTGTATATTAAGAGATGCCATAACATATAAATTTCAATATTTTATTTAATTATGGATTAACAATGAAAAACGAAACACACAGCTTTATATCTCTATTGGCTACTGCATATGATGAAAATACCATGGAAAATATAAAGTAGGTGTTCCGCTTTCAGCACTTTAATAACGGTTTTCTACATTACCTGTTACCTAATAGCATCAATAAAAACGTCAAAAAATAATAATAAATTACTATTTTACTTTTAAATGAATTTGAAATTGTTTGCTTACATCATATTAAGAGCTTTATTTAGATTATTAAGGTACAATTTTCTATACAATATTGTATAGCCCACTAATGTTATATGTTAATCAATAAAAGATTCTAATGCGTGCAACAGAGGGCTCAATTTGTTTTAAATTCGTCAATTCGTAAGCAAGCAGTGTCGAATCGCATTTCCCGTTCGCCTGCTCGAATTGCGTTACAGGATACTCTAGATGTAATGAGTGGACCACCGTCGAAGAGTCGAATCGAAATCGATAGAGAAGCTTCACATAATCGTCCGTGCATACGCATAGCATAGGTTAATAACGATTATGTAACAAGGGGTAACGTGTTATCAGAATAATGACATTTCAAGTGTAGTCAAAAAAGTTCGAATGCTACAACATGAATATAGCTTTGAAAATAAAATCTATAAATTTCGCGCTTCTCGCAACTATCGGAGGACATTGTAAATAAACATCAAAAATAAAAACTTATAACACATTTTTGTCAAATAATTTTATTAAAATTTTTAAACGAAGTCCGGCCCGAGAAATGATTTTCAAGGTGAAACAGCGCCGCGGTTACGGGAGCAATCACTAAGTTTCTTAAAGACATTTTGATTTGACTGATTTAGGGGCAATATACGTATTTAATAAAGATAACGATAAATAAAAAAAATATGAAGATTTAAATAATTTATGAATTTTAAGGTCATGAAAATAAACTCAATTTTCAAAACAATGTAGTAATTATAAATATTAAAGTCGGTCAAGTAAATTAATAAACATGGACAAACTGATAAATTAAAAAAATAAATGTTGGTAGTAAAATTGAAGTTGTTAATTAATTTTGTTTAAAACTGTCTAAATAACAAAAACTCACCCGAATTTGCCAGCAAGGGAGTTTTGCAAGTATGTGTTTTTAAAGGAATCTTAAATTTAACAAGTAGGTAATAATAATAAATAGAACAATAATAAATAGAAAATAATGGATAGACTGTACAACTAGAAAATCGACGCCTATTTATTCGCGTTTTAGCGGAATTCATGTCAGAGAAACTTTGATAAACAAATACCACTACGAAAGAAAAGAAAAAAAACACCACACGCAGCTTCATAATAACTTTACGAGCATTTCATTAGCGTTCGCCTTCAAATCGGAACACTACGTCCTCACACCTGAAGCCAAAGTTCAGTGAACTGGCATTACGAACCGCATTGAATAAACAAAATGTAGGTAATGTGAAACGTTTAAATGTACAGAAGTAAAAGAAATACAGCAGAATTACCGTTAAGTTTCATTGCCTCGAGAACAAAAATTGGTAATTTTTGTAAGTGTTGTAAGTAAAGCTTAAATGGGTGTACCGCATCCATATAGTCACAGCTGTTTATGGAGATTTTGGAAACCGTTATATTTTACACTGGAAATATTGGACGAAAGTGCGTCACGTAGAATGGCAAGTGCTAATGTATACATTTTATATATACGACTGTAGTGCAATACGAGATAATTAGAATATACTAACTTTTGTCTGTAGATGCGCTTGCGTGCCCACCAAATACTACAGATAAGCAAGTCTAGATGGAAAACATAATAAACGTTTTATCTTTTATTTGGGATTATATTGATACAGGATTATCGATTAAGAGTTATCGAAAGTTACGAATTATCGAGTAAGAAGCATATAAAAACCGGTCAAGTGCGAGATGTACTCCAGTACCGAGGGTTCCATACAACCACACAATATAGGTAATATTTGTGTTACGTATTTCCAAAAAAAAATAGTTAAATTTCATGATTCTAGGTCGACGGGTTTCTTTTTTACGTTTAGGGCCCGAAACCTTCAAAAAAGAATGGTATTTAAAAAAGAAAATAAAAATTAAAAAATCGATATTGACTGTTTATGGCTGGACCTTGCTACGTCATTCCATATGCTAAAATTGTACGAATACGGCTTAATTACTGTAAATTAAGTAATGCATTACATTACAATAATTTTTAAAGCAATAATCATTTATTAAATTGCGTAATGAAAGTGTATTTCTGCAACAAATTTAATATGCAATGATGTGGGCGAAGTCCGTTCTTAAAATTAATATTATCTCTATAGTGGGTGGATGCTAGCGCGATGGTAATTAACACAATAAAGTAGGTCAATACGGTCTTTGACCTCGTTAAGCTTACATTATTGTGCTATTGTTATTTACTACTCGTTCTTCCGATGAATAATCACGTCGATTTTTATTTTTATTTAATTTTTCAGATCTAGTCAGTCGATACTTTATCATCGATATAATATGATATAAACCCACAGACCAGTCAACCTATAGACCCCGCTTTAATAAACGTCAGTACGAAAACGAAATCGCAAAAAGTGGCGGGGTGCGGGGAGAGGTCGGCTAGTTTTCATTGGCTCGTTCAAAATTGACTATTTAATGGCTTCCGACGTGCTTCCAACTGACGGCTTACTAGTGATGTAGTTATGTAGTGTCACTACATAGTCTTGGCGAATGCTACTCCCTGTCAAAGCGTGGTCTTTAAGGTTGACTTGCCTGTGTATAAACCCCAAGAAAGATACAGCGCGTATAACTGTCAAAAACATAACCTTCTTTCTGATCAAGGTCGAGTACATTTCCTGCAATCACTATAGAACATAGCCGAATTAGCCGAGAACCAACTGACCGTTTAAAGTTACGTAAGAATTAAATTAGTACGTCGGATCGAGTTCAGATCTCGCGGTCTAGACTAGAGTTCACTTTCTAGTAAGTCACAAAGACCTGTTTTACGTCTAATCAGTAAGCATTAATTTTTCTAGTGGTAAACAAAAGGTTTGGTTAGAGGTCTTTAATTATTTTCCTTTATAATTAAAATTTTTATTTGTATCCTTCGAAAAATATCCGATTATTTGAAATGTACGCGTCAATTATAGAACACATTTATATCATAGTAAGTCTACCTACTGATCACCGATACGCTGCAAAGTTCCACTTATCCCGGCCGCCATTACAGTGCTTCATTTATTGTTCAGTGACAGAAGGTGTAGATTCGAGTTTTTATTAGGTCTGTGCATGTGTTTTGTTTGCGTCTATGCACACAAACGAAATTGTCTTAGCTGTCTTATTCTACACTAGAATTAAAATTATCAATCCATAATCTAGACTGAGTTTCAAATGATTACAGTATATTTAGGAAACTGTAAAATGGCTACGCGGAAAAAAAATTCAGACGATATAAAAATAATAATATTTCCCCATATTTTTAAACCCCCGACGCAAAAAGAAGGGTGTTATTAGTTTGACCTGTGTGTGTATCTGTGTATTTGTCCGTGGCATCGTCGCTCCCAAACGGATGAACCGATTTGGATGCGGATTTTTATGGTATAGGTACGTACAAATCGCGTCAAATCTTATGGCGGGTTTAAAATTCTGAATACAACGCTATAAGCGTGCTTGCGCAGGTACAGTCATATAACCTTCGCTCCACTGCGTCCCGCTACAGCTGAAATTGTTTACTGCGACGTGACTTGCGCCTACTTTCGGATCCACCATAAAGTTTGATTGTAACTGTACCTATAGTACAATTTATTTCTCGCTAGTAGGTAGTATAGGTACATAAAGAAAATTAAATCTTCAGAAAAAAATATTAGGTTTCGGGGAAAATAGAATATACCAAAAGGAAAAATAAAATTTATTTCCGCGTACTTTTTGACCTTTTCTAATAGCATTGTTTATGCCAGAGTGTCTACTTTGTAAAAAGCCTGAAGAAGAAAAAAAAATAATACTCATTCGTGGAAACACCTTCGTGGGAATCGTTCTGAGGATCACGGGAACCGCCGATAGACAATACACCATTACGAGCAACCATTATCAACTTATATGTTAATGGCTTATTATTTAGTCTCCAATTATATTCAAAAAGATAATGTTCAACTTCCTGATATACTTTTAAGACTAGAACCTAACTAAGATAAAGATTGACTAATTAGGTTTTAATTTTTGTCTGTCTGTTTCTTTGAACAATTATAACACAAGAATCACGGAAGCTATTTTGGTGATATTTGTCATGGTTCAACAAATAGGGCATTAGAAAGTATTATATTCCGTGTATTCCGTTTCCCTCGTCCTTTGCAGTCCTTCGCAGTCCGCGTGGCCTATTTACAAATATTTCTTCATTCCAATGCATCTTCATTTAGGATATGTAATTTATCAAGATATTTACCATCGATGCAAGGCGGTCATCTCTTTCTTCTCTATATATTAATACGTGAAGAAAAAACTCGGTACCTACCTATACTTAAACATATTTCGCACGGAGGAGTGTAAGATTTAGCATAGTTAAAGTTTATCAAAGAAGAAGGAATGTAGAAAACTAAAATCTATATATACGTGTTACAAAAACTGTCAATATTCAACATATAACGTTTTGTTACAGCGCCAAAAGCGCTATTCTGTATGTAGCAAATAGCCTGAGGTCTGGTGTTCCTCCGAGGTTTGTTGCAATTTGAATTGACTTACTCTAGCCTAGTCACGTTAAAAATTTTTTGGGTGGGCTGAGGTTTAGGGATGGAGACGAGGTCAAAACTGCTGTAGACGACTATTCTTCGGGAGAGGTATTGAAACTTTAGAAGATCGTTGGACTAAGTGCATACAGCTCAACTGTCATGTGTCATGTAAAAAAAAAGAAGTGATATATGTAGATTGATAAAAATTGATTGAGAGATTATGAAGGAAGATGGCGAGGTTACAAACAGAATTTTATGTTGATAAAAGAAAGGATTTTTGGGAGCGTGGTTAACTCTGTGATGTACCTTGGAGATAAAGAGGTGTTTATAATTTTAATTTGAAGAATCTCAGTTTTATGCTAAATAATAGTTCGTCATATAAAGATTGTTAAAACTGTACCTACCTATCTTGCTTAGGGAACATGACGTATCCTATATTGTAGAACCTAGATTATACTAATGATAAGATTTATTTGTAGTTTACTTTACAAGTACCACAACTTCCACACGATAGTTATAGATCCAAATTATGGCAAAGCCAATATGTTTGTTTCGCTAGCAATAATATCAGTTTTATTACACAACGGGGACTACGTCGAAAAATAAAGATAGTTTTAAAGCGATAGCATAGGTGTTTCATTGTTAGGCTATGTAGTTATTAAACCACCCTAGTATTATTGTTGGTTTCAAATAGTATGTAGGTACGATCGTGTTTCGATGACTGATGGGCGTCCAATAGTAATAATTATAGAAAGTTGTATACTAATTGCTTTCAAATTACAATATTAGAGAAATTAACACACACAGTTAACAATGGGTATGACAAAAATTTTTAACATATTTTATTTTGAAATATGGACCAATCACTCTAATCTTCTTTGCGAAGTAAAAAAAAATTATGTCTGTAATTTTACTTTTTTTTTTTTAATAACAATAAAATATCTCTGTGACGTCATCCGGACAAATATTAATTGTTTTATAAGAAATATTTTACAATCACGTTTTACTTTTGTTTTGCGGAATAAGTTCAATAGGCATGATGACAGATTTTGAAAAACTGTTCCAAAGTGTTCGGAAACGTATATTACTTACAATGAATAACATATTTCTGCTTATAATTAAGATTTAGAAGGAAAAAATTACATTTTAGTTTTCAGATTTAAAATTCGCGCCAAAACGCTTGTCAGCGTCATGGCGTCGCAAATGACGTCACGTTTGAGTAAACTTCAAGTAAACAAAACCAAACAAAACGTATTTGTAAACTCTGACGTTCCTTATACCCTCAATGAACAATTTAGTTTATTAAATATGAATTCTAAAGTGTACAGGTGGTGTGCGGTCCCTCAGTGTGATAACATATCAATAAAATCATCTGATAAGTTATTCGTGTTCATAAGTGTCGTGATAGCCCAGAGCGCAACGAACATGTCTCAAATTTATAAGGCCCCATAGGGTCATGGTTCGAATCCGGGCGTGTACCAATGAGTTTTTCTGACTTAAGTACACAATATCACTGACACCGTGCTTCGGAGGGCACGTTAAGCAGTCGGTCCCGGACGCTGTCAATAGATGGCGGTCGTTACAGTTCCCAACCCGCAGTGGAGCAGCGTGGTGGACTTAAGCTCCAAGCCCCCCTCCTCACCCTGGGGGAGGCCTAAGCCCCTGCAGTGGGGTAAAAAATGTGCTGATGATGATGATGATGTTCATTCCGCAAAAAAAAAAAACGATACGAGATAAGTGGCTTAAACTGGCAAGGCGAGATCCAACAGCAATGTTGCTTAGTACTCACCTTCATTTTTGTGAAGATCATTTCGACGTATTTCATTTACTTTGAAGATTCTAAAATAGTATATATCTTGTTTGAGGCCTAAAATTAAAATAAAAACAATCTTTTTCGAGGTTAGGTTTAACCTTGCACCACTACTGTTGTCTTAATAGGTATTTTATTTAAAATATAAATTATTCGGTATGTTTGTTAAATAATAATGTACATAAAGGTTTTGACGTTTCTAAATTCTGCTGAACAAAAATCTTTATCTGATGCTAAAAATTCTCCCAGCATTAACACATCAATTTTAGGCAAATTATCACTGTTAGCCTTAGTAAATCCTTGTTGGTAATAAGTTGTCTGGAAGAGATTGCTTTTAGTGATAACACCGCCCATTGTACCAAACTATAGTACAATAAAAAATATTATTATTATTATAAATCCTTGTTGATCCTTGACTCGCGTTATTTCATTTTCGTTTGGTTTAAATAATACGGACGGAATAAACAAAATTGAATATTTGAAAAAAACACAGCGTTCCTTCGAGTTCGTTTATTTGTTTACTCAAAAGTGACGTCATTCGCTCTGATTGGTGTTCAACATATCATGGCGGACTTTCGTATTTCGTAGTTTTATTTCATCAAAATAATTATTAATCTCGCTATTAATAGAAAAATAAATGCGTGTTTCGCATTCCATGACTCAAGTTTCATTAAATAAATATATAATTTCAGTGATTTTCAATTACTGTCATCATGCCTATTGTCCAGATGAAGTAATTTCAATATCAGATAAATTATATAATATTATCTGGCAGAGTAAAAAAAATAGATCATTCAAAAGGTTCCTTTAAATTTTAATAACCATCAGAGCAACTTAAAAATTTTGGTCCAAGCCCATTCTGGAAGGTCACGTTTCGCAACTGAAGCGTAAAAACCATAAAAGTACGATTTGACTAGAAGCCCTCTTCTGCGCTTACCGTCTAACCACTCAAACTCTAGCTAGCTGGTGCATGATGGCAAGTTTCAGTCTGAGTTTGCCGCGAGGTCACCGCGCGCCGGCCTTCACCCCCGCGATATTGCATTTGACATTTCCTATACTGTGAAGTCATATTTTTAGTTAGAAACCCTGAAAACAAACAAGTGTGATATACCGTATGTACCTACTGGTGTATGAATGTAATACTTCGCTAATTTGATTAGCGAACATTCGTGACCTGTTTATTGCTTGTTCAACTAATTACGGTTGCAAAAGTTGAATCATACCGGTAAATTCTTCTTATACGTGTTAAAGTTACAGTTTAGTTGAAATCACATCAGATAATTTTCTTTAATATAATGAGAGTGAAATTCTTTACACCGAAAAACAATTTAATATACAATCTGTATAATAGATTAAATCCAAGATTTCATTTTACATAAACAAAGACGTAATAAAAACTCTAGACTCCCTGACACTGAATAATAATCATCATCATCAGCCCGTGTCTCTCCACTGCAGGATATAGGCCTCTCCCAAGGCTCGCCACCACACACGGTCCTCCGCCTTCCGCATCCAATTACCCCCGGTATGGTGCTTCAAGTCATCAGCCCACCTGGCTGGGGGGCGTCCAACGCATCGCTTCCCAATACGTAGCCTCCACTCGAGAACCCATCTACCACATGTACCATTGAAGACTATGTACCATGGACCAAAAGAATAACCAATGAAGCACTGTAATGGCGGCCGCATAAGTATGTGTGAGTGCAATTTCGTAGCGTACTGGTTGTCGGTAGACTTACTATTGTTTGAGTGTGTGTAAGTTGACACGTGCGTACATAACCAGTTGACTTACTAAGGGTGCATCGGTAGCTAGTAGCATTCATATACATACATTTTTTTCGTTGTTGTAAATTTGTCGATGTTATTCCTGAGCTCTACCAGGAATCAAGGAATTCAAGGAATCCAAGGAATCTCCAAGGAATTAAGAATAACGGATTAACCTTGAAACGTTAAATGACACATTTATATTGAAACGAATTTCGCTGTTAGCTATCCTTTTATAGATTTGCAAACAATTGCAAAATATTGTTTGGTTCTGTGTGTAACTATTGTTTATTGCAATAAATTAATTATATTGTTTATATATAATAAATTTATTGCAGATGATTGCAGAGGTACGAATCATTAAACTTGATGATAGTAATATATTACTAATATATATATATATATGTTATAAAAATATATGTTATATATTTATAAAATCACTATAAGAACTTAGTCCAAGGAAGTTAGGGTCAGACTATGAGTCGAACCTCGTATTATTTCGGAACTTTGTTTTATAATATTTTGTAAAGTTATTCATGAAGATAAGTATTTGATAAAATTAAGCCAATCATGAACGAGTTTGGCAAAAATGGTATTTTATCTTTTCAATTTTTTTTGTAACACTAACTATAACTCCATCTAAAATCGTTGTAATGGTTTAAAATTTAAGCGTCTGTAAACAAATTAAACAAAATTCGTACAGGCGAAATACATTTAAAAAAAAAACAAGGTTGCTCTTGTTTTAATTCCATTCACACAGGTAAGTAAACATGACTGTTTGCTGTTAGTGAAAATGATTAAACAAAGATGGTAAAAGTATTGCAACTTTACGATAATTGGTGCGTAATTATTTGAGCCAAAAAATTTATTAAATAAAAAGTTAGATTACATTGTAATATACATTTGAAATTACTATTATTATTGTTTTAAAAGTTAATTATCTTCGCATTAGTAATATATAAAAACAAAGTCAAAGTATACTTAGTCTAGTGGGTAGCGGCCCTGCCTACGAAGCTGGAGGTCCTGGGTTAGAATCCCAGGTCGGGTCGGTATTTATATGATGAATATTGATACTGGTACTGGGTCTTGGTTGTTATATGTGTGTGGTGTCTTCGAAAAAAAAAAATTTATATATGTATATATTATAAACAATATTTAAGTATATATATCAGTTGTCTAGTAACCCATAACACAAGCATAATACTTGCTTACTTTGGGACTAGATGATGCTGTGTGGGAAGTCCCATGTATTATTATTATTACTTAAACAGCATTTGGTTGTGGTTTTTTTTCTTAATTTTATTAAACTAAATTCAATAAAAACTGAAATTTTTTGTGAAAATATAATGGGGCACCGTTTTTTAATATTTTATTACACACGTGCAAAGGTCTGGTTATGATTTAGGGCGTAGATAAATACTGCACAAATTCCCTGCGCTAACTGTGCAATAGTCATCTTATTACATTTAAGACCAAATGTGCCAATACACTTCTAATCATTCCTGATTTCTGGGCCCCCGATGCTAATTTACAAACGCATAATCTTAGGACGTTGATAAATTAACATGCATGTTATTATAGACGGAGTTGTAGACGTTCAGTGGCCAAAAGCGGCTCGTTATCAGTATTCTTATCAAGCCAGTAAGTAATGTTCGTGAGAAAACTAAATTTCTTTATTCGAGATAAAAATTCAGTTGAACGGATTCTGTTTTAATAATAATAATAACACACACAATCACAACAACGTCTAGGTCCCAAACTAAGCATTAGCTTGTATTTTGGGTACCAAGCGAAGACACCACATACATATAACAACCAAGACCCGGTGCCAGTATTAATATTCATCATATAAATACTGACCCGACCTGGGATTCGAACCCGGGACCTCCAGCTTCGTAGGCAGGGTCGCTGCCCACTAGGCTAAGCGGTCGTCAAATTTTAAAATCGATATTATCATAGAGTCTCGTCCTCTGTGACCTTTCGTGTAAAAAGGTCAGAAATTGAGAGAAATTCTTATACATTATTATTTAAATTGAAATTAACTCGATATGGAGAGGGATGGATGGTCGGATGGTCATCAAATCAGGGTGACCATCCATGTCTAGCCCTGATTGTCGTGATAGAGCGAGCGCAGCGAACCCAATTCAAATTTATATAGGGCCGTGCTGTTGTGGTTTGAATCCCGGACGCTGTCAATAGATGGCGGTCCTTACAATCCCCAACCCGCAGTGGAGTAGCGTGGTGGATTTAAGCTCCAAGCCCCCTCATCTTGGGGGAGACTTAAGCCCCTGCAGTGGGGTAAAAATGGGCTGATGAAGTGAAGTGAAGAAGTCAATTAAAATTGCATCAAACGACAGACTAATATATTCGTATCTTCACTCATATCTTTATTTACCTTACAGTTGGGCGCCTGTAAAAACTTTTCTGATAAGATATTGTTTCGGGTGTGGGTTAAGCTATTGCATAGCTTCTATCGCTGGCTTTGAGCGCGGGGACCGAATCGAGAAATTCCGTAACGAAAAAAAACTCACGCTCATAATCAGTGCAAAAAAATAGGAGTGCATAAATCGTTAAGAGTGATTACTGATCACTGCACGTCGATCGAACTACCTCTAATTTATGCGATCCTGGTACTGCGCTTATAATACCACTACGCACGGAATCGCGCCATTGTCGCGCTGGACCACAGAGAAAATTGTCTGTGACTGGGACCCACATAATTTATTAATATAATCTCCACGTGCTTGTTCTCCTAGTACAAGGTGGCAATATGAATAAGTTGTCCGAATCAAACTTGAACGACTCGATTATGCTTGAACCAACTATTAATTACCCCACCAAACTCTGTCTTCGTTCGTGCGAAAAAGAGAAAAGAACACGACAGTCCCCCTGATTTATCGCAGCCTAGCTAGTAGTACTGGTAACAATGAGTTGTCCGCATTTAAGGAAGAAATGCGTGGGATGTTTGCATCGTTACTTGCTGCCCAACGACAAGAATTTAATAAAAAAAACGACGTGTGGCACTCGAGGACTGCCGCGGTAAAGCAATTGCATACATTTTGTATCAGCTTATGCAATTATAATTATTTATTTATTTTATTTATGCAGTATTAAATCTGAGTTACTCCCAGTCGCGCCTAAAGAAGTTTTACTTCAAAAACAAGGAAAAAGAAATACTGCATAAATAAAATAACAATTTGATACAAAATGTATGCAAATAGCTTTACTGCGGCCGTCCTCGAGTGCCACACGTCTTTTTTTAAGTAGTTTTATACTAGCTAGTTTGAATTGGCATTAAATGACCAGGAGGACAGACATTTAGTGTTAAGATTTATTAGAACTTTATACCTCAAGCCATTCCTGAGTTCCTGGTTTTTTATTTAATCGGACAACGAAAATTGGTCGGATAACGTCTTTTTAGGGTTCCGTTTTTTCTTTTAATTTGAAGAAGTCTTAACAAAATTAATTTTTAGTAAGCCTATTTAGTAAGTACTTTTGAAATAGTTTGAATTAGTATTAAATGACCAGAAGGACAGACAATTAGTGTTTTGATTAATTACAACTTTATACCTCAAGCTATTCCTGAATTTCTGGTTTTTGATGCACAGATAGTTCGACAACGAAATCAACCTTTTAGGGCTTTGTTTTTATTTATTTTATTTTAATTTTTTCATTTTGAAGTACAGAATCATAACAAAATAAGTTTAGAAAAAGACTAGTTAAGTTTTTAGTTAGACTTTTTTTGAAAGCCTTGTTTTTATTACATTGAGCTAGTTTGAACTGGTATTAAATGACCAGGAGCCCAGACACTAGGTGTTTTGATTAATTAGAACTTTATGCCTCAAGCCATTCCTGAGGTCCTGGTTTTGATTCACAGATAGACTGACAACGAAATCAACCTTTTAGGGCTTTGTTTTTTTTTCATTTTGAAGTACAGAATAACAAAATATTAGAAAAAGCCTAGTTAAGCTTATTTTTATTTAGACTTTTTTGAAAGCCTTGTTTTTGAGCTAGTTTGAATTGGTATTACATGACCAGGAGGACAGACATTTATTGTTTAGATTAATTAGAACTTTATACTTTAAGCCATTCCTGAGTTCCTGGTTTTTAATGTACAGATAGACAACGAAAATCTTTTAGGGTTTCGTTTTTTTTTTCATTTTGACGTTTTCATTTAGAAAAAGCCTATTTTCAGTTTTTATAGTTAGTTTATGCTTTTTTTTGAAAAATGTTTTTATTACATTGAGCTAGTTTGAACTGGTATTAAATGACCAGGAGGACAGACATTTATTGTTTTGATTAATTAGAACTTTATACCTCAAGCAATTCCTGAGTTCCTGGTTTTCGATGTACAGGTAGTAAGACAACGAAAATCTTTTAGTAATAAGTTTTTTTTTTATATTTTGAATGAATTACAAGAATCGTAATAAAAATAAGTAAATTTAAGAAAAGCCTTTGAAATGGTTATCTCAGCTAGTTTGAATTGGCATTAAATGACCAGGAGGACAGACAATTAGTGTTTTGATTTATTAGAACTTTATACCTCAAGCCATTCCTGAGTTCCTGGTTTTCGATGTAGTCGGACAACGAAAATTAGTCGGACAAAACGAAATGTCTTTCAGGGTTCCGTTTTTAAGCTTTGCATAGCTTCTATCGCGGGCCTTTGAGCGCGGGGAGCGAATCGAGAAATTCCGTAACGAAAAAAATCTCACGCTCATAATCAGTGCAAGAAAATAGGAGTGCATAAATCGTTAAGAGTGATTACGTCACTTCGTGCTCGGTGCGTGTGCATACGCCTATCGCCGCCTCGTCGTCGTGTGCGTCTCCTACTTCCGTGAGTGTGCTTCGACCGAACCACCTCTAATTTATGCGATCCTGGTACTGCGTTTATAATAACACTACGCACGGAATCGCTCCATTGTCGCGCTGGACCACAGACAAAATTGTCTGTGACTGGGACGCACATAAATTATTAATATAATCTCCACGTGCTTGTTGTTCTCCTAGTACAAGGTGGCAATATGAATAAGTCTTTGTCCGAATCAAACTTGAACGACTCGATTATGCTTGAACCAACTTACCCCACCAAACTCTGTCTTCGTTCGTGCGAAAAAGAGAAAAGAACACGACAGTCCCCCTGATTTATCGCAGCCTAGCACTAGTACTGGTAACAATGAGTTGTCCGCATTTAAGGAAGAAATGCGTGGGATGTTTGCATCGTTACTTGCTGCCCAACGACAAGAATTTAATAAAAAACGACAAGAATTTAATAAAAAAAAGACGTGTTTGTGGCCAAAGTAATAGTTGGTTCAAGCTAAGCAAGCATCGAGTCGTTCAAGTTTGATTCGGACAAAGACTTATTCATATTGCCACCTTGTACTAGGAGAACAACAAGCACGTGGAGATTATATTATTAATTATGTGGGTCCCAGTCACAGACAATTTTGTCTGTGGTCCAGCGCGACAATGGAGCGATTCCGTGCGTAGTGTTATTATAAACGCAGTACCAGGATCGCATAAATTAGAGGTGGTTCGGTCGAAGCACACTCACGGAAGTAGGAGACGCACACAACGACGAGACGGCGATAGGCGTATGCACACGCACCGAGCACGAAGTGACGTAATCACTCTTAACGATTTATGCACTCCTATTTTCTTGCACTGATTATGAGCGTGAGATTTTTTTCGTTACGGAATTTCTCGATTCGCTCCCCGCGCTCAAAGGCCCGCGATAGAAGCTATGCAATAGTTTAAAATAGCTTAAAAATAAATAAATAACGGACTATAAGTACATCAAAAACCAGGAACTCAGAATTGGCTTGAGGTATGAAGTTCTAATTAATAAAAACACTAAGTTTCTGTCCTCCTGGTCATTTAATACTAATTCAAATTATTTCAAAAGATATACTAAAAACTATATTAGCTTACTAAAAAATAATTCAAAATAAAAAAAAAACGGAACCCTAAAAGATTTTCGTTGCCTATCTGTACATCAAAAACCAGGAACTCAGGAATGGCTTGAGGTATAAAGTTCTAATTAATCAAAACAATAAATGTCTGTGCTCCTGGTCATTTAATACCAGTTCAAACTAGCTCAATGTATTTGATTGTTACGACTTCAAAATGAAAGAAAAAAAAAACGGAAATATTTCGTTGTTCGACTATCTCTACATCAAAAACCAGGAAGTCAGCTTGAGGTATAAAGTTCTAATTAATAAAAACACTAAGTGTCTGTGCTCCTGGTCATTTAATACCAGTTAAAACTAGCTTAATGTATAAAAAAAAGGCTTTCAAAAAAAGTCTAACTAAAACTTAACTAGGCTTTTTCTAATTCAGTACTTCAAAATGAAAAAAAAAAAAAAAAAAAAAAAAAACGAAGCCCTAAAAGGTTGATTTCGTTGTCGGACTATCTGTGAATCAAAACCAGGACATCAGGAATGGCTTAAGGCATAAAGTTCTAATTAATCAAAACACTAAGTGTCTGTGCTCCTGGTCATTTAATACCAGTTCAAAAAAATTTTCAAAAAAAAACATAAACTAAAAACTGAATAGGCCTTTTCTAAATAAAAACGATTCTGTACTTCAAAATGAAAAAAAAAAACGAAACCCTAAAAGATTTCCGTTGTCTATCTGCACATTAAAAACCAGGAACTCAGGAATGGCTTGAGGTATAAAGTTCTAATTAATCACCAAGAGAACAGACATTTATATGTCTGTCCTCCTGGTCATTTAATACCAATTCAGACTATTTCAAACTAAAATATATAATAGGCTATACTTTTATTGTTAAGACTTCAAATTTAAAAAAAAAACGGAACCCTACAAGAGACACCAATTTTCGTTGTCCGACTACATCAAAAACCAGGAACTCAGGAATGGCTTGAGGTATAAAGTTCTAATAAATCAAAACACTAAATGTCTGTCCTCCTGGTCATTTAATGCCAATTCAAACTAGCTGAGTATAACCATTTCAAAAAAAGGCATACTACTAAACTAAAAAAATACTTTTCTTGAATTTACTTATTTTTATTACGATTCTTGTAAATATATAAAAAAAGCGGAACCTAAAAAGATTTTCGTAGTCTAACTACCTGTACATCAAAAACCAGGAACTCAGGAATGGCTTGAGGTATAAAGTTGTAATTAATCAAAACACTAAGTGTCTGTCCTCCTGGTCATTTAATACCAATTCAATCTAAAAACTATAAAAATTATATTTTGTTACGACTTCAAATTTAAAAAAAAAAAACGGAACCCTAAAAGACATTTCGTTGTCCGACCAATTTACGTTGTCTGACTACATCAAAAACCAGGAACTCAGGAATGGCTTGAGGTATAAAGTTCTAATAAATCAAAACACTAAATGTCTGTCCTCCTGGTCATTTAATGCCAATTCAAACTAGCTCAGTATAACCATTTCAAAAAAAGGCTAAATAAACTAAATTATAAGGCTTTTCTTATTTTTATTACGAATCTTGTAAATTCATTCAAAATATTAAAAAAAAACAGAACCTAAAAGATTTTCGTTGTCTAACTACCTGTACATCAAAAACAAGGAACTCAGGAATGGCTTGAGGTATAAAGTTCTAATTAATCAAACCAATAAATGTCTGTCTTCCTGGTCAATCAATACCAATTCAAACTAGCTCAATGTCATAAAAAAAATATGGCTTTCAAAAAAAACAAAACTAAAAACTGAAATAGGCTTTTTTCTAAATTTATTTTTACCGATTCTGTCTGTACTTCAAAATGAAAAAAAAACCCTTTTGATTTTTGTAGTCTATCTGTACATCAAAAACCAGGAACTCAGGAATGGCTTGAGGTATAAAGTTCTAATTAATCAAAACAATAAATGTCTGTCCTCCTGGTCAATTAATACCAATTCAAACTAGCTCAATGTAATCAAAAAAAAAGCAATACTAAAAAACTGAAATAGGCTTTTCTAAATTTTATATGCATTACGGATTCTGTCGGTACTTCAAAATGAAAAAAAAAAACGGAACCCTTAACTGTACATCAAAAACCAGGAACTCAGGAATGGCTTAAGGTATAAAGTTCTAATTAATCTAAACAATAAATGTCTGTCCTCCTGGTCATGTAATACCAATTCAAACTAGCTCAATGTAATAAAATACAAGGCTTTCAAAAAAAGAACTAAAAACTTAATTATAGGGCTTTTTCTAAATAACTTATTTTCTTATGATTCTGTACTTCAAAATAATAGATAAATAAATAAATAACCTAAAAGGTTGATTTCGTTGTCGAACTATTTGTGCGTCAAAAACCAGGACCTCAGGAATGACTTGAGGCATAAAGTTCTAATTAATTAAAACACTAACTGTCTGTGCTCCTGGTTATTTAATACCAGTTCGAACTAGCTCAATGTAATAATATCTATACACCAAAAACAAAGGTACTGAATAGTACACGTGCTTAGTTTGATGGTTTCTGTTATATACATAATGAAGAATGAATTTATTTATTTATATATATATTGAGAATCTTAATTGAGAATTTAAACTATACGCGTGTGTGTGTTTGTGTGTATAAAAGAGGGCTACTTTTAATATCGCTCATTTTAATATCAAAAATTTAGGTTATCTTTATAGGTATTAATATTTTCAATTCAAAATTAATACTGCATTTGTGATAATAATAAAATGTATGTATATAAATTACTCACTCATTTTCTTTCACTAGTTTTTCGTGACTTTCTTTATTAATAATAAATGCACTTTGTTCATTCATATTCAAAACACTTTATACACAAAAAGTATAATATTATTTGACGTTAATAAATTAGGTGGGTCCCAGTCACAGACAAATTTGTCTGTGGTCCAGCGCGACAATGGCGCGATTCCGTGCGTAGTGGTATTATAAGCGCAGTAAGTACCAGGATCGCATAAATTAGAGGTAGTTCGGTCGACGTGCATGAAGTGACGTAATCACTCTTAACGATTTATGCACTCCTATTTTCTTGCACTGATTATGAGCGTGAGATTTTTTTCGTTACGGAATTTCTCGATTCGCTCCCCGCGCTCAAAGGCCCGCGATAGAAGCTATGCAATAGTTTAAAATAGCTTAAAAATAAATAAATAACGGACTATAAGTACATCAAAAACCAGGAACTCAGAATTGGCTTGAGGTATGAAGTTCTAATTAATAAAAACACTAAGTTTCTGTCCTCCTGGTCATTTAATACTAATTCAAATTATTTCAAAAGATATACTAAAAACTATATTAGCTTACTAAAAAATAATTCAAAATAAAAAAAAAACGGAACCCTAAAAGATTTTCGTTGCCTATCTGTACATCAAAAACCAGGAACTCAGGAATGGCTTGAGGTATAAAGTTCTAATTAATCAAAACAATAAATGTCTGTGCTCCTGGTCATTTAATACCAGTTCAAACTAGCTCAATGTATTTGATTGTTACGACTTCAAAATGAAAGAAAAAAAAAACGGAAATATTTCGTTGTTCGACTTCTACATCAAAAACCAGGAAGTCAGCTTGAGGTATAAAGTTCTAATTAATAAAAACACTAAGTGTCTGTGCTCCTGGTCATTTAATACCAGTTAAAACTAGCTCAATGTATAAAAAAAAGGCTTTCAAAAAAAGTCTAACTAAAACTTAACTAGGCTTTTTCTAATTCAGTACTTCAAAATGAAAAAAAAAAAAAAAAAAAAAAAAAAAACGAAGCCCTAAAAGGTTGATTTCGTTGTCGGACTATCTGTGAATCAAAACCAGGACATCAGGAATGGCTTGAGGCATAAAGTTCTAATTAATCAGAACACTAAGTGTCTGTGCTCCTGGTCATTTAATACCAGTTCAAAAAAATTTTCAAAAAAAAACATAAACTAAAAACTGAATAGGCCTTTTCTAAATAAAAACGATTCTGTACTTCAAAATGAAAAAAAAAAACGAAACCCTAAAAGATTTCCGTTGTCTATCTGCACATTAAAAACCAGGAACTCAGGAATGGCTTGAGGTATAAAGTTCTAATTAATCACCAAGAGAACAGACATTTATATGTCTGTCCTCCTGGTCATTTAATACCAATTCAGACTATTTCAAACTAAAATAAATAGGCTATACTTTTATTGTTAAGACTTCAAATTTAAAAAAAAAACGGAACCCTACAAGAGACACCAATTTTCGTTGTCCGACTACATCAAAAACCAGGAACTCAGGAATGGCTTGAGGTATAAAGTTCTAATAAATCAAAACACTAAATGTCTGTCCTCCTGGTCATTTAATGCCAATTCAAACTAGCTGAGTATAACCATTTCAAAAAAAGGCATACTACTAAACTAAAAAAATACTTTTCTTGAATTTACTTATTTTTATTACGATTCTTGTAAATATATAAAAAAAGCGGAACCTAAAAAGATTTTCGTAGTCTAACTACCTGTACATCAAAAACCAGGAACTCAGGAATGGCTTGAGGTATAAAGTTGTAATTAATCAAAACACTAAGTGTCTGTCCTCCTGGTCATTTAATACCAATTCAATCTAAAAACTATAAAAATTATGTTTTGTTACGACTTCAACTTTAAAAAAAAAAACGGAACCCTAAAAGACATTTCGTTGTCCGACCAATTTACGTTGTCTGACTACATCAAAAACCAGGAACTCAGGAATGGCTTGAGGTATAAAGTTCTAATAAATCAAAACACTAAATGTCTGTCCTCCTGGTCATTTAATGCCAATTCAAACTAGCTCAGTATAACCATTTCAAAAAAAGGCTAAATAAACTAAATTATAAGGCTTTTCTTATTTTTATTACGAATCTTGTAAATTCATTCAAAATATTAAAAAAAAACAGAACCTAAAAGATTTTCGTTGTCTAACTACCTGTACATCAAAAACAAGGAACTCAGGAATGGCTTGAGGTATAAAGTTCTAATTAATCAAACCAATAAATGTCTGTCTTCCTGGTCAATCAATACCAATTCAAACTAGCTCAATGTCATAAAAAAAATATGGCTTTCAAAAAAAACAAAACTAAAAACTGAAATAGGCTTTTTTCTAAATTTATTTTTACCGATTCTGTCTGTACTTCAAAATGAAAAAAAAACCCTTTTGATTTTTGTAGTCTATCTGTACATCAAAAACCAGGAACTCAGGAATGGCTTGAGGTATAAAGTTCTAATTAATCAAAACAATAAATGTCTGTCCTCCTGGTCAATTAATACCAATTCAAACTAGCTCAATGTAATCAAAAAAAAGCAATACTAAAAAACTGAAATAGGCTTTTCTAAATTTTATATGCATTACGGATTCTGTCGGTACTTCAAAATGAAAAAAAAAAACGGAACCCTTAACTGTACATCAAAAACCAGGAACTCAGGAATGGCTTAAGGTATAAAGTTCTAATTAATCTAAACAATAAATGTCTGTCCTCCTGGTCATGTAATACCAATTCAAACTAGCTCAATGTAATAAAATACAAGGCTTTCAAAAAAAGAACTAAAAACTTAATTATAGGGCTTTTTCTAAATAACTTATTTTCTTATGATTCTGTACTTCAAAATAATAGATAAATAAATAAATAACCTAAAAGGTTGATTTCGTTGTCGAACTATTTGTGCGTCAAAAACCAGGACCCCAGGAATGACTTGAGGCATAAAGTTCTAATTAATTAAAACACTAAGTGTCTGTGCTCCTGGTTATTTAATACCAGTTCGAACTAGCTCAATGTAATAATATCTATACACCAAAAACAAAGGTACTGAATAGTACACGTGCTTAGTTTGATGGTTTCTGTTATATACATAATGAAGAATGAATTTATTTATTTATATATATATTGAGAATCTTAATTGAGAATTTAAACTATACGCGTGTGTGTGTTTGTGTGTATAAAAGAGGGCTACTTTTAATATCGCTCATTTTAATATCAAAAATTTAGGTTATCTTTATAGGTATTAATATTTTCAATTCAAAATTAATACTGCATTTGTGATAATAATAAAATGTATGTATATAAATTACTCACTCATTTTCTTTCACTAGTTTTTCGTGACTTTCTTTATTAATAATAAATGCACTTTGTTCATTCATATTCAAAACACTTTATACACAAAAAGTATAATATTATTTGACGTTAATAAATTAGGTGGGTCCCAGTCACAGACAAATTTGTCTGTGGTCCAGCGCGACAATGGCGCGATTCCGTGCGTAGTGGTATTATAAGCGCAGTAAGTACCAGGATCGCATAAATTAGAGGTAGTTCGGTCGACGTGCATGAAGTGACGTAATCACTCTTAACGATTTATGCACTCCTATTTTCTTGCACTGATTATGAGCGTGAGATTTTTTTCGTTACGGAATTTCTCGATTCGCTCCCCGCGCTCAAAGGCCCGCGATAGAAGCTATGCAATAGTTTAAAATAGCTTAAAAATAAATAAATAACGGACTATAAGTACATCAAAAACCAGGAACTCAGAATTGGCTTGAGGTATGAAGTTCTAATTAATGAAAACACTAAGTTTCTGTCCTCCTGGTCATTTAATACTAATTCAAATTATTTCAAAAGATATACTAAAAACTATATTAGCTTACTAAAAAATAATTCAAAATAAAAAAAAAACGGAACCCTAAAAGATTTTCGTTGCCTATCTGTACATCAAAAACCAGGAACTCAGGAATGGCTTGAGGTATAAAGTTCTAATTAATCAAAACAATAAATGTCTGTGCTCCTGGTCATTTAATACCAGTTCAAACTAGCTCAATGTATTTGATTGTTACGACTTCAAAATGAAAGAAAAAAAAAACGGAAATATTTCGTTGTTCGACTTCTACATCAAAAACCAGGAAGTCAGCTTGAGGTATAAAGTTCTAATTAATAAAAACACTAAGTGTCTGTGCTCCTGGTCATTTAATACCAGTTAAAACTAGCTCAATGTATAAAAAAAAGGCTTTCAAAAAAAGTCTAACTAAAACTTAACTAGGCTTTTTCTAATTCAGTACTTCAAAATGAAAAAAAAAAAAAAAAAAAAAAAAAAAACGAAGCCCTAAAAGGTTGATTTCGTTGTCGGACTATCTGTGAATCAAAACCAGGACATCAGGAATGGCTTGAGGCATAAAGTTCTAATTAATCAGAACACTAAGTGTCTGTGCTCCTGGTCATTTAATACCAGTTCAAAAAAATTTTTAAAAAAAAGCATAAACTAAAAACTGAATAGGCCTTTTCTAAATAAAAACGATTCTGTACTTCAAAATGAAAAAAAAAACGAAACCCTAAAAGATTTCCGTTGTCTATCTGCACATTAAAAACCAGGAACTCAGGAATGGCTTGAGGTATAAAGTTCTAATTAATCACCAAGAGAACAGACATTTATATGTCTGTCCTCCTGGTCATTTAATACCAATTCAGACTATTTCAAACTAAAATAAATAGGCTATACTTTTATTGTTAAGACTTCAAATTTAAAAAAAAACGGAACCCTACAAGAGACACCAATTTTCGTTGTCCGACTACATCAAAAACCAGGAACTCAGGAATGGCTTGAGGTATAAAGTTCTAATAAATCAAAACACTAAATGTCTGTCCTCCTGGTCATTTAATGCCAATTCAAACTAGCTGAGTATAACCATTTCAAAAAAAGGCATACTACTAAACTAAAAAAATACTTTTCTTGAATTTACTTATTTTTATTACGATTCTTGTAAATATATAAAAAAAGCGGAACCTAAAAAGATTTTCGTAGTCTAACTACCTGTACATCAAAAACCAGGAACTCAGGAATGGCTTGAGGTATAAAGTTGTAATTAATCAAAACACTAAGTGTCTGTCCTCCTGGTCATTTAATACCAATTCAATCTAAAAACTATAAAAATTATATTTTGTTACGACTTCAAATTTAAAAAAAAAACGGAACCCTAAAAGACATTTCGTTGTCCGACCAATTTACGTTGTCTGACTACATCAAAAACCAGGAACTCAGGAATGGCTTGAGGTATAAAGTTCTAATAAATCAAAACACTAAATGTCTGTCCTCCTGGTCATTTAATGCCAATTCAAACTAGCTCAGTATAACCATTTCAAAAAAAGGCTAAATAAACTAAATTATAAGGCTTTTCTTATTTTTATTACGAATCTTGTAAATTCATTCAAAATATTAAAAAAAAACAGAACCTAAAAGATTTTCGTTGTCTAACTACCTGTACATCAAAAACAAGGAACTCAGGAATGGCTTGAGGTATAAAGTTCTAATTAATCAAACCAATAAATGTCTGTCTTCCTGGTCAATCAATACCAATTCAAACTAGCTCAATGTCATAAAAAAAATATGGCTTTCAAAAAAAACAAAACTAAAAACTGAAATAGGCTTTTTTCTAAATTTATTTTTACCGATTCTGTCTGTACTTCAAAATGAAAAAAAAACCCTTTTGATTTTTGTAGTCTATCTGTACATCAAAAACCAGGAACTCAGGAATGGCTTGAGGTATAAAGTTCTAATTAATCAAAACAATAAATGTCTGTCCTCCTGGTCAATTAATACCAATTCAAACTAGCTCAATGTAATCAAAAAAAAAGCAATACTAAAAAACTGAAATAGGCTTTTCTAAATTTTATATGCATTACGGATTCTGTCGGTACTTCAAAATGAAAAAAAAAAACGGAACCCTTAACTGTACATCAAAAACCAGGAACTCAGGAATGGCTTAAGGTATAAAGTTCTAATTAATCTAAACAATAAATGTCTGTCCTCCTGGTCATGTAATACCAATTCAAACTAGCTCAATGTAATAAAATACAAGGCTTTCAAAAAAAGAACTAAAAACTTAATTATAGGGCTTTTTCTAAATAACTTATTTTCTTATGATTCTGTACTTCAAAATAATAGATAAATAAATAAATAACCTAAAAGGTTGATTTCGTTGTCGAACTATTTGTGCGTCAAAAACCAGGACCTCAGGAATGACTTGAGGCATAAAGTTCTAATTAATTAAAACACTAAGTGTCTGTGCTCCTGGTTATTTAATACCAGTTCGAACTAGCTCAATGTAATAATATCTATACACCAAAAACAAAGGTACTGAATAGTACACGTGCTTAGTTTGATGGTTTCTGTTATATACATAATGAAGAATGAATTTATTTATTTATATATATATTGAGAATCTTAATTGAGAATTTAAACTATACGCGTGTGTGTGTTTGTGTGTATAAAAGAGGGCTACTTTTAATATCGCTCATTTTAATATCAAAAATTTAGGTTATCTTTATAGGTATTAATATTTTCAATTCAAAATTAATACTGCATTTGTGATAATAATAAAATGTATGTATATAAATTACTCACTCATTTTCTTTCACTAGTTTTTCGTGACTTTCTTTATTAATAATAAATGCACTTTGTTCATTCATATTCAAAACACTTTATACACAAAAAGTATAATATTATTTGACGTTAATAAATTAGGTGGGTCCCAGTCACAGACAAATTTGTCTGTGGTCCAGCGCGACAATGGCGCGATTCCGTGCGTAGTGGTATTATAAGCGCAGTAAGTACCAGGATCGCATAAATTAGAGGTAGTTCGGTCGACGTGCATGAAGTGACGTAATCACTCTTAACGATTTATGCACTCCTATTTTCTTGCACTGATTATGAGCGTGAGATTTTTTTCGTTACGGAATTTCTCGATTCGCTCCCCGCGCTCAAAGGCCCGCGATAGAAGCTATGCAATAGTTTAAAATAGCTTAAAAATAAATAAATAACGGACTATAAGTACATCAAAAACCAGGAACTCAGAATTGGCTTGAGGTATGAAGTTCTAATTAATAAAAACACTAAGTTTCTGTCCTCCTGGTCATTTAATACTAATTCAAATTATTTCAAAAGATATACTAAAAACTATATTAGCTTACTAAAAAATAATTCAAAATAAAAAAAAAACGGAACCCTAAAAGATTTTCGTTGCCTATCTGTACATCAAAAACCAGGAACTCAGGAATGGCTTGAGGTATAAAGTTCTAATTAATCAAAACAATAAATGTCTGTGCTCCTGGTCATTTAATACCAGTTCAAACTAGCTCAATGTATTTGATTGTTACGACTTCAAAATGAAAGAAAAAAAAAACGGAAATATTTCGTTGTTCGACTTCTACATCAAAAACCAGGAAGTCAGCTTGAGGTATAAAGTTCTAATTAATAAAAACACTAAGTGTCTGTGCTCCTGGTCATTTAATACCAGTTAAAACTAGCTCAATGTATAAAAAAAAGGCTTTCAAAAAAAGTCTAACTAAAACTTAACTAGGCTTTTTCTAATTCAGTACTTCAAAATGAAAAAAAAAAAAAAAAAAAAAAAAAAAACGAAGCCCTAAAAGGTTGATTTCGTTGTCGGACTATCTGTGAATCAAAACCAGGACATCAGGAATGGCTTGAGGCATAAAGTTCTAATTAATCAGAACACTAAGTGTCTGTGCTCCTGGTCATTTAATACCAGTTCAAAAAAATTTTTAAAAAAAAGCATAAACTAAAAACTGAATAGGCCTTTTCTAAATAAAAACGATTCTGTACTTCAAAATGAAAAAAAAAACGAAACCCTAAAAGATTTCCGTTGTCTATCTGCACATTAAAAACCAGGAACTCAGGAATGGCTTGAGGTATAAAGTTCTAATTAATCACCAAGAGAACAGACATTTATATGTCTGTCCTCCTGGTCATTTAATACCAATTCAGACTATTTCAAACTAAAATAAATAGGCTATACTTTTATTGTTAAGACTTCAAATTTAAAAAAAAACGGAACCCTACAAGAGACACCAATTTTCGTTGTCCGACTACATCAAAAACCAGGAACTCAGGAATGGCTTGAGGTATAAAGTTCTAATAAATCAAAACACTAAATGTCTGTCCTCCTGGTCATTTAATGCCAATTCAAACTAGCTGAGTATAACCATTTCAAAAAAAGGCATACTACTAAACTAAAAAAATACTTTTCTTGAATTTACTTATTTTTATTACGATTCTTGTAAATATATAAAAAAAGCGGAACCTAAAAAGATTTTCGTAGTCTAACTACCTGTACATCAAAAACCAGGAACTCAGGAATGGCTTGAGGTATAAAGTTGTAATTAATCAAAACACTAAGTGTCTGTCCTCCTGGTCATTTAATACCAATTCAATCTAAAAACTATAAAAATTATATTTTGTTACGACTTCAAATTTAAAAAAAAAAACGGAACCCTAAAAGACATTTCGTTGTCCGACCAATTTACGTTGTCTGACTACATCAAAAACCAGGAACTCAGGAATGGCTTGAGGTATAAAGTTCTAATAAATCAAAACACTAAATGTCTGTCCTCCTGGTCATTTAATGCCAATTCAAACTAGCTCAGTATAACCATTTCAAAAAAAGGCTAAATAAACTAAATTATAAGGCTTTTCTTATTTTTATTACGAATCTTGTAAATTCATTCAAAATATAAAAAAAAAACAGAACCTAAAAGATTTTCGTTGTCTAACTACCTGTACATCAAAAACAAGGAACTCAGGAATGGCTTGAGGTATAAAGTTCTAATTAATCAAACCAATAAATGTCTGTCTTCCTGGTCAATCAATACCAATTCAAACTAGCTCAATGTAATCAAAAAAAAGCAATATTAAAAAACTGAAATAGGCTTTTCTAAATTTTATATGCATTACGGATTCTGTCGGTACTTCAAAATGAAAAAAAAAAAACGGAACCCTTAACTGTACATCAAAAACCAGGAACTCAGGAATGGCTTAAGGTATAAAGTTCTAATTAATCTAAACAATAAATGTCTGTCCTCCTGGTCATGTAATACCAATTCAAACTAGCTCAATGTAATAAAATACAAGGCTTTCAAAAAAAGAACTAAAAACTTAATTATAGGGCTTTTTCTAAATAACTTATTTTCTTATGATTCTGTACTTCAAAATAATAGATAAATAAATAAATAACCTAAAAGGTTGATTTCGTTGTCGAACTATTTGTGCATCAAAAACCAGGACCTCAGGAATGACTTGAGGCATAAAGTTCTAATTAATTAAAACACTAAGTGTCTGTGCTCCTGGTTATTTAATACCAGTTCGAACTAGCTCAATGTAATAATATCTATACACCAAAAACAAAGGTACTGAATAGTACACGTGCTTAGTTTGATGGTTTCTGTTATATACATAATGAAGAATGAATTTATTTATTTATATATATATTGAGAATCTTAATTGAGAATTTAAACTATACGCGTGTGTGTGTTTGTGTGTATAAAAGAGGGCTACTTTTAATATCGCTCATTTTAATATCAAAAATTTAGGTTATCTTTATAGGTATTAATATTTTCAATTCAAAATTAATACTGCATTTGTGATAATAATAAAATGTATGTATATAAATTACTCACTCATTTTCTTTCACTAGTTTTTCGTGACTTTCTTTATTAATAATAAATGCACTTTGTTCATTCATATTCAAAACACTTTATACACAAAAAGTATATTATTTGACGTTAATAAATTAGGTGGGTCCCAGTCACAGACAAATTTGTCTGTGGTCCAGCGCGACAATGGCGCGATTCCGTGCGTAGTGGTATTATAAGCGCAGTAAGTACCAGGATCGCATAAATTAGAGGTAGTTCGGTCGACGTGCATGAAGTGACGTAATCACTCTTAACGATTTATGCACTCCTATTTTCTTGCACTGATTATGAGCGTGAGGTTTTTTTCGTTACGGAATTTCTCGATTCGCTCCCCGCGCTCAAAGGCCCGCGATAGAAGCTATGCAATAGCTTAATATTATTATTACTTACTACAACATCTGTATGGCTAATTACGTAGGTACTTAACTTTATTTCAATTTTGTGATTGCCTATGAAATACAAAAGCCTCGTTTTGTAATAAAAATACTAATAAGCAGCCACAAGATGATTTCATAAACCCCGTTACAAATATTATTATACGAATGGACACAGTCACGCGGCTCCGGGCATCGAACCCGCCACCCTACGGTCCCAACGCCGTGACAACGTCTCGCCCTAAAGCGATTGTTCACAGTTTAAGCCAAGAACCACGAACTGCGAGATAACTCGTCGTTGCACTTAATGAAACTTTGAAATCGATAGTTCGGGTTATCGATTCTAAATATTCTTTTATCTTCACTATTTATAGATACGTGTATTTCGCGATAAACTTCAGCCGGAGTAGATAAGTGTTATCGGTCGCAAAATGTTGCGTCACTTATTACATACCTACCTCTTTCTCTCTACATATATATCGAAATATGACGACCGCTTAGCCTAGTGGGCAGCGACCCTGCCTACAAAGCTGGAGGTCCCGGGTTCGAATCCCAAGTCGGGTAAGTATTTATATGATGAATATTAATACTGGAACCGGGTCTTGGTTGTTATATGTATGTGATGTCTTCGCTTGGTACCCAAAATACAAGCTAATGCTTAGTTTGGGAACAAGACGTTGTTGTAATTGTATGTGTTATTATTATTATTATTAAATATTGACAATTTAGTGTGCCTACGTACATTTTCCGAAGGCACGCGTTACCGACTTTTCTACCACACACATCCGCACTGTAGTATAAACCGTGGTAGTATCTTTTACAATTTTATACTTTCATGTGAACTTGGCTTAGCATTGTCCTTCCCATATGGCCAAACCGTCTCAAAATATCTACTTTTCGACTCTACACAGAGAAAAAGAATTCTGTTATCAAGAAAATATAGTCTTCAATATATCCAAATATTGCATATTCTTGAACCAATGCAATTTGTATTGATATAAGAATTCTTTTTTTTTTTAAGTATACACAGAGGAAAAATAATTTTTAAATTAATGCAAATTGCATTGGTCCAAAAATATGCGGTATTTGGATATATTGAAGACTATATTTTCTTGATAACAGAATTCTAATCACATCACTTAAACAACATTCTCTCTTCATCTAACTTATTTCAAATATTCTACGTGAACTACACACAGATCTCTACCTACAGCGTCCATTACGTATAGATAGCATTTCGATTATTTCGTCCAAGCACCTGTACACCAGTATAGTGGTGTTTACTTTGTCGGTTTGCAGCCGAAATAGCTGACTACAGTTCGGTAACACCCGAAAGAGTGCACGTTATATCCACAGTTTAAAACTGATAATGTACTTTACTCTGCAATTTCGTTACTTTATGCTTCTGCCATACTTCTGTTAGATATTTGTACTCAACGGGGACAAAAAAAAATCGTTTCGATAATCTTACACCAAAATTACGTTATAAACTAAACCACGCTAAGAATGTACCGTTTCAATTATTTCATTGTCAGTGTTATCTTAAATTCCATTCAATATTTACTCGAATAAACCAGTTATTGTCAAGTTTTACGCATTTCAAAAACTCATCTTTGAAACAAACGCAACGTCGAGTTCGACATGTTTTTTGTTCAGTCACCGACGCACGAATAGCATAACTAATGCCAAAGCATCCTAATTATGAGAATTGTCAATTCCTGGATGTTTATAATTTTTTTTTTGTTTATTTAAATTATCTACAAAAAATAAAGAACTATTAAAGAAAATAAACAATGATTTTAGAACCACGTATTTAAATTCAAAAACTACAGTAAATTGTTCACAGATAAAAACTTTAAAGATAAAAAAGATTTCATCGATGACACTTAAAACTAAAATGTTTGACATTTGACAACATGTATTGATCATCAGCGAAGCAGAGAGAGCGGACGCTGTCAATAGATGGCGGTCGTTACAGTTCCCAACCCGCAGTGGAGCAGCGTGGTGGACATAAGCTCCAAGTTCCCTCCTCACCCTGGGGGAGGCCTAAGCCCCTGCAGTGGGGTAAAAATGGGCTGATGATGATGATGATGATTGATCATAGACATTGGGTTGTTTTAAATTTTATGGATGAAACAATTTCATAAAGTCAGGGTCAACAAAATGTATAACAAGTCTCCATTTTATTCGGTGTATGGACAAGTCCATATTTGGAGGTGGCTATATTTTATGACTGAGTAATAGCATTAAAACCTGTTCAAATCCTAAATTGGTCATAATGACAATGCCATGCGCACTATGAAGGTTCCACAATGGTCAGTGCTTCGTGGATTTGGAACGTACATTAAAAAAGAAACTTCCGATTGACAAACTCCATCAAATCTAAGCTCCAACCGGAACCTTACAACTGAAGCTGATTGACATAACATAGCTATTTAGTGTCGTGATAGCCCAAAGCGCAACGAACTTGTCTCAAATTTATAAGGCCCCATAGGGCCATGGTTCGAATCCGGGCGTGTACCAATGAGTTTTTCTTACTTAAGTACATAACCATCACTGACTCCGTGCCTCGGAGAGTACGTTAAGCAGTCGGTCCCGGACGCTATCAATAGATGGCGGTCGATACAATCCCCAACCTGCAGTGGAGCAGCGTGGTGGATTTAAGCTCCAAGCCCCCCTCCTCACCCTGGGGGAGGCCTGAGCCCCTGCAGTGGGGTAAAAATGAGCTGATGAAATGAAGTGTAGTGAAAAAACTATTTAGTGAGACAAAAACAGATATGACTTTAAATAACGTACAAATAAAAACCAAAGTCATATCGCATGAGTATTCATATTATATTTTAGTTCTTCCCTATATCTTCGCATAATATTAAGAAGTTAAAAAGATGCCGAACCCCTCTCTAATTTCACCTCCAACCCTGAGGCGAGAGTTTTTGACCACCTTGTATAGTTAAAAGATTAAATACATTAGATCTATTTATCTTTACCAATCAATTTAAGTATTACAGCTTTGACAATATTAAACCGGGTATATCGTAGTGTTTACCCACCGTGACGAGACGGTGTCGTGTGAAGTAGTCATGGGAACTGTTGTAATAATATACTGTTAGGTATTTATTGTGGTTTTTTATAAATACTTGTATAAAAATAGAAGCGGACTTGGTTATTTGTTCTGTAATAACCGTACAGATAGAAAACGAATCTCTTTAGAATCTCGTCTACAAGTAGATTTTGAGTTCATTTAACTAAATTAATAAAATAAACATCGAGTGCGAGTCGGACTTGCGCACTGAGAGCTTTTATACCATTTTCATCGGAGGTGTAATTGTCTAAAGCTCACAAATAACAACGGCGAGTCCCCATACATGTGGTGTACCTGAATTTATTTGAAGTTGTGAAATTATAACAAAAATTTCTTTGTGTTAAAGACACTAGTTAAAGAACATTTAGTTTACTAATTTACCTGTAAAACTTGACCCTGATTAGATGATTACTAAAATGTTCATGGAGAAGTTCTTTATCAGCAACACTGTAAACTTCATATTATCTTTCAAATACCACACTAGATTCCATTGTTGTTGTGTTAATGCAGTAAAAAACTTAAACATGATTTAATATTTTTCAATGCCACATCTAAGAATTTTCAAAATCAAACAATCAAACGTCTAACTATTGGTAAAGGTTTCATAATTTCACAATCCAAGATACGAACTTGCCATCCATTTTTGAGATCTACACAAATTTTGTATTATATTTTCACAAACAAAGAAATGGGAGGCTGTTTTTTTTACCTGACTGTCGTTTTGATTGTCCAGGCTAATCTCCAAACGGCTATCGGTACCAATTCTAACAAAACTTTCACTGGAAGGTATATACTCTACAGATAGGTAATAAGTAATATAGGCTACATTTATAGCAGAAATATTTAGGGTTCAGCTAGTTTTAATGAATTTTGTTTTTGTGAAGCAATAAATAAATAAAAATATAATGCACGTAGTTAAAATAAAAGCGTACAGCAAATGGGATGATTACGAGTTGATCATAAAGTTTCATTAAAACAGAAGCCCTATTAGTGCAGGCAGGTGTTCGTTGGCACGTACGTACATACTGCTGGTTATGAGTATCTTTATTGGAATTTGGCCTTTTCAATGCATAAAATTCGAATTTGTTTTTTATAAATATTTTAGATTGCAATGTAATGACCGATATAAAGTTTTAAGGTGATGATGATAATTATGGGGTGTCGTAGGGTTCCGTAGTTTGACAAGCCTTTATAGTTTCTACATGTCTGTGTTCCTGTTTTAATTAATTTATAAATAAATTAAAAAAATAAATTAAAGAAATAAATGGAAAACTGAACTTCGACATGGTTACGCATATTTATAACCGTAACAATGTGTCTATTGAACTTTAG
This sequence comes from Luffia ferchaultella, assembly GCA_949709985.1. Lineage (NCBI taxonomy): Eukaryota > Metazoa > Arthropoda > Insecta > Lepidoptera > Psychidae > Luffia > Luffia ferchaultella. The sequence goes on from OX453262.1 coordinate 8,320,871, forward strand.
AAAAAAAAACTTAGGAAGTGAGCGTAAAATATTGTTTTATTTTATTCGAGTGGGGTATCGTCGAATAGTTATTTTTAAATAATTTAAATAATTACGAGTTTCTTTGATGGCATAGAGTAAATAAAGACAGCAATGTTTGGTTGATGCTAAAGCTTGCGTGAGTTACACGTCTTCTCTTTTTAATCTTGAACCACTGTTTCGAAAAAACTGGAAGAAAATCAATAATAAATAGTATCTACATAGTACGAATTTACTAGGAGAATTATCAACACCACCTTAGACGAACTAGTTTATGAGTTATAGGCGATAAAGTTTAGTTCAACATGAACAAACTCATGATTTTGGCTTACGATGTTTTTTTGTTGTTAGCATGGCTACGTCACCCATTATGGGTGATCCGACATGCACTTGACCTATTTTAGTGTTCCGTAGCTTGATGGTAAAAAACGGAACCCTTATAATTTCACCATGTCCGGCTTTCCGTATGTAGGTATGTCACAGGGTCATATCTCCGTCGTCGTCTTTCCATTAATTCGAGTTTGCCTTTCAACCATGTGATTAAAACATGTAAAAAACATTAAAGAAGTAGCACAGTTTAATAATATTCTTCAGTTAAAATAATTTTAGACAAGATACATTTACAAATTTATGAGATATCAGCAATTTTCAGTTATCAATTAACTTTATTTTGTGTTATCGATGATTGTAAGGTGATGGATTGCGTGTAGTAGGTCTGATGTGCATGCTACGGAAGTTCCATACGTATTTCACCTGTTCTATTTTTCTTCATCTTCTTCATCAGCCCATTTTTTTTACCCCACTGTAGGAGCTTAGGCCTCCCCCGGATGAGGGGGGCTTGGAGCTTAAATCCACCACGTCGCTCCACTGCGGGTTGGAATTGTAACGACCGCCATCTATTGACAGCGTCCGGGACCGACTGCTTAACGTGCTCTCCGAGGCACGGAGTCAGTGATAGTTATTCGAACCATGGCCCTATGGCCTTATAAATTTGAGACAGGTTCGTTGCGCTTTGAGCTATCACGTTTTATTTTTACCATAATTGCACTACATCTATTGAGCCATAGAAGTAGTATATTTAGCGATGAACGAAAATCGGTAACATCGGTCCCCTTTTTTTTTCTGCTTCTTCTGGGCTTCAGTGCACCTTGAGTGATTATGCTAGATTCATTGCGAAGTTTCAATTATGAAGTGAAATTCTTTCAATAAAACCCTTGCCGTCAAAGCTTCTTTTTCTTTTTATTAAAGCATCAAAGGAAAACGAATTATTATGCTCGGAATATTAATATTCCGAGCATATAAGATAGATTCAAATGGTAAGCATATGATATTTCGGTCATAGTTGGTTAAAACAACGACTAAACTAATCGAGGCAATCAAAATTTATGCATTTTTAATTTTATAGGATTTTTTTCCCAATACTGGGTGTAAAAATATCTATATATGTATATATTACAAAAAAAAAGAGTATTTAAGTATGTACATCAGTTGTCTGGTATCCATAATACGAGCTTCGCTTATTTGGGACTAGATGGCGCTGTGTGGGATGCCCAAAATATCATTATGTTATTTATTTAATTAATTACAACAATAACATCAATATATAATCGTAGAGATCGACGGACGTGGGCACAAACCAATTTGTAGAATGACTTTGAATGCGTCGGGTATTGTAGCTAAGCATAATAATATGCAATGATGCAACCTTCATAGGAATCTCGATGGCGTAATGTCGATTTATGGAAACGTATGCTTTGAAAATTGTTATTGTATTCATTAGAATATGCCGCAAAATGTATCGATCAAGAACTATAATTATTATTATTAAAAATTATTATTATTATTATTTTACTTGTACCAGTGCAAAGTAGACTAGTAAATTACTGTTGGACAAATAAAAGTTTGTTGTTAATGATTGCATTTAGATAGAGTACATATTTATTGAAGCACATAAAATGGGCTTCGACCAATGAACACTTAAGTTTTAATTTTTCCAAAAATATGGACTGATCTATACCTTCGGCTTAAAATAAAAAAAAAAAATGAACTGTAAATAAGCTGTAAAGCGTTATTTGTAGTTGAGGTAATTGAAAAAAAGTGAACTTTTCTCTCGTAATTTTCTTAGTAATTTTGTTACAAAAATTTATTAGCAAAATATTCCTGTGACGTCATCTGGACAGATCTTTTTCTATTTGCATTTCATAATCTTTTTATCGATTCATGAGTATTACAATTGCATTTGACATAGTGCCCTTACTTGCGCAATAAGCTCAACTGTTCAAATAATAATAATAATAATAATAACAAACACAATCACAACAACGCCTAGGTCCCAAACTAAGCATTAGCTTGTATTTTGGGTACCAAGCGAAGACAACACATACATATAACAACCAAGACCCGGTGCCAGTATTAAAATTCATCATATAAATACTGACCCGACCTGGGATTCGAACCCGGGACCTCCAGCTTCGCAGGCAGGGTCGCTGCCCACTAGGCTAAGCAGTCGTCACAGGGACAATTTCGACGTCTGATGAATTTTCATAAATATCTGGAAAATTCGTAAATATACGAAACTAATATTTTAAGAGTACTGGCCGATTGGCCGAGTGGTTTGAGACCCAAACTGCAAAACCGAAGCTCGCGGATTCGATTGCCGCCCGAGATAAATATTTGTACGCATGAACATGTCTATTCGTTCCGTGTCTGGGTGTAAAGTTTCTATATATGTATACATTATAAAGAATATTTAAGCAACTATGTATACCTATCAAATTGTCTAGTTTTTTTTTCTCGGAAGAGGAGAATCTTTTCCCAGAGAACACCTGCAGCGCGACGATCTGCGGGTAGTGGGGGGCTGAAACCCCCTAACCTCCTCCTCCTGACTTCTTACTGTCAGCCACGGGGCTTTCACAGCGTAAACGGGCGCTTTGGGGCGAGCGGAAAGCTCGAGCCATGCGAAAATTGGAAAATAAGACTGGGACCAGATGGGCCCAGCGAAGTCGAAGGGGGTGAATTGTCTAGTATCCATAACGCAAGCATATTACTAACTTCGGGACTAGAAGGCGCTGTGTGGGATGTGCTGCGACTTTAAAATTTTGGTCCAACCCCATTACAAACAAAAGGAAATACCTAATACGCGATACTTAAGAAAAAATCTCAAACATAACAAGCATTGTCATGAATGCACTGGATGGTATTGTGAGGCAATAAAATACACAAAATATATCTCAAAAACGCGCACGGAGCTACACTTAGGCAAAATTATCTAGTACTTTTTAAACGACTTCAAAAAAGAAGGAGGTTACTCAATTCGACCGTATATATATATTTTTTTTTTATGTGTGTTCAGGGATAACTTCGTTGTTTATGAACCGAATTGGATGATTTTTTTTTTTGTGGAAGGTAGATATCTCCGGAGTGGTACCATGATAAGGAAACCAGGATCTGATGATGGCATCCTAGAGAAATCGAAGGCAACCTTCGAAAATGGTATTTTAAAGTATCGTATTTTAAGTATTTTGATATAGTACTACTACTAGTACTATTTAATGAAGGTCGGGAGTCGATCTGATGATGGAGCTGAAAGACAGTCGAGGGAACTCCTCAACGATTTACAGCAATTACTTGGTGTTTGGACTTAATTCATTTCTATTAATGAGAACTTTGCACCCATACGGGTTATAAGTACCATTACAGGTCTGATGATGGAGACCATACACAGTCGAACTAACTCCTTAACGATTTACAGCAGTTACCTTTTGTTGGGCTTACGTCATACGGTTGAATATGCCAAAATGTTCAGTTCGCACAAAAATAATACTTAATTAAAATTGAAGAGTTACACAGGAATACCACTACCTACTAGGCATGCTGATGACTCAATTTGGCACTGAATTGAAGTTGCGTAATTGCGGTGCTGTCTCATTTGAGAAGCGCGTTTAGAAGCCCCATTGATACTAAATACAAATAAGTTACAGATGCGTTCAACTAAAAATTAAAAAATAAAATAATTTTCAAAAAAAAAAAAAAAACAGACTTCAAAAACATAAACTAAAAAGTTAAAAATAAAATTTTCACTTTAAAGAAAGGAGCATTAACAGGCGGCATATAGTTAATGAAGTCGGTGCCAACTCAGACACTTTAAATGGGTACTTATCAGGTAATAACAATTACAACAAATATATACTTATAACTATAATAAATATAGAACACAATTTAAAGTGTCTGAGTGAGTAGGCACCGACTTCATTAGCTATATGCCGCCTGTTAATGCTCCTTTTTTTAAAGTGAAAATTTTATTTTTAACTTTTTAGTTTATGTTTTTGAAGTCGGTTTTTTTTTTGAAAATTATTTTTCAGAATACCAGATTGACATGAGTGCATGTAGCTGCCTCTATGTGGCCGTCTCATTCACACAAGCGAAGCCGCGTGCACAGCAAATGCTGATTTAATTAACTCATTACCAATTAAAACGTTTATGCAGTCAATTTGTAACAACAATCGGTCATTGTTTGATTTAGCCGAACACAATTATTAATGTGTTAATTTTTTATATCAGGTTCACATATTTATGTACCAAAGTTGAAATCATTTTCAATACATTTGCTATCAATACGGTCTTTATGACATCGAAACTTGTACCGTAATGTTGTATTTTACAGTACTATGCCTTTTTACTTAACACCAATCACTAACGAGTATTCTGTTTGCGATGCATGCGTAAACCGCGAAAAGTAACCCGCTTGCGCCCTTAGCTCCCGCCATTATTTCGTTTGAAATATCTACATAATTTTAATCGCAAATGTATTGAAAAACGGCGTATTATGCTCGTACTCAGTAAGCTGGCTATTATAGTCATCGGTTTATTATATAACTAGCGACCCGTCCCGGCTTCGCACGGGTAGCAGAGCATATAACCCGTAGTGTTTTTCCTGCGTAGTTTCCTATGAGCTTGTTGCGTCAAACATGTAGATTGGACTTAATTAGATTCAAATGTAACGTAAATTCATCCTACTTGGAGTATTTTTAATGTATTTTATTTTCAATTCTATAAATATTTGAAAAAGTAAAGAATATATACATAAAAACAAACTACAATAATTCTCTTTATACAGCATTGATAACTTCAGCCTAACCACGCTGGCCGGCGCGCGGTGGCCGCAGCGCCCAGTTTCTTGTCGCGCTATATTTGTATTTCGCGATAGCTCCTAAGATATTGATTTAAATTGTATAGTGTAAAAGGCAATAATAATATGCATGAATTGCTGAAGGTAAATATAGTATTTAATTCGATAAGGATTAATAACGTATCTATATAAATTGCTTTCCAATTACCTCATCATATGACACCATTTTTTTAAACATAAAAACAGGTATAGTAACCTATCCATAAAAGATAGACATATGCCATCGCGGACTTTTCTTTAGTCCGATAAAAGAGACACAAGTCCTCCATGCATTATTTTGTTATAACTCATAAGGATTAGGCAGCGTTTTCGCTGAATGCTCCCAGCCGGCTTGATTTTTTCGACTTCTTCAATAATGACCGTCATATCTCAACAAATTTCCACAAAACATTAATAAATTATACACGTAAACCTTCCTCTTGAATCACTCTGTATATTGGTGTCAATAACATGCCAATCCGTTCAGTAGTTTTTGAGTTTATCGCGTTCAGACAGACAGACGCGGCGGGCAGGCGCGGGTCTTCCTTGAAAGCCAAAAAGCCATGCATGTCTAAAATTTTCCTACAATAATGATGAAAAACGCAAGAGTTTGTACTCTTTTGAGTGTTTGAATTTCCCGCGCGCGCATATAATACAATGGCGCGCTATTACTGACTGTTACTGACCTATCTTAATACCCTATCACCGGCCTCCCTCTCTTTCCCGATCACGACATACCGACGCCAACCGACACGTTGCGAAAACGCCGTGAGGCAAGCCAAATGAGTTACGTCTTTTATGTCTGTCTTCTTCTTACATGTAGTGATGAATGGCATCTATCCCTCTTACGTTTCGATCGTCATCGGTCAGTACCTACTGCATTTCATACTCGAAATTAAGCCAGGCTTATAGAAGTGAAATTCGTACGTAATAATTAGACTGCAGGCAGAACTTTGCGAATTCTGCGGCTAAAATAACTTCATTATTGTTTTCAATTATTGTCTGTGTTCATTGCATTGCATTCATTGCGATTTGTTGTGTTTTATGTTTTAAAGTAGTATTAAAGTAACGATGAATTAGGTGAAATTAAAGTGTCAAATAACGAAATGGAAATTTTGGAGGATTTCAATGGACTGAAAGAAATGTATTTCGCAGTCATTGCACAGTGACAAAGTAAGTAGGTAATTAAAATCATACAGAACTTAGGTATCTCTTGCTTTATAAACCAATTAGCTTTTATAAACAATGATTTTTACAAACGAATCCACACATATTTACGTAATATTTCAGGTCTGGGTCAGGTTTATTTTATAATGAAATCATTGACGAGTTTATTATATATAAATAAGTATTTATGATGTATTTAACTAATGTGAAATCATTAGGTAAAATAATAGATATTTTAATAATAGAGATTTTTCATTTGTCTAATAGGTTAGGTACCTATTTTATTTTATTTTTTGTTTAGATATTCTCACAATTACCTTGCTTTGCCTTTAAATAAAAAACTAGTTCTATTATCTTCACACAGCACAAAACAAAAATACAAAATTATATAATCATGATTTGATTATATAATTTTGCCAAATAGCGCCATCTGCTACGTTATTACTAAACTAAAACAAAATCACACTAGGTTACTAAACTAATAGGTTAGACTAGGTTAGTAAAATTCCAACAGATGGCGTAAAAACGCGCAATGAAAAACGTATCTTTCAGACATATTAAGGTAAATATCTGAGCTTTGAAGATTCCACCAAAATGATTTTAAACTTCACATGTCGTGTTGGCGTAGCCATGTTCTAAACCCACCACACGCCACTGGCGGCGGGGGACTTTATTTTATAATATATATAGATAGATTATAAGATAATAAAAAAATAAGATATTACTGAAAACCATATCAAAGTCTATTGCGTGGTTTGGAAATAAAAAGTTAACGAACAGAGGCAGACAGCGAATTTATTTTCTCCCGCTATAGTTTTCATATTTTGATAAAAACTGCTAAGATATCAATTTAAATTGTATGGTGTAAAGGGCAATTATAATATGCATGAAATGCTTAAGACAACTAACGTATTTAATTTGATAAGGATTAATATCACATTTAAAAAAACATCTTCGCTAATAGAACATTATGTTACAAATTTGATTGTTATAAAAAGGTTATAGTAAGTTTACCTTAAAAGATACACATATGCTGTCGTGGATTTTTGGTTAGAACTTTTAAAGGGGAACAATTCCGTAATACATAATTTTTGCTTAACATCAACCGTTTACGCACCGCGCGCGACGGAAGCTCTCAAAAGGAATATTTTTTCCCGTTTTTGCAACATTTTTCATTGATGCTCCACTCCTATTGGTTGTATCGTGATGTAGTATAGCCTATAACCTTCCTCGATAAATGGACTATCCAACACAAAAATAATCTTTCAATTGGAACCAGTAGTTCCTGAGCTTTGCGCGTTCAAACAAACAAACAAACAAACAAACAAACAAACAAACAAACAAACAAACAAACAAACAAACAAACTCTTCAGCTTTATAATATTAGTATAGATATGCAGCTTACCGTACTTACATCATAATACTACCCTAACTACCTTAATATATACGCCACGGACGTAATAAAACTCGAGACTCCCTGTCACTCAACAAACAATGAAGCACTGTAATGGCGGCCGCGTACGTATGTGTGAGTGGAACTTCGTAGCGTGTACTACCGGTTGTTAGACTTACTATGGGTATGAGTGTGTTCAAGTTGACGCTTGCGTACATAGCCAGCTGACTTACTAGGGACATTAGTACTTAGTTCGCAACGCTATAACATCGTCCGAGTATTCCTAGCATAGAAGTATTTTAGGTTCACACGCATAAATAAAAGAACACCTTAACTGACGAAGTCACTGATGATGATCACTGACGTGAGCTCCTACTAAGAAAGGATTTTACAACATTTCACCCCTATGTTAGAAGTTAGGGAATTTCATCTGTATAAAATTTCGTCAGATTGTAAGTAAGTACATCCATAAAAACTGGTATTTATCCTTTCGATTAGAAATTAAGAAAGAGATGCTACAAGATTTTTTGGAAATATATCTCTTAAAGGGGTATAATAGGGAATTGTCAGTTCGTAAGGGAGTTACATGATTTCTCTGGTTAAAATCATCATCAGCCCATTATACCCCAATGCAGGGGCTTAGACCTCCCCCAGGGTGAGAAGGGGGTTTAAACCAGGGTTAAAACCATAATAACTGGTATATGGCCTTCCAATTAGAAATTAATAAAAATGTGTTCCAACCTTGGGATTTTTGGTTTAACCACCAAGGGAGTGAATTAGGGCATTAAGTTTGTACGAAAGTTTCCTCATAGGTTAAGATCATGAAAATTGATACCTACTTATTTAGTTTTAGTCTTTTAGTTGAAATCAACAATGACATGTTTTAACGGTTTTTTAAACAAATGTAAATCCCTAGGAAAATGTGGAAAATAAATAAAAGAAAATATAATTATGAAATCAACGAAATTATATTGATTATGTAACATTTTCCGAAAAATCCTTAGCCAAATTTCCTACCTACGTTTGTGACCTAAGGCTCGTCGGCCAAGTACTTACCTCTGGTTTGAACACTTGCCCTTCCCAATTACATTCATTTTTTTTTTTCAGAAATTCTTACAAATTGTCCCTAACGGCATAACGCATGACGGTATGTCGTTAAATTCCCATTCATCTGTGACAGAAAGTCCGTTGTATCACAAACCAAATTAGATAGTCTTATCATTTTTCTGAGAAGCTACTATAGTGTTAAATAAACAGTGATTCTTTGCTTGGTTTATTTGAGTGACGTGCGATAATACAGTAATTGAAAAAATAACAAATTGAAACACTATAACAACTAACCGATTGGTTGAGTGGTCGGAGATGTCGACTGCCGACCATACTGCCGATGCTGCCGACTCCAAATTGCGGGTTTGATTCCCGACAAATATTAACATATCTCTTTGTTCCTTGTCAAGGTGTAAAATATGTATGTCTATATTAAATTAAGAAATGCTTTAGTTTTGCAAAAGGCTATTAGTGGCTATTAATTCTTAATTTGGGATTTTAATTGGAATAGATCATTTAACATATTAAGGTGTTTAATTTTGAAATTATATTTTATTACTATACGACTATTATTGTGTGGGTAAATATGTAACAATTCTTCTTTCATATTTACATTCCTCGAAAAGATTATAATTTTAGAGATAATTGCATAAAAACTAGAAACCAATGATACATCCAGTCGTCCACAAAGAATCGCAGTTGTTGACTAGTTATTAAAATTGTCAGGAATAATGTTCTGCAACAACCGCTTAAAAATCTATTTTTTCTTTTCTAGAATTTATCAGATATTTAAGAAAATTCATTTGACGTTAAAATTGTCCCTGTGACGTCATCTGGACGGTTGAGCTTATTCCGCTGCTTTCAACAGTAAAAACAATAAGTACATACGAGTAAAATATTTAGGTTACTGTGAAATGAAACTGTAATCCTCATGAATCAATCAAAATATTATGATCTTATTTATTCTTAAACAAACATTTGTGCAGATGATATAACAGGGATATTTTATTAATCAATTTTTTTTAAATACCTCATAAATTGCAGACTAATTTTTTTCTTTACTTTAGTCTATGTTTTCGGAAATAAATACAAAAATGTAAAAATTTTAATGGAAGCCTATCAAAAATAATAAAGTTTAACACCATCGTTTGTTTAGTAGTAGATTTTAATACAGCAGAAACCACCAATTGGAAACAGCTATCCATCTAATAACAAGTATATGTTCCGTCAAATTGTTAATATAGGAAGAGACATAGATCGTTTATCTCCCTTTGCTCCAAACGGTTTCATGACATGGGGTCACAAATAACCCGCATGGCCATATCTGTGATATCTGTGACCGCGACAAGCTCCCCTTGATCTCGAGATTTCTGATGTTTATCTCAGGTTTTAACATGTTTTCTGATGATTGTTCGGGCCTGTGAAGTGAGGTTTAATATTTAAATTCATAGTTATTTAATTGGATTATACAATTAATTTATTGGCACTACTACATCTAACGCACTACGGAGTAGGCAAATTTCCCTCTAAAAATTCCCCCGCTAAAATAGGATTATAATTTTGAAATAAAATATTCCGGGATGGAATGTTCGAGATGCCTATTGGTTTGGTGGGGGAATCCTGAAGGCTATATAAGGACGACGATACGACGTCACACAGTCAGTTAATTAATAAGTCAAGTGCGACTATAAAATGCAGCAACAATGTAATTCGTGATATGTGTGAATTGTGATTAAAACAGTATGTGATTTTGTTTCACAATAAAATAAAGTAGAATTAATTCGGTGTTTTAGTGCATCCCATATATCTGGACTAATAGTCCGTAACAATATTTTGGTAAAAACTAAACCATACGAAATCGATTTGCGATGTTTGTTTTGATTTTTTTTTTGTTTAGATAATACTCTGATAAGGTTTTTTTTACTTATCTCATTTCAGAGATTTAAACTTTGGCGAAATTAAATACATTGTTAAAAGTAAAAGTCAAATACAAGGGCACAAAAGTAGTAGCGCCTATACACCGATATGACACACGATAAAAAATATAACGATATATATTAAGTACGACAGATAGTCACGCTTTCGTATAACAAAGTTTCGATTACGGTGGCCCATTACTATGATATTTGACGCGATTTAGATTTGTTCTTAAGCAAAATGAGTTATCGCTATTGGAAGAGCGAAAACTCATAACGGAGTAAGGGTATAGGGTCATTGAACTTTTGTGCCTCGTTATTTGGCTTTTACGAGGCAAATATACATAATACTAATTATAATGTTTAAAAACATTTATTGCTTACTTATTTTTTGTTAATAGTGTCAATATTTTCTCAAAGTTTCCTTAGTGATTACGTATCAGCATTTTCTATGATCATTAATCACATTTTCTCCACATCAAATATGACTAAATATAATAATAATGTCATTTTATTACACTGCAATCGTTTGACCTGACATATAATGTTATATGGAAAAAAGAGGTGACACAGGATTCAAACTTATCGTATCGAAGTGACATTACGCAATTGTGAAGACCTGTACGCGGGGACTTCACGCCCTGAAACTCGGACTGAAACTCGCCATCTTACACGAGCTAGCTAGAGTATATGTGGTTAGACGGTAAACACAGAAAAGGGCTTCTAGTCAATACGTACTTTTATGGCCCTAATCCTAGACTCTGACCACACTGAACTTTCTGCCTCACTCCTGGTTTTACAGAAAGTACAAAGAACTGTTAACTGATTTGCTTCACTCAGCCAACATCAAATTGGGTAAAAAGTATAAGTTACATAATTATTTCTCCCAATTTAGAATAAACATTTCGTCATGGTTTGAAAGTTGATGCTAACGACACTGGCGGACCGCAAAACAATTTCCTATTGTTCTTATGTAAACAAAGATTTTTCTTAACCAAACAGCGTGACCTTCGTTTCGCCGATTTGCTACGGTTATATTCAGAATATATTTAAGCGTATTTATAAAACCATAGATTCGCATCAAGATACCGCATCGTCACTCGAAAAATGTGAGAAATAAAATTACACCCAGGTATTACATGTAAGTAGTTGCTTGAAATTAAAGAGAGAGATAACGATACAGACGTGTGATCTGTCATAGACTTACTACTTAACTAATTCCTACCATTACAATGCAGAATTAAAAGTGGTGGCGAGCTGTCAAACGCAAATAACTACGAAGGGTTCACGAGTGCTCATATGAGTACAGTTAAACCTAAACTCGGTTATTTTTAGCTAAGGAGCATGTTTGTGCAATTAGAGTTAGCTCTACTTTGGCATTCCATTTGAGTCGCTAGTAACAACGTCTACGTAAACCTTTAAATCAAAGTGATCTGTCTGTATGCTCTATTTTCGTTCGTTTCGTAGCAGCATCTGAATAATTTTGATATCTAAGTGTCTAACGAAGAATCAACGATATTCTTACCTATGTGTGTGTGAGATACACTATGCCAGTCCTTAAAATGAATACACTTTTATAATGGTCAGCAATGGCACACTATAAAAGATCACGGGCCCATTATAATACAGGCACCCCTACAGCGCAATCACAGCAGCGCAGTCATACAATTTTTCAATCAATTCCATGCCTGTAAGTTTCGTGCTCGATCACAATTAGACGATGTTGAGGCAATTTGTTTATTAAAATTCGCTACGGTAATTTTCTGGGGTACGCTTGGACTTATTGCCGTGCCTATAACACCAAACGTTTAAATGTTAACTATCATATAAAAAATACCTGTGAAACTACTAGGTATTCTTAATAACATATTGTTCCGGATGATAAATATCTATAATATTCGAAAAAGAAGATTCGAGACTACTCGTAGTCTGGTGTTTTTTCAAAACAGTAAAGTCATAGGTACATTTGGCCACTAATCGAATCGCACCAATGAGTTTTTTCTAACTTAAGTATATTAACTATCACTGACTTCATGCCTCGGAGAGCACGTTAAGCAGTTGGACCCGGTTGCTGTCAATAGATGGCGGTCGTTACAATCCGCTAGCCCGCATTGGAGCAGCGTGGTGAATTTAAATTCCAAGCCCCTGCAGTATAAAAAAGGGCTGATGGAATGGAATCTCGTACATGAGGTGTCGTAGTATCTGACAGCATTTTGAAAAAAATAACCATAGAACGTTCCCTTTTTTAATTCTTTGATGAAAATAGTAAAACTTGACATTGGTAAAATTATCTAAACCAAGATAGTTGCCACAAATAAAAGAAGAAGAAGCTAGTCTATTTTTGTTCGTTGCATAAGCCCGTAAACCCTGCTCGTATGACGCATTGCAGATAATAAGAGCTAATAAGTTTACAAAAGGCGTTAAAAAGTAAAGTGCATGTTTTACTACATACAATGTTTACAATCGCATTGTATCAAAAGGGCGAAGAGAAAATAACCTTTACCTATAGACTATGAACTCCATATAAAGTCGGTTAATTACGATCGCTGTAAAGCACCTATTAGAGACGAATTTAAACATTAATATACCTACACTTATGATATGTCATCATCATCATTTCAGTCTTTATCTGTCCACTGCTGAACATGAGCCTCCTCCATAGCACGCCACGCGACGCGATCCTCCGTTTGCTGTACGTATATCCAACGGCGACCTGCCGCCTTCTTCAGGTCATCGGTCCATCAAGTCGGGGGGCGCCCGACGCTACGCTTTCCCGTGCGTAGTCTCCACTCCTCCAACCTTTTTGCCCCATCTAATGTCGGTTCTACGACATATGTGGCCGGCCCACTGCCACTTCAGCTTGCTGGTTCTTGGGGCTATGTCGGTAACTCTGGTTCTCCAGCGGAAGTCCTCATTCCGGACCTTATCTCACAGATGAACACCGAGTATAGCTCTTTCCATCGCTCGCTGAGCGACTTTAAAGTGTACGTGTATTATTGTGTAATTTGTTATATTAGGTATCCTTCCCATATATTGCATGCAATAAAACTTTCCAGGGCAATAAAGTGCATTGCACCCTTCTACTTTGTATATTTTTGTCATTATAGCGTGGCTACACTAACATCATAGTTCTAAGGTGTCATGCGACATTTAAAAATTATGGTAAGGTAATGACACTAGTCGCGTGCGCTGACTTTTTTTGAATCTGCATACAGAGTACAGACAACTGCGCACCCGACCTGCTGCGCAGATTGGCGCAGATTCTGCTGGGTTGGGACAACACAGAAGGTGCAGCCCGATCGGTTAAACGACATCCTCTCCTCAATCTATACTCCGCAGTCTGTATAGGGTTTCAAGTGAAAACGGATCGGACGCATTCAGGATGCTTCGGTGCGAGGCTGCCTTTGACCGGCTGTAACCTCAAGGGTACAGCCTCGCTAGGCGTAGGTAGGAGTTAGATTTAAGTAGATGGCCGACACATAACGACCCCTCGGTAATGGAGGACGTGTGCGCTGATTTTCAGTAGTATATTTAGGATCCCTTTGGCGGTTGAAAGTGAGGTGCGACGGGCGGAGAAACCTTTCCTATTACGCTATGACTTCATCATGACTTTACTTCCTATCATCGAACCGGAGCCGGTTTATGTTTCATTCGCATATTAGCAACCGTTTTTATAACGTGCAACCGATCTGTGCGTCTCTGAAGTTAGCCGCAAAAACGTCGCAGTAACATAATTTCACAGAAGTTTTGCAACAGACCTGCGCAACCGGGCATGCGCATCGCACTTCAGAGCCGTACAGATCGGTCGCACGTACTTGTACAAGCTTATAAAAAACCGATTAAGTGCGAGTCGAATTCGCGGCTTTACGATGTCGTACTGTTATACAATATATATTTGTATAACAGTACGACACGCCGCTTACGACCTTACTTACGCTGACGACCGCTTAGCCTAGTGGGCAGCGACCCTGCCTGCGAAGCTGGAGGTCCCGGGTTCGAATCCCAGATCGGGTCAGTATTTATATGATGAATATTAATACTGGCACCGGGTCTTGGTTGTTATATGTATGTGGTGTCTTCGCTTGGTAGCTAAAATACAAGCTAATGCTTAGTTTGGGACTTAGGCGTTGTTGTGATTGTGTGTGTTATTATTATTATTATTATTATTATTTAACGCATTTAGAGCTACTCACCTCCAGATAGTACAAAAATCAATGAATAAAACGCATAAACGCATGTTAATTTAAAAATGCTAAATAAATAGCTTTTATATGATATACAAATGACCGATTTTCGAATTTTTCATGGATTTTTCCCTTTACTTGTTCTATGAGACTTTGCTACTTACCAAACATGATTCTAGGTCAACGGGAAGCATCCCATAGGTTTTTATGAGTGAGTTTGCGAGGATCAAAATGTGGGACAATAATATAATAATATTGTCTTATCTGTTAGAAGCTTAAATTTTTTACACCTCCAAGAGACTATAGATTGATATTCATTTCAACTTCATTCTTCTATCCGTTCCTAAGTAAAAGAAGCTTGACAGACGGACAGATGGACGGGCGGTCAACAAAGTGATCCTATATAGATTTCGTTTTTCCCGTGATAGTAAATTCCGTTTTTCCCGTAAGAGGTACGGAACCCTAAAAATAAAACTAACAACCTTTTTTTCGCGCTTTATTCGGTGAACGGTGCGCTGTGGTGGCACAGAATAACAGTGGTCATGAGAGTATAGGTGCTTAAGTAAGTACGTATATGCATTCTTATTAGCTAATTTTACGATGTACCACTTGCATGTTGCAGATGTAAAAAGGCTAGGAAACACAAACGTGTAATATTTAAAAAGCAAGTGTAGCCACACAAACATTGGAAGAATTTTGTCCCACTTTTGAATATATTCATAAGCTCAATAGTAATATTCATGTGTATTACGTTAGATATATTGTATCTATTATAATTGTAAACAAGCCATGTGGCATGTTGTATTCAGTCTTGATTGTTGGAACATCAGTTGCTGCATCACATTAACTTGAGACTGGAACGGAAGTAATCAAAGCGCGGGAACGGAAATGGCCTCAGATTTTTTGAAGTAAAGACTCGCGAGTACATGTATATTACAAAAGTATATATTAAAAATAGACATTGAAGAATACATTACTCGACTAACTGTAACTATACTAGGTAGGTATATCAATTCCAAAAATTAAATCATTGTGTAAGGTATAAACACGAAATTTGAGACGTACTTATTTCGATAAAATTTTACATTTACAATTTTACATACGTAAATATTCGTTTTATTTCGTTACTGGTTTAATTATTTTAAAAAAAAAGTTATAAATAAAAACGTGATCTAAATAGGTAGGTAGATATTTTCAATAATATTTTAACTTTCATTCAACTTCTACGTTAAAAATGTATTTCGATTACCATTGAAAGCTTGACGATCCCTCATCAGTTCCTGAGACAATTTCGGGCATTCCCTTTCAAACACCGCACACAATTCCTTCAAACGAATAGCACTTTGTTTACCAACAACTTCAACGAAACGTTTGCACTTTTCTTCGTCTACCGCACTACTAATGAGATCATGGTCACCGAGATTGAATAAACCTTTTTTCACTAGCACGTCAAGTAAATTTGTTTCAACCAACGCAATAAATAAAATATCTTTGTGACGGAGCAGAGCGGCACACACATCACCGGCGCCCGCCATACTTCGACTAAGAAAAAAAACTGCCTGCCTTTTGAATTGAATCGTCCAGCCAGTCAGCGCCAGCTGGGGCCTGGAGGGGCGGAACGTGCCGGCCTGCTTGTGCTGCTTTGTTTATTGTGTAAACGGTGTAAACTAAGTGCAATGTGCATTCACATCGAAAGATTTTAGTCAGCGAATATTATTCTCTTTACTTTAAATGGACGTAGCAGCGGTGAACGACGTAGGTAGGTAGCAGTTGAAATTTCGTATAAACCTGAATAGATTTGAACCTTTTCATTTAAACTGTGTCCAGTAGCAGATTTGTTTTTCAAAATTAATACGGGTGCACAAGTTTTTCCGAAGTTTTGCGGAACTTTTGCACCCATGACCGTATGCGACCATGTATGTATTAGGTAATTATTATCTAGGTATGCGTAGGTATAATCACGTAGAACATGTCGTTATTTTTATGAAATTATGTAGGAGCAGTGCTTCGTTTACGACTTTTGTAGAATAGAATTGAATGGAACGTTGACTAATTTTTTACATTGTAAGATTTTAACAAAGTAGGACACAATTTCGCATTGGAGGTATTATCACCTTTGGCTTTTTTTAGGGTTCTTTAGGAGAATTTATAAACCGCTCTACAATGGTGTAACGAAATTACGAAAAAAAAAATAGCTCACCAAACTTGTAATGGGGTACCCCCATGGTACACCCCTGCCCTTTTCTTTCTCTCGCCAGGTGGAGCATGAGCGACGGTACACAATCGATGCATAATCGACTGTCAGTTTGATGCACAAAATATAATATTTTTTTTTTTTAATTTATTTACACGGCATTGGCAGTTGTTCACAAAATATAAATATCACAATAAGTAACGAAGGTACCCTCGCCGAGAGCGCCATCTACAAAAGTTTTGCGTGACACACCCTACTGACAAATGAAAAAAAAAATCTAGCGCACTTTAACGTTGTTCTGTGCTTTAACGTATAGCGTGTAATGTGCTTACCTCTAGATTGGTCTATAAAAAAAATGATTTAGATACGTTTCGAAAGGGATTATGTCAGTTAATGATTGTTGAGCTATGTGTTTCTAAATTCTTAAAAAGTGTGTCACTCCCCTTTACCTTCTCAACTACAGTGTGAATATTCTGAAAAAAATTAAGTTTGTAGAATTTAAAAACGCTTTCAATTAAATTGCGTTGCATAATTATATTATTATGTTGAGTACTTTTGAGATATTTGTTTTTTTAAACTAATTTTTATAATTTTAACCATGAACGTTCATCTCGTTTACGGAACCCTAGGTATATACCTACACTAAGCGTGATCCGACACGCACTTAGCCTTTTTTTTTAAATAATTTCATATTCAAGTTTTAACATGTTTTTCATATTCATGTTTTCGCACTATTTTTCATGAGTTTAATCCTGTCTCACGATTCTGCGGAATTGTGTGATCCCATTTTCGGGATTGCAATCCTTAAAGACGACAAACCTTTCGTACCTACCTATATAAGTAATTATACGAGGAAAATAAAATGGTCCTAGCAAAATAAATGAAAACATTCGATTTGGTTCTGGAAAATGCGATTATAAGAAGGCTCCTAATGCTAATGGGCCCCCATTAGCTAATAATGGACAAATCACAAATACTATTTGCAATAATTTACCCATTATATTTTAGCTGGTGTTAATTAATTATGAAATTTTTCTTTATCCATTATGACCGCTTAGGTAACTTTCTAACTGACTGAGTCATTTCCTAAATTGTGTTCTTCCTAAAATGAAACTTTCCCAATTTTCCTGATTCATCACCTTTCGAAATAATTAGTGGTCATTATATGAATCTGAGAAACGAAACATTTACGGAGACACCAAGAATAACTTAATTGTCACAATCTACATGGTTCACGCGATTTTTACGAAAATATTTCCCGTACAAGATCGCGGTTTGTGGCCAAACCCAATATAACGTCGGTCGTCGTCATCTCAGATGGTCATCGTGTATAGTTGCAGTGACTTTTTTTTCCTTTTGCGGTGGGAAGGCGGATTAAACCCTACAGTTTCCACGCGCCCGGGCGCGCGGGGTATGCTGGACTTGCACCCACTAAACAACCGCCTGAAGTAGAATAAGGAGCCCGAAAGATCCAACGACTCCATTGAAGCGGCCAGGAGGCACACTAGGGTGTCACCGGTGCGAAGATGTCGAGAAACCCCTAAGAGTTACTCGATACGAAATAATTCTGTTGGCGCGGGCCTCCGGTTAAGATTTACGTTATTAATTTAACGTGAAAAGTGTTTTACTGTTCACTCATTTGAGATGAGGTCAGTAGGGGTGGGGATGAGGGGCGCGGGAGCGCTCCCGCTTCGGATTCAACTTGAGAGTCGCCTGAGAAAGACTCATTAGTTTGAATCAGCCATTCGACTGCGAGTGTAAGGTCGTCGGGCTGATCTGCTAGTGCATTCCGTGGTCTTCTTAGGAAATGATTAGGAGAAGGTGCCTCGTAAGTGGCAGCTGAAACTATCAATGGATTGCTATGATTATTAGCTCTAGTGAAAAAACGCTCTGATGCGTCTTTCATGTATTTTGAGATTGTGGGGATCTCTAAGTCTCGATGTAGAACTGAGTTTCTGATGAACCAACGTGCGCCAATCGCTCTTCTATAAAATTTATTTTGGACAATTTGAAGTCTGTATAACAGATTTGGTACCGCATGGGCGAAAACGGGAGACGCATAAGTCACCACCGGCCTGATGCATACGCTTATTGCGTAGAGACATTTTACTTTTAGGGCCTAACAAGCCGCTAAGGCGGGAATTATAAAATTTTGCTAAGTTGCAAACACGATTGATGTGATCCTTGAAATGGAAATGTTTATCAAGCGTGATGCCTAGTTATTTGTAATTGTGTTGCCACGGAATAGGTACGTTATCCATTCGAAGATGGGAAAGTTGGTACGGAACAACACTAGTTAGTCTACTTTGGCTGTACCTGAAATGTATTGCTGCTGATTTTTCTGGATTTATCTCAATTCTCCAGAGGTGAAACTATCGTGTTAGCTCATCAATGGTTCTCTGTAGACGAGGAATGTAGCAGTGAGCAGGGATGCTAGTTATATAGGTACTGGTCCTAAATTTGCATCCGTCTAGTGCGCGTGCATGGTGACCATAAAGTTTGGCGGGATTTATAGTTACGAATGTGCAATTGGTCATTTAGGGTGTCAAAATCGGTGGTCAAAATGAAATCATTGAACTCATATTAAAGTGTAGAATAGATTACTCTGTATTAATTAGTTCTCTCTAACACATATTCGTAATACATTCAGAACAACTTGAAGCGTACCTAAGTTATTAAGGTGAAGATTAAATGAATGATTTAGGAAAATGAAGTTATAGGAATGGACGACTTAGGAAAAAGACTAATTAGGAAGATGTTGAAATCAACCTGATCGTTTAATGTTTATGTCCATGGCGTCAAATGGTAGACACAGCTCCCGCCAAATTTCTAGTTCGCTCTGAAGTCACAATAGGAAAAATATGTATCTGCAGAGGTCGAGAGGCGCACCTGCAAAAAATCTGCCGCGTCTATTTGTGATCAAACTAGAAGTTGACGCGACCTGTAATGTATGCATATAGCTGAGCATATATTATAGTCATTTCCTTTTCTCCTGTGTACTGTCAGATTGAAGTGACTGTATCGGAATGAGGTCGGAATATACAAGACAAAATCATTGAAAATTAAAATGTTCTGAAAAATTAATTAGATTAAAATATAATCTATAAAACATCACTACTTATTATTAAAAAAAATCTCTGCGCCGCATCTATTAGTCTGAACGCGATAATCTCAAAAACTACCGAATCGATTTTCATACGGTTGTCACTAAATAGGTGAAGTGATTCAAGAGGAAGGTTTAAGTGTATAATTCCTGAATGTTTTGTGTACATTGGTAGAAATATGGCGATGACGGCAAAGTAGTCGAGCAGGGAATGTCGTCGATTTCTCAGTGGCTAAAGATTAAGAGCACTCATGAAAACTTTGTAGTAAATTGTACTTGCGAAGAGATACGTCGACAGATTCCATGGTTGCCACAAGGACAGCGATGCCCGCTGTCGAATGAGCCCAGCGGTCAGTACTGAGAGTCCTGAGCAAGAAACCGTTTAGGTATTAAACGGAAAAGTTATATAACGAATGTATGGTGTTGTCCGTTCGCCAGCTTTATCTTCTTAAGATATAACTGCGCGTGCACAAATACAGTATGAATACCATCATTTGTTTGTCCCAAATTTTGCGTGTTGTACGTATTGTTTTCTTGACTTTTAGACAATAAGTGCAAGAAAGAATGTCATACATAAAAAACATGAAAAAAGTTATTAATTCTCAGTCCCGTCAACCCTGCACAGCGCACGCGTAACGTAACGTAAAAATTAAATACCTCTAGATACCTATGCCGCGTCCGCGCACGCGCTGTGCACGCGTGCACCAGTGCTTCCAGGTTCAACGAAATTACGGTAGATCTACTGTAATTTTGACTGATCTACTGTTTAAGGTAATGGTAAAAATACCTTGTATGGATCTACCGTATTTAATTCACAGCAATATCTAATGCGTAAAACGGAACGTAGCTCTGTTTACTTGGAGGGAATATTCCATTTCCCAAAAAATCTCAGTACGCATATTAAGCGCAGCTAACATAAACTATTTGTCGTCTGACAAAGGGACACACAATACATCTTTCTTTTTGTTACTTAGATCAGCCATTCATTCAAGCCAGGCATATCGCATTCCGAACAAATTATTTGTTGAATAGATAGTAAAAATATCTAAGTAGTGAACGAGTATATATTACATTGACATCTAATCCAAATGCCGAAGCTACAAGCTGATACGACACTAGTCAGAAAAAATATTTAAGGGTTCGATATAATTATGCTCTGCTACCCATGCGACGCCCAAGCGCGTAGCTAGTATAAATAAAATGAAACTGTATGTATTGTGATTTCAAAATAAAGACTTTTCTTTTGCTCACATTTATTCGCACATAATCAAAAACCTAAACACACATTTTTAAAATTTTTGTCTGTCTGTTTGTTTGTCCTGGCTAACCTCCGAAACAGCTGAACCAATTTAGACGGAACTTTCGCTGGCAGGCAAAGAACTTGTTCAGGAATAAAAGGCTACTTATTCCGGCAATATTTAGGGTTACTGCGTAACAAATAATATGATAACATTTAACAAAATATAAAATATTATTGTTATTTTGATGTAGATCGTATTCAAGCGTGAATTAATTTGTGTGTAGACATATTTTGAGCGATTTTACTTTAGTTGAATTTGAATAATAATAGTAACACCTGGGGCATTTAACACCATCAACTACCATCTAATTCCAAATTAGACAGTGAGAAAACTGTTAGGAGAGTAGTAAACAAGTTTTAATAAACAAAAATTTCACATATTTACTTTAGGTGACTTTAATAAATATTAAGGTCACAATTTATAATGCAATTCATATTATTTTTCTGATAAATACTAATAGCCACACAAATTCACCACAGGCAGACCCTGTAATGGGTACTAGATATACTTAACTGATAACTATATATACTTAGGTAGATATAAACGTGATATAAACTCAATATTAATTATTTCTTTAGTTCATTGTAAGATGTAATTATTTTGAAAGCGTATTTTCAGTTAAATCACGTGGATTACTAATAAAAAACCCACAGATCTTGCAGTCCCCGCAACCATCGGTTTCATTGAAAATAAACCTACTCAAATCCGATTTTCACAGATTATTTTATTTCATTGCCCCGAAATCGTGGCATTGCCACGATTTAAACTGCAGCCTCTGATATCCTTAAACGTTTTGAACTCGATAATGAAGCATTCGAACGAATACAAGCCGAAAGGCGATGACCGTAATGTTAACAAGTTCCGGATCGTCCATAAAATCTAACATGTGATGTCAAATTTCTTGTTCGATTTCCAATTGATATCCAAAATTTTGGTCTCAAACTGTAGCTACCGACGCCCTCTAACCTTTTGTATAACACTTTGAAGTGATCCGACATATACCCTCTGATATATAGTAACTTATATCAACAAACAGCAGCGATCGACCAAAAAATCGCATCTTTCGGAAATAATTTCTCTTACAATTACCAACTGATTTCCAAAAACTTGGTCTCAAACCGAAGCTACATTAATGGCCAGGATACTATTTTTTTTATTTTCGATATCGGTCCCCGTTCTCGAAATAATTTGGATTTAGTAAAAAAAAATCCGAAAAAACCCTGATTTTTTTATATTTTCCCATTTTTTTCATAAACTGCCAAAATGTCATCCGATGCGCAACTAAATTATTGATCTTTTAAGACCTTAAAGTTTTAGCTAGACCCCATACCCTCGGAGTTATGGCTAAAAATGCGTCTCCCGTGAAATGGATGTGATAGTCATTTTCAATGACAAAAAAAAATATAGGCTTTTCTTAAATTTACTCATTTTTACTACGAATCTTGTAATTCATTCAAAATAAAAAAAAAAACGGAACCCTTGTTACGTGATAAAGAAAAGAAAGGCCGTAACAATAGTATTTCTAGGGAGTGTCCGGATAGGACTCAGTGGGAGAGGTACCGGGCCTTTGGAGTACAAGGGTCCTCTTGTTGTGGAGAAAGGTCGCCTCAGGTTCGTCGCCGTTCAAATGAAACCAGAGTTTAACAAACAAAAGGAATACACTTACCCATCAAAAACAATACTTGTCAAAAAAACCAAGTCTCGCAACTCAGTTGTTCTGCGGTAAAAAGTTGTGAGATCCATGTAATACCAAGTCGGTTATTAATTTATTCAGTCTCTACTTAAGCGACTTTCTGTCTTAATACGTCCAGTCTCTAAGACCACGATCGTGGTCCATAACAATTGAAAATCAATTGTGCCTGGAATCTCCGTACTCGAAGCATTAAGTTGTTACGTAATAATTGACAGCATCTTATAGTGACGCATATCAATATTAAAATACTTTAATGTTTTATATAAATATATTGAGACTTGGCCATCGCACTAAATAATTGAATTTACATGTCTTTTCAGGCGATTGAATTTACACGTGTTTTCAGGCGATGGCCAAGTCTTAATATATTTATATAAAACATTAAAGAATTTTAATATTGATATGCGTCACTATAAGATGCTGTTAATTATTACGTAACAACTTAATGCTTCGAGTACGGAGATTCCAGACACAATTGATTTTCAATTGTTATGGACCACGATCGTGGTCTTAGAGACTGGACGTATTAAGACAGAAAGTCGCTTAAGAAGAGACTGAATAAATTAATAACCGACTTGGTATTACATGGATCTCACAACTTTTTACCGCAGAACAACTGAGTTGCGAGACTTGGTTTTTTTGACAAGTATTGTTTTTGATGGGATCTCATTTCTTTTTGTATTTTGTAGACAGTTCTACTTTTTTCCTTTTCGGTACCTTCTACTTATTGTATATATGTATATCTACCAGCAAAGAATTTTCTTAAAGCCCTCTCTTTGACTTATGAACTTTTCTTATTTTTGTAGGTAGCCTTCCGTTTTCTCTTTTCCGGTACTACTTCTTGAGCTTCAGCTACAGTTTTTCTAAGAGCCCACTCCCTGTCTCTATGCGATTTTCTGGGAGGCTTTGATGTTACAATTTTTGACAAATCTGGACGGTAAATGCTTCTTAGTCTGTTGTATTCACAAATTGAGGATTCCTGCGCTTTAACACTTCCAAAGTCGACATTAACAACCTTACGCACTCGTAATAAGTACGAATACGCACGTAGGTACGTTTTTTGCATTAATAAATAATTTAATACACGTGTTTTCATGACGGGAATACCCATTTTTTGCTCGATTTGGCAGGGGCACTACCATGCGCCTATATTTATATGGGACTAGCTTAAACCCGCGGCTTCGCACGCAATATAATAATAACTGCCGTAATAAAACATCGTTACGAATAAAGCCAACAATATTGAAAATTTAACTGAAGACTTGGCTGTATGGGCTTAATTTTCTTTGCGGTCTTTTCTAGATTTTTTAGTTTTTCCTTGATTCATACACCAAACACTACTTATATTCCAAATTTGAAGCTTCTAGGTCTGCTAGAAGTGCCTTAGAATTTTGATGATCGTTGAGTCAGTGAGTGACAAAATTAAGAAATTTGACCCGTTATAATTTCTTAAAAATACTGGTTCAAATTGAATGAAAACGTGTAATATGCTTATATAATATGCTTGCATGGTTACTGAAAATTTCAGTCTTCTAGTTTTATCCACAACGAAGTTACAGGGGGTCGAAAATGGTCTGAATTGTTTCGAGAAAAGGATGGTACGGCCGTGACGCTTTTTTGCTCGACTTGGTGGGGGCACGGCCGTGCCCCCAGATATTATCTAAAATGAGTTCTGGCAGGTACATGGGCGCGCGCCGGCCGGTGGTCTGTCTGTCGGTCCGCGCGCAGTGAAAGCGAAGTCGTACGCAGACGACTGTCACCTAATATGAAAAGCGTGAAGCGCTAGGTACAATTTTATGATTCCAACTGATTAAAATACTATCATGAATGTTCTAAAAGATTCGAACATGAGCTCAAACTAAATGCATAAAATAGAATGCATAAAACTAAATGCATAAAATAAAGAATGGTCAGGCCTGTCGTTCGAGTGATGCGTCGAAAAGGGTACGTGCCGCCCCGGTGCACAGGAAAACTGGCTCCGCTCCTCCGGTCTTCGGGCTGCCGCTTGCTGGTCGTTCTTCTGCCGCGGCCCGTCCGCTGCTCCTCGCGCGTGGCTCGACCGTGTCCGTAGAGAATTCAGAGTAGCCGAATTAATATGCGTTCTAATTTTATGGTTTAATTACAATACCAGGTTGCGGAAGATGCGGTTCCGCATCCGATCCTAAATTCGGCGACGAGGCATCCCACCGGTCGATCCGTTACTCGCTAAGTCCGCGCGCGCGCTACCCTCTACCTGCCACTCTTCTACTCCTCAATCAGTCAGGTACTAGTGGATGCCCGCGCGCCCCCTGATTCTGATCTTCTATATGGCTTTCAAAAAAAAGCAATACTAAAAAACTGAAATAAGCTTTTCTAAATTTATTTTTACCGATTCTGTCTGTACTTCAAAATTAAAAAAAAACCCTTTTAAAAAGATTTTCACTATGTGTACATCAAAAACCAGGAACTCAGGAATGGCTTGAGGTTTAAAGTTTTAATTAATCAAAACAATAAATGTCTGTCCTCCTGGTCTATTAATACTAATTCAAACTAGCTCAATGTAATAAATATAATCTTTCAAAAAAAGCAATACTAAAAAACTGAAATAGGCTTTTCTAAATTTATATGCATTACGGATTCTGTCTGTACTCCAAAATGAAAAAAAAAACATATGTGGGTCCCAGTCACAGACAATTTTGTCTGTGGTCCAGCGCGACAATGGCGCGATTCTATGCGTAGTGGTATTATAAACGCAGTACCAGGATCGCATAAATTAGAGGTAGTTCGGTCGAAGCACACTCACGGAAGTAGGAGACGCACACGACGACGAGGTGGCGATAGGCGTATGCACACGCACCGAGCACGAAGTGACGTAATCACTCTTAACGATTTATGCACTCCTATTTTCTTGCACTGATTATGAGCGTGAGGTTTTTTTCGTTGGGGAATTTTTCGATTCGGTCCCCGCGCTCAAAGGCCCGCGATAGAAGCTATGCAATAGCTTAAAAACGGAACCCTTAACTGTACATCAAAAACCAGGAACTCAGGAATGGCTTAAGGTATAAAGTTCTAATTAATCTAAACAATAAATGTCTGTCCTCCTGGTCATGTAATACCAATTCAAACAAACTAGCTCAAAAACAAGGCTTTCAATAAAAGTCTAACTAAAAATAAGCTTAACTAGGCTTTTTCTAGTATTTTGTTATATTCTACTTCAGAATGAAAAAAAAAAAATAAAATAAAAACGAAGCCCTAAAAGGTTGAATTCGTTGTCAGACTATCTGTGAATCAAAACCAGGACCTCAGAAATGGCTTGAGGCATAAAGTTCTAATTAATCAAAACACTAAGTGTCTGTGCCCCTGGTCATTTAATACCAGTTCAAACTAGCTCAATGTAATAAAAACAAGGCTTTCAAGAAAAGTCTAACTAAAAACTTAACTAGTCTTTTTCTAAACTTATTTTGTTATGATTCTGTACTTCAAAATGAAAAAAACAAGAATTTAATAAAAAAAAAGACGTGTGGCACTCGAGGACTGCCGCGATAAAGCTATTGCATACATTTTGTATCAACTTATGCAATTATAATTATTTATTTATTTTATTTATGCAGTATTTCTTTTTCTTTGTTTTTGAAGTAAAACTTCTTTAGGCGCGACTAGGAGTAACTCAGATTTAATACTGCATAAATAAAATAAAAAGTGACGTAATCACTCTTAACGATTTATGCACTCCTATTTTCTTGCACTGATTATGAGCGTGAGGTTTTTTTCGTTACGGAATTTCTCGATTCGCTCCCCGTGCTCAAAGGCCCGCGATAGAAGTTAAGCAATAGCTTAATAAATAATTATAATTGCATAAGTTGATACAAAATGTTTGCAATAGCTTTACCGCGGCAGTCCTCGAGTGCCACACGTCTTTTTTTTATTAAATTCTTGTCGTTGGGCAGCAAATAACGATGCAAACATCCCACGCATTTCTTCCTTAAATGCGGACAACTTATTGTTACCAGTACTAGTGCTAGGCTGCGATAAATCAGAGGGACTGTCGTGTTCTTTTCTCTTTTTCGCACGAACGAAGACAGAGTTTGGTGGGTTAATAGTTGGTTCAAGCATAATCGAGTCGTTCAAGTTTGATTCGGACAAAAGACTTATTCATATTGCCACCTTGTACTAGGAGAACAACAAGCACGTGGAGATTATAGTCAAGTAGGTCACAATGGAAGTATATTATTTGACGTTAATAAATTATGTGGATCCCAGTCACAGACAATTTTGTCTGTGGTCCAGCGCGACAATGGCGCGATTCCGTCATCATCATCATCATCATCATCAGCCCATTTTTACCCCACTGCAGGGGCTTAGGCCTCACCCAGGGTGAGGAGGGGGGCTTGGAGCTTAAGTCCACCACGCTGCTGCGATTCCGTGCGTAGTGGTATTATAAACCCTGTACCAGGATCGCATAAATTAGAGGTAGTTCGGTCGAAGCACACTTACGGAAGTAGGAGACGCATACGACGACGAGGCGGCGATAGGCGTATGCACACGCACCGAGCACGAAGTGACGTAATCACTCTTAACGATTTATGCACTCCTATTTTCTTGCACCGATTATGAGCGTGAGGTTTTTTCGTAACGGAATTTCTATATTCGGTCCCCGCGCTCAAAGGTCCGCGATAGAAGCTATGCAATAGCTTAAAAATTAAATTAACTAAAAAAATTACTAATTTACTTATTTTTATTACGATTACCATACTTCATTCAAAATATTAAAAAAACGGCCTAAAAGATTTTCGTTGTCTAACTATCTGTACATCAATAACCAGGAACTCAGGAATGGCTTAAAGTATAAAGTTCTAATTAACCTCAACAGATTTTTATATGTCTGTCCTCCTGGTCATTTAATACCAATTCAAACTATTTCAAAAGTACTTAAAAAATAACTTACTAAAAATTACCTATTTTGTTACGACTTTAAATTAAAAAAAAAAATGGAACCAAAGACATTTCGTTGTCCGACCAATTTTCGTTCTCTGACTAAATAAAAAACCAGGAACTCAGGAATGGCTTGAGATGTAAAGTTCTAATAAATCAAAACACTAAATGTCTGTCCTCCTGGTCAATTAATGCCAATTCAAACTAGCTCTACTATTAGAACCATTTCAAAAAAAGGCATTGATTAAATAGGCTTTTTCTAAATTTACCTTTATTTAAAAAAAATGGAACCTAGATTTTCGTTGTCTAACTATCTGTACATCAAAAACCAGGAACTCAGAAATAGCTTGAGGTATAAAGTTCTAATTAATCCTGGTCATTTAATACCAATTCAAACTAGCATAAAAATGGCTTTCAGCTTAACTAAAAACTTAACTAGGCTTTTCTAAATAACCTACTTTGTTACGATTCTGTACTTCAAAATAAAAAAAAAACCTAAAAGGTTGATTTCGTTGTCGAACTATCTGTGCATAAAAAACTAGAAACTCAGGAATGGCTTGAGGTATAAAGTTGAAATTAATCAAAACACTAAGTGTCTGTTCTCCTGGTCATTTAATACCAATTCAAACTATTTCAAAACTAAAAATAGGCTTACTAAATAAAAATTACTTTATTTTATTACTTCAAATTTAAAAAAAAAAACTGAACCCGACATTTCTCGTTGTCCGACTATATCAAAAACCAGGAACTCAGGAATGGCTTGAGGTATAAAGTTCTAATAATTCAAAACACTAAATGCCTGTCCTCCTGGTTATTTATAAAACCATTTCAAAAAAAGGGCAGATAATAACTAACTAAAAAAATAGGCTTTTTCTAAATTTACTTATTTTTATTACGATTCTTGTACCATTCAAAATATTTAAAAAAACGGAACCCTAAGAGATTTTGGTTGTCTAACTATCTGTGCATCAAAAACCAGGAACTCAGGAATGGCTTGAGGTATAAAGTTCTAATTAATCACCAAGAGGACAGACATTTATGTCTGTCCTCCTGGTCATTTAATACCAATTCAAACTAGCATAAAAAAGGCTTTCAGCTTAACTAAAAACGTAACTAACTAGGCTTTTCTAAATAACTTATTTTGTTACGATTCTGTACTTCAAAATGAAAAAAAAAAAAACGCAGCCCTAAAAGGTTGATTTCGTTGTCGAACTATCTGTGCATCAAAAACCAGAAACTCAGGAATGGCTTGAGGTATAAAGTTGTAATTAATCAAAACACTAAGTCTCTGTCCTCCTGGTTATTTAATGCCAATTCAAACTAGCTCAGTTAAAACCATTTCAAAAAAAGGCATTATAGTAGATAAACTAAAAAAAAATAATAGGCTTTTTCTAAATTAGTATTCTATTCAGAGGGCCAAGTGCGAGTTCTTTTACTATTAACTGTGTAGTTTGCGTTTTCCGTAATTTGTATGGAAACTCGTAGTTACCTAAAACGACCGCTAGATGTGCTGTACGAGTTTCCATACAAATTATAAAAAACGCAAACTACATAGTTAATAGTAAAAAACTCACACTTGGCCCTCAGTCCTTCAATCAAAATATTGAAAAAAAACGTGTGGCACTCGAGGACTGCCGCGGTAAAGCTATTATTGCATACATTTTGTATTAACTTATGCAATTATAATTATTTATTTATTTTATTTATGCAGTATTAAATTTGAGTTACTCCTAGTCGCGCCTAAAGAAGTTTTACTTCAAAAACAAAGAAAAAAAAATACTAAATAAATAAAATAAATAAATAATTATAATTGCATAAGTTGATACAAAATGTATGCAATAGCTTTATCGCGGCAGTCCTCAAGGCTTTCAAAAAAAGTCTAACTAAAACTAGGCTTTTTCTAATATCAATATGATTCTGTACTTCAAAATGAAAAAAAAAATAAAATAAATAAGTTGATTTCGTTGTCAGACTATCTGTGAATCAAAACCAGGACATCAGGAATGGCTTGAGGCATAAAGTTCTAATTAATCAAAACACTAAGTGTCTGTTTTCCTGGTCATTTACTTAACTAAATAAAAACTAAAAAATAGGGTTACTAAAAATTATATTTTGTTTTATGACTTCAAATTTAAAAAAAAAAACGGAACCCTTAAAAGACATTTCGTTGTCCGACCAATTTTCGTTGTCCGACTACATCAAAAACCAGGAACTCAGGAATGGCTTGAGGTATAAAGTTCTAATTAATCAAAACAATAAATGTCTGTCCTCCTGGTCATTTAATACCAGTTCAAACTAGCTCAATGTAATAAATATAATAATGGCTTTAAAAAAAAAGCAATACAAACTGAAATAGGCTTTTCTAAATTTATATGCATTACGGATTCTTTCTATACTCCAAAATGAAAAAAAGCATAATCGAGTCGTTCAAGTTTGATTCGGACAAAGACTTATTCATATTGCCACCTTGTACTAGGAGAACAACAAGCACGTGGAGATTATATTAATAAATTATGTGGGTCCCAGTCACAGACAATTTTGTCTGTGCAGCGCGACAATGGCGCGATTCCGTGCGTAGTGCTATTATAAACGCAGTACCAGGATCGCATAAATTAGAGGTAATTCGGTCGACGTGCAGTGATCAGTCGGCTAGTGTGCTAATCAATCGGGTTGTTTAATACCCTAAGTACACAAATGCAACAGAAACACACTCACGGAAATAGAAGACGCACCCGACGACGAGGCGGCGATAGGAGTATGCACACGCACCGAGTACGAAGTGACGTAATCACTCTTAACGATTTATGCACTCCTATTTTCTTGCACTGATTATGAGCGTGGGGTTTTTTTGTTACGGAATTTCTCGTTTCGGTCCCCGCGCTCAAGGCCTGAAGCTATATTTAGCTTAAAAATCGGAACCCTAAAAGATTTTCGTTGCCTATCTGTACATCAAAACCCAGGAACTCAGGAATGGCTTGAGGTATAAAGTTGTAATTAATCAAAACACTAAGTGTCTCTCCTCCTGGTCATTTAATACTCATTCAAACTATTTCAAAAGTACTTACTTACTAAATAGAAACTAATAAAATACCGCGGCAGTCCTCGAGTGCCACACGTCTTTTTTTATTAAATTCTTGTCGTTGGGCAGCAAGTAACGATGCAAACATCCCACGCATTTCTTCCTTAAATGCGGACAACTTATTGTTACCAGTACTAGTGCTAGGCTGCGATAAATCAGAGGGACTGTCGTGTTCTTTTCTCTTTTTCGCACGAACGAAGACAGTGTTTGGTGGGTAATAGTTGGTTCAAGCATAATCGAGTCGTTCAAGTTTGATTCGGACAAAAGACTTATTCATATTGCCACCTTGTACTAGGAGAACAACAAGCACGTGGAGATTATAGTCAAGTAGGTCACAATGGAAGTATATTATTTGACGTTAATAAATTATGTGGATCCCAGTCACAGACAATTTTGTCTGTGGTCCAGCGCGACAATGGCGCGATTCCGTCATCATCATCATCATCATCATCAGCCCATTTTCACCCCACTGCAGGGGCTTAGGCCTCCCCCAGGGTGAGGAGGGGGGCTTGGAGCTTAAGTCCACCACGCTGCCGCGATTCCGTGCGTAGTGGTATTATAAACGCTGTACCAGGATCGCATAAATTAGAGGTAGTTCGGTCGAAGCACACTTACGGAAGTAGGAGACGCACACGACGACGAGGTGGCGATAGGCGTATGCACACGCACCGAGCACGAAGTGACGTAATCACTCTTAACGATTTATGCACTCCTATTTTCTTGCACTGATTATGAGCGTGAGGTTTTTTTCGTAACGGAATTTCTTGATTCGGTCCCCGCGCTCAAAGGTCCGCGATAGAAGCTATGCAATAGCTTAAAAACCAGGAACTCAGGAATGGCTTGAGGTATAAAGTTCTAATAAATCAAAACACTAAATGTCTGTCCTCCTGGTCATTTAATGCCAATTCAAACTAGCTAGTAAAACCATTTAAAAAACTTTACCGCGGCAGTCCTCGAGTGCCACACGTCTTTTTTTTATTAAATTCTTGTCGCTGGGCAGCAAGTAACGATGCAAACATCCCACGCATTTCTTCGTTAAATGCGGACAACTCATTGTTACCAGTACTAGTGCTAGGCTGCGAAAAATCAGAGGGACGGTCGTGTTCTTTTCTCTTTTTCGCACGAACGAAGACAAAGACTTATTCATATTGCCACCTTGTACTAGGAGAATAACAAGCACGTGGAGATTATAGTCAAGTAGGTCACAATGGAAATATTAATTGACGTTAATAAATTATGTGGGTCCCAGTCACAGACAATTTCGTCTGTGGTCCAGCGCGACAATGGAGCGATTCCGTGCGTAGTGGTATTATAAGCGCAGTACCAGGAGCGCATAAATTAGAGGTAGTTCGGTCGACGTGCAGTGATCAGTCGGCTAGTGTGCTAATCAATCGGGTTGTTTAATACCCTAAGTACACAAATGCAACAGAAGCACACTCACGGAAGTAGGAGACGCACACGACGTCGAGGCGGCGATAGGCGTATGCACACGCACCGAGCACGAAGTGACGTAATCACTCTTAACGATTTATGCACTCCTATTTTCTTGCACTGATTATGAGTGTGAGGTTTTTTTGTTACGGAATTTCTCGATTCGCTCCCCGCACTCAAAGGCCCGCGATAGAAGCTATGCAATAGCTTATTAAAAAAATAAAAACGAAGCCCTAAAAGGTTGATTTCGTGTTCAGACTATCTGTGAATCAAAACCAGGACCTCAGGAATGGCTTGAGGCATAAAGTTCTAATTAATCAAAACACTAAGTGTCTGTGCTCCTGGTCATTTAATATTAGTTCAGACTAGCTCAAAAACCAGGCTTTAAAAAAAAGTCTAACTAAAAACTTAATAAATTTTTTAACTTATTTTGTTACGATTCTGTACTTCAAAATGAAAAAAAAATAAAAATAAAAACGAAGCCCTAAAAGGTTGATTTCGTTGTCTATCTGTACATCAAAAACCAGAAACTCAGGAATGGCTTGAGGTATAAAGTTCTAATTAATCCTGGTCATTTAATACCAATTCAAACTAGCATAAAAAATGGCTTTCAGCTTAACTAAAAACTTAACTAGGCTTTTCTAAATAACTTATTTTATTACGATTCTGTATTTCAAAATAAAAAAAAAACCTTAAGGTTGATTTCGTTGTCGAACTATCTGTGCATAAAAAACTAGAAACTCAGGAATGGCTTGAGGTATAAAGTTGTAAATAATCAAAACACTAAGTGTCTGTTCTCCTGGTCATTTAATACCAATTCAAACTATTTCAAAACTTTACTTTATTTTGTCTTCAAATTTAAAAAAAAAACTAAAGACATTTCTCGTTGTCCGACTACATCAAAAACCAAGAACTCAGGAATGGCTTGAGGTATAAAGTTCTAATAATTCAAAACAATAAATGCCTGTCCTCCTGGTCATTTATAAAACCATTTCAAAAAAGGACATTATAAATAACTAACTAAAAAAATAGGCTTTTTCTAAATTTACTTATTTTTATTACGATTCTTGTACTTCATTCAAAATATTTAAAAAAACGGAACCCTAAAAGATTTTCGTTGTCTAACTATCTGTGCATCAAAAACCAGGAACTCAGGAATGGCTTGAGGTATAAAGTTCTAATTAATCACCAAGAGGACAGACATTTATATGTCTGTCCTCCTGGTCATTTAATACCAATTCAAACTAGCATAAAAAATGGCTTTAAGCTTATAAAAACTTAACTAGGCTTTTTTTTCTAAATAACCTATTTTGTTACGATTCTGTACTTCAAAATGAAAAAAAAAACGGAACCCTTAAAAGATTTTCGTTGTCTATCTGTACATCAAAAACCAGGAACTCAGGAATATCTTAAAGTATAAAGTTCTAATTAATCTAAACAGTAAATGTCTGTCCTCCTCGTCATGTAATACCAATTCAAACTAGCTCAATAATAAAAAACAAGGCTTTCAAAAAAAGCCTTACTAAAACTAGGCTTTTTCTGATATTTTGTTATGAAGTACTTCAAAATGAAAAAAAAAATAAATAAATAAAAAACGAAGCCCTAAAAGGTTGATTTCGTTGTCAGACTATCTGTGAATCAAAACCAGGACATCAGGAATGGCTTGAGGCATAAAGTTCTAATTAATCAAAACACTAAGTGTCTGTCCTCCTGGTCATTTAATACTAATTCAAACTATTTCAATAAGTACTTAACTAAATAAAAACTAAAAAAATAGGCTTACTAAAAATTATATTTTGTTACGAATTCAAATTTAAAAAAAAAACGGAACCCTAAAAAAGACATTTCGTTGTCCGACCAATTTTCGTTGTCCGACTACATCAAAAACCAGCAACTGAGCAACTGCGGAATGGATTGAGGTATAAAGTTCTAATAAATCAAAACACTAAATGTCTGTCCTCCTGGTCATTTAATGCCAATTCAAACTAGCTGAGATAACCATTTCAAAGGCTTTTCTTAAATTTACTTATTTTTATTACGATTCGTCATTCATTCAAAATATAAAAAAAAAACTGAACCCTAAAAGATTTTCGTTGTCTAACTACCTGTACATCAAAAACCAGGAACTCAGGAATGGCTTGAGGTATAAAGTTCTAATTAATCAAAACGATAAATGTCTGTCCTCCTTGTCATGTAATACAAATTCAAACTAGCTCAATGTAATAAAAAGCAAGGCTTTCAAAAGAAGTCTAACTACATACAAACTTAACTAGGCTTTTTCTAATATTTTGTACTTCAAAATGAAAAAAAAATAAATAAATAAAAACGAAGCCCTAAAAGGTTGATTTCGTTGTCAGACTATCTGTGAATCAAAACCAAGACCTAGGAATGAATGGCTTGAGGCATATAGTACTAATTAATCAAAACACTAAGTGTCTGTGCTCCTGGTCATTTAATACCAGTTCAAACTAGCTCAATGTAATAAAATTGGCTTTCAAAAAAAGTCTCTAAAAACTTACTTAATAAGGCTTTTTTAACTTATTTTGTTACGATTCTGTACTTCAAAATGAAAAAAATAAATAAAAATAAAAACGAAGCCCTAAAAAGGTTGATTTCGTTGTCGGACTATCTTGTACATCAAAACCAGGAGGAACTCAGAAATGGCTTGAAGTATGAAGTTCTAATTAATCAAAACACTAAGTTTCTGTCCTCCTACCAATTCTTATTTCAAAAGATATACCTAAAAATTAAAATAGGGCTTACTAAAAAATAATTAATTATTGTTCAAAATAAAAAAAAATCGGAACCCTAAAAGATTTTCGTTGCCTATCTGTACATCAAAACCCAGGAACTCAGGAATGGCTTGAGGTATAAAGTTGTAATTAATCAAAACACTAAGTGTCTGTCCTCCTGGTCATTTAATGCCAATTCAAACTAGCTCAGTATTAAAACCATTTCAAAAAAAGGAATTATTTATTAACTAAAAAAATAGGCTTTTTCTAAACTTACTTATTTTTTTTTATTAAGATTCGTATTTAAAAAAACAGAACCCTAAAAGATTTTCGTTGTCTAACTATCTGTGCAACAAAAACCAGGAACTCAGGAATTGCTTGAAGTATAAACTTCTAATTAACCTCAACAGACATTTACATATCTGTTCTCCTGGTCAGTTAATACCAATTCAAACTAGCATAAAAAATGGCTTTAAGCTTATAAAAACTGAACTAGGCTTTTCTAAATATTATTCTGTACTTCAAAATGAAAAAAAAAAACGGAACCCTTAAAAGATTTTCGTTGTCTATCTGTACATCAAAAACCAGGTACTCAGGAATGGCTTAAAGTATAAAGTTCTAATTAATCTAAACAATAAATGTCTGTCCTCCTGGTCAAGTAATACCAATTCAAACTAGCTCAATAATAAAAAACAAGGCTTTCAAAAAAAGTCTAACTAAAACAAGGTTTTATCTAATATTTTGTTTTGATTCTGTACTTCAAAATGAAAAAAAAAAAAACTAAGCCCTGAAAGGTTGATTTCGTTGTCAGACTATCTGTGAATCAAAACCAGGACATCAGGAATGGCTTGAGGCATAAAGTTCTAATTAATCAAAACACTAAATGTCTGTCCTCCTGGTCATGTAATACCAATTCAAACTAGCTCAATAATAAAAAACAAGGCTTTCAAAAAAAGTCTAACTAAAACAAGGTTTTTTCTAATATTTTGTTTTGATTCTGTACTTCAAAATAAAAAAAAAAAACTAAGCCCTAAAAGGTTGATTTCGTTGTCAGACTATCTGTGAATCAAAACCAGGACATCAGGAATGGCTTGAGGTATAAAGTTCTAATAAATCAAAACACTAAATGTCTGTCCTCCTGGTCATTTTTTAATGCCAATTCAAACTAGCTGGGATAACCATTTCAAAGGCTAACTTAAATTTACTTATTTTTATTACGATTCTTGTAATTCATTCAAAATATAAAAAAAAAACGGAATCCTAAAAGATTTTCGTTGTTTACCTGTACATCAAAAACCAGGAACTCAGGAATTGCTTGAGGTATAAAGTTCTAATTAATCAAAACAATAAATGTCTGTCCTCCTGGTCATTTAATACCAGTTCAAACTAGCTCAATGTAATAAAAAACAAGGCTTTCAAAAGAAGTCTAACTACATACAAACTTAACTAGGCTTTTTCTAATATTTTGTACTTCAAAATGAAAAAAAAAAACTCGAGGACTGCCGCGGTAAAGCTATTGCACATTTTGTATCAACTTATGCAATAATTATTTATTTATTTTATTTATGCAGTATTTCTTTTTCTTTGTTTTTGAAGTAAAACTTCTTTAGGCGCGACTAGGAGTAACTCAGATTTAATACTGCATAAATAAAATAAATAAATAATTATAATTGCATAAGTTGATACAAAATGTATGCAATAGCTTTACCGCGGCAGTCCTCGAGTGCTCCACGTCTTTTTTTATTAAATTCTTGTCGTTGGGCAGCAAGTAACGATACAAACATCCCACGCATTTCTTCTTTAAATGCGGACAACTCATTGTTACCAGTACTAGTGCTAGGCTGCGATAAATCAGAGGGACTGTCGTGTTCTTTTCTCTTTCTCGCACGAACGAAGACAGAGTTTGGTGGAGTAAGTTGGTTCATCAAGCATAATCGAGTCGTTCAAGTTTGATTCGGACAAAGACTTATTCATATTGCCACCTTGTACTAGGAGAACAACAAGCACGTGGAGATTATAGTCAAGTAGGTCACAATGGAAGTATATTATTTGACGTTAATAAATTATGTGGGTCCCAGTCACAGACAATTTTGTCTGTGGTCCAGCGCGACAAAGGCGCGATTCCGTGCGTAGTGGTATTATAAACGCAGTACCAGCATCGCATAAATTAGAGGTAGTTCGGTTGACGTGCAGTGATCAGTAATCACTCTTAACGATTTATGCACTCCTATTTTTTTTCACTGATTATGAGCGTGAGGTTTTTTTTCGTTACGGAATTCCTCAATTAGGTCCCCGCGCTCAAGGCCCGCGATAGAAGCTATGCAATAGCTTAAAAACTGAACCCAAAGACATTTCTCGTTGTCCGACTACATCAAAAACCAGGAACTCAGGAATGGCTTGAGGTATAAAGTTCTAATGAATCAAAACACTAAATGCCTGTCCTTCTGGTCATTTATAAAAAAATTTCAAAAAAGGGCATTATAAATAACTAACTAAAAAAATAGGCTTTTTCTAAATTTAATTATTTTTATTACGGATTCTTGTACTTCATTCAAAATATTTAAAAAAACGGAACCCTAAAAGATTTTCGTTGTCTAACTATCTGCATCAAAAACCAGGAACTCAGGAATGGCTTGAGGTATAAAGTTGTAATTAATCAAAACACTAAGTGTCTGTCCTCCTTGTCATTTAATACTAATTTAAACTATTTCAAAAGTAACTAACTAAATAGAAACTAAAAAAATAGGCTTACTAAAAATTATATTTTGTCAAATTTAAAAAAAAAAAAACGGGACTCAAGACTTTCGTTGTCCGACCAATTTTCGTTGTCCGACTACATCAAAAACCAGGAACTCAGGAATGGCTTGAGGTATAAAGTTGTAATTAATCAAAACACTAAATGTCTGTCCTCCTAGTCATTTAATGCCAATTCAAACTAGCTCAGTATTAAAACAAAAAAAAGGAATTAACTAATAAAATAGGCTTTTTCTAAACTTACTTTTTTTTTATACGATTCGTACTTTCATTCAATTTAAAAAAAAAACGAAACCCTTAAAGATTTTCGTTGTCTATCTGTACATCAAAAACCAGGAACTCAGGAATGGTTTGAGGTATATAGTTCTAATTAATCACCAAGAGGACAGACATTTATATGTCTGTCCTCCTGGTCAATTAATACCAATTCAAACTAGCTCAATGTAATAAATATAATTTGGCTTTCAAAAAAAAGCAGTACTAACATAAGCTTTTCTAAATTTATATGCATTACGGATTCTGTCTGTAAGTTCAAAATGAAAAAAAAAGCGGAACCCTAAACTGTACATCAAAAACCAGGAACTCAGGAATGGCTTAAGGTATAAAGTTGTAATTAATCAAAACACTAATTGTCTGTCCTCCTGGTCATTTCATACTAATTCAAACTATTTCGAAAGTACTTACTAAATAGGCTTACTAAAAATTACTTATTTTGTTAACTTCAAATTAAAAGAAAAAACGGAACCCTAAAAAGACATTTCGTTGTCTGACTAAATAAAAAACCAGGAACTCAGGAATGGCTTGAGGTATAAAGTTCTAATAAATCAAAACACTAAATGTCTGTCCTCCTGGTCATTTAATGCCAATTCAAACGTATAAAACCATTTTAAAAAAAAATTAAATTAACTAAAAAAATACTAAATTTACTTATTTTTATTACGATTTACCATCTTCATTCAAAATATTAAAAAAAACGCCCTAAAAGATTTTAACTATCTTTACATCAAAAACCAGGAACTCAGGAATGGCTTGAAGTATAAAGTTCTAGTTAACCTCAACAGACATTTATATGTCTGTCCTCCTGGTCATTTAATACTAATTCAAACTATTTCAAAAGTACTTACTAAATAGGCTTACTAAAAATTACTTATTTTGTTAACTTCAAATTAAAAGAAAAAACGGAACCCTAAAGAGATATTTCGTTGTCCGACCAATTTTCGTTGTCCGACTAAATAAAAAACCAGGAACTCAGGAATGGCTTGAGGTATAAAGTTCTAATAAATCAAAACACTAAATGTCTGTCCTCCTGGTCATTTAATGCCAATTCAAACTAGCTAGTATAAAACCATTTTAAAAAAAAATTAAATTAACTAAAAAAATACTAAATTTACTTATTACGATTTTACCATCTTCATTCAAAATATTAAAAAAAACGGCCTAAAAGATTTTCGTTGTCTAACTATCTGTACATCAAAAACCAGGAACTCAGGAATGGCTTGAAGTATAAAGTTCTAATTAACCTCAACAGACATTTATATGTCTGTCCTCCTGGTCATTTAATACCAATTCAAACTATTTCAAAAGTACTTACTATAAAATAAAATACTTACTAAAAATTACTGTTACGACTTCAAATTAAAAAAAAAACGGAACAAAGACATTTCGTTGTCCGACCAATTTTCGTTCTCCGACTAAATAAAAAACCAGGAACTCAGGATTGGCTTGAGATATAAAGTTCTAATAAATCAAAACACTAAATGTCTGTCCTCCTGGTCAATTAATGCCAATTCAAACTAGCTCTACTATTAAAACCATTTCAAAAAAAGACATTAAATTTTTTCATTAAATTAAATTTTAAAGTTTTTTCTAAACTTACTTATTTTTATTACGATTCATTCAAAATATTTAAAAAAGTAACGATGCAAACATCCCACGCATTAAATGCGGACAACTCATTGTTACCAGTACTAGTGCTAGGCTGCGATAAATTAGAGGGACTGTCGTGTTCTTTTCTCTTTTTCGCACGAACGAAGACAGAGTTTGGTGGGGTAAGTTGGTTCAAGCATAATCGAGTCGTTCAAGTTTGATTCGGACAAAGACTTATTCATATTGCCACCTTGTACTAGGAGAACAACAAGCACGTAGAGATTATAGTCAAGTACTTACTTACAGTACAGTACAGTAAGTACAATACTTGACTATAATTTCCACGTGCTTGTTGTTCTCCTAGTACAAGGTGGCAGTATGAATAAGTCTTTGTCTGAATCAAACGTCAAATATGACGTTAATAAATTATGTGGGTCCCAGTCACAGACAATTTTGTCTGTGGTCCAGCGCGACAATGGCGCGATTCCGTGCGTAAGGCAGTACCAGGATCGCATAAATTAGAGGTAGTTCGGTCGACGTGCAGTGATCAGTAATCACTCTTAACGATTTATGCACTCCTATTTTCTTGCACTGATTATGAGCGTGAGGTTTTTTTCGTTACGGAATATCTCGATTCGGTGCCCGCGCTCAAAGGCCCGCGATAGAAGCTATGCAATAGCTTAAAAAAAACGAAGACCTAAAAGGTTGATTTCGTTGTCAGACTATCTGTGAATCAAAACCAGGACCTCAGGAATGGCTTGAGGCATGAAGTTCTAATTAATCAAAACACTAAGTGTCTGTGCTCCTGGTCATTTAATACCAGTTCAAAACAAGGCTTTCAAAAAAAGTATAAATAAAAACTTTAGTCTTTTTCTAAACAACTTATTTTGTTATGATTCTTTCTGTACTTCAAAATTAAAAAAAAAAAAAATAAATAAAAACGAAGCCCTAAAAGGTTGATTTCATTGTCGAACTATCTGTGCATCAAAAACCAGAAA
Source organism: Luffia ferchaultella (assembly GCA_949709985.1). Classification (NCBI taxonomy): domain Eukaryota; kingdom Metazoa; phylum Arthropoda; class Insecta; order Lepidoptera; family Psychidae; genus Luffia; species Luffia ferchaultella. Next base: position 8,361,825 of record OX453262.1, read on the forward strand.
CTCAGGAATGGCTTGAGGTATAAAGTTCTAATTAATCTAAACACTAAGTGTCTGTCCTCTTGTTCAATTAATACCAATTCAAACTAGCTCAATGTAATAAATATAAATATAAGGCTTTCAAAAAAAAGCAATACTAAAAAACTGAAATAGGCTTTTCTAAATTTTATTACATTACGGATTCTGTCTGTACTTCAAAATGAAAAAAAAAATGGAACCCTTAACTGTACATCAAAAACCAGGAACTCAGGAATGGCTTAAAACTCAGAATTCAAACTATTTCAAAAGTACTTATTACTAAAAACTAAATTAAATTAAATTGCCCCGAAATCGTGGCATTGCCACGATTTAAACTGAAGCCTCTGATATCCTTAAACGTTTTGAACTCGATAATGAAGCATTCGAACGAATACAAGCCGAAAGGCGATGACCGTAATGTTAACAAGTTCCGGATCGTCCATAAAATCTAACATGTGATGTCAAATTTCTTGTTCGATTTCCAATTGATATCCAAAATTTTGGTCTCAAACTGTAGCTACCGACGCCCTCTAACCTTTTGTGTAACACTTTGAAGTGATCCGACAAATACCCTCTGAAATATAGTAACTTATATCAACAAACAGCAGCGATCGACCAAAAAATCTCATCTTTCGGAAATAATTTCTCTTACAATTACCAACTGATTTCCAAATTAATGGCCAGGATACTATTTTTTTTTATTTTCGATATCGGTCCTCGTTCTCGAAATAATTTGGATTTAGTAAAAAAAAAATCCGGAAAAAACCCCGTTTTTTTTACATTTTCCTATTTTTTCATAAACTGGCAAACTGATTTCCAAAATTTTGGTGTCATCCGATGCGCAACTAAATTATTGATCTTTTAAGACCTTAAAATCTTAGCTAGACCCCATACCCTCCGAGTTATGGCTAAAAATGCGTCTTCCGTGAAATGGATATGATAGTCATTTTCAATGACAAAAAAACCCTTAGCAGGATCAGTTGGGAATACTATAAAGGCAGCAATTATTCGATTTACTATTTATTACCCATCACTAGCTCGTTGACAACATCAAACCATTCAGATACAACAGTCATCAATCGTCAATCATATAGCATGCTAGATTCCGCGGTTGTAAAACACTGCAAATAAAAATACAACAATAAAATAGCTAAATCCCTAAATCCTAAATCAGTCCAAACTAATATTATCATGATTACTGTGTCTTGTTTTATTAAGTAAGATCTCAAGTAGTAGTTGTAGAAGTGCAAGTACAAACAGGATTAAATGGCACCGATGACGAAGAACGTCGTAGATGGTAAAGTTTCATATTTTATGTATGTTGAATGTAATTGTCTAAGTAGAGCACGAGTAGAATATAAAATTACTAAAATTTGTTAGTAAATTGCCGTGAGAAAATTATTTAACTTTTAGTTTATCTCTAAAATGCAATTAATACAAATGTTTCATTCAGTATATTTAGTTATTCAAATAACCAGGTATATTTATTTTAACTTGGCAAACTGTTTGCATTTAGACTATAGGCATTTTCCTCTTGTTGAGGACACATCAGTTCTAACTGCATTAGAAAAAAATGTTTTTACCCAATGATTCGAGTTTTATAATTTCATTGAACTATTTTTCCGGTATGAAATCCAACATTAAAATTAAAATTTGTAGTATATATACTAGAATGCAATTTCTTTACAATTACACTTTCATTGCAAAACTGACTGATTGGACGAGTGGTTAGAGACCCTAACCGTGGAGCCAAGAATTGCGGGTTCGATTGCCACCCTTGACAAATATTTGTGTGCATGAACATGTCTATTTGTTTCGTGTTTGGGTGTTATAAATAAAGTATATATTATAAAGAACATTTACTTGTACACCAGTTTTCTAATATCGCATAATACTTGCTTACTATGGGACTAAACTGTGCTGTGTGGGATGTCCCACTTATTATTATTGTACCCGGCTTGGAACGGGTAGCAGATCATATAAGCCGTAATGTTTTTTTCTGTTGTAGTGTCATTTCAGCTTGTTGCATTGAACAGTGGATTGGATTTAATTACATTTAAATGTAACATAAGTTCACCCTACTTGAAGTATTTTATTTCTAATTCTATAAATATCTGAAAAAGTAAAGAATAAATATAAATAACCTAACCTAATCACACGCGTCGCGTCGTCCCGTATGGCCGGCCGGCGCGGTGCGGCAGCCGACGCCCGATATTTTCGCGCGATATTTTTATTTCGCGATAGCTCCTAAGACATTAATTTAAATTGTATAGTGTACAGGGCAATTATAATGTGCATGAAATGCTGAAGGTAAATAACGTAATTAATTTGATAAGGATTAATACTGTATCTGTATAAATTACTTTCAAATTACCTCATTATATGACACCATTTTTTAAATATAAAAATAGATATAGTAAGCTATTCATAAAAGATAGACATATGCCATCACGGACTTTTTTTAGTCCTATAAAAAAGACACAATTGCTCCATACATTATTTTGTTACATCTCAAAGGAATTAGGCAGCATTTTCAATGAAAGCTCCCAGCCGGCTTGTTTTTTTTCCAAATTCTATGTTAATCGTCATATTTCAACTAATTTCCACAAAACATTAATAAATAATACATATAAACCTTCCTCTTGAATCACTCCATTCATTGGTGTCAATAATATGCCAGTCCGTTCGGTAGTTTTTGAGTTTATCGCATTCAGACAGACAGACAGACAGACAGACGTAGCGGGGGACTTTATTTTATAATATGTAATGATATGGTAACAACTTAAAATAACAGCCTTATTCATCTTATTGAATTAGGGTGTGTTTGCCTTACATGTGACATATTTAAATCTCTTGTGTCTTTGTAGCAATTTACTAACTTTTCTGTAGTTAAAAAATGGATTAATATACAATGACTAACATTGTTTATACACATATGGACTGACTTTATTTTATTACTAAGAGTTCTCTTGGTATGAAATTGGTAAAAGGTCTCTTTCTATGAATCAATCCGAACTTGGACCATTTATTAAATTTACAACTCACTATAAAAAAAACTATATAATAGTACAGTAAGTTCATAAGAACAAAACGATCTACATGTTTTAGTAAGCTAATATTGTTTCAAATGATTACAAACTGAAAAATAGTGTTGATTCAATTTCACTAAAATCAAATCAATTTCTCGCTTTTTAATTGATGATCTTGGGTATTATAATTCAATAAAATTATCATTTAGTGGAAATAATAGAAATAGTTTAAGTAATAGTTTAAGAAATAATTTAACATGTCTACATTTAAAGTAACTAACATAATATGAAAGAACATATTGCACTAGTACAAATAGTTTCATTTGCTTCGAAAATAGTATAAAGTGTATACATAGACAATTTATGTTTTAAGTAACATAAGCATCCTATTTTAAAGTAGGTAGGTATTTTACAATAACTGGCCGCTAACATTTTTTTTGACATATACTTGTCAACTACCACAACAAATCCAAGTTTAAATCATTTTCTCAATTTAATTTATTTACTTCCTTCAATTTCTATCAAAACTAGACTAACTTGAGATAGTTTTGCTTTATTAAAATTGAGGTAAACATATCTCATTAAAAATACCTCTGTTGTTCATATTTTTTGTTGTTTAACATAATTAATGTTTATATGTGTTTGTGTTGAAAGTTTTTTTTCATATGAACAGCACAACATCCTGTGTAGGTATATGTCAGCTTCTGTGATCCAAGTGGAATGTTGCCGCTGAATCTGTTGCCATCCCATCACTGGCCGTCATATTTTACCTACTACACTTGTTTTCTACAGTGTTTCTACTTTGTTTTTCTACTATAAAAATAGTATATATTAAACACCTTTTTTGTTGTTTGTGTATTTTACTTTAGTACAGATCGTGTCAAACTTTATGGTGGATCAGAATATAACGCTTTAAGCGCACTTGCATAGGTACAGTAAAGCACCCCTCGCTCCATTGTATCTCGCTGATACCTAAACCGTGCGACGCGACTTGTGTCTACTTCGAAACTGCCATAAAGTTTGATCAGAATTTAATAACTGTACAAATATTTTTTTGTAGGTTTTTTATAATAAATACACAGTGCTCAAGTTTCAAGTATATTTATTTAATATGAAAATTTGGTGTATTATTTTATTTTGATTTAAACATGTACATAATAGATAAGTATCAAAACGTAATAAATTATATTAGTGTTATTTATGTACTCATGTAATTTTTTATAGACGCAGAGTCTGGTTCTGATTCAGACAGTAGTTCGAGTGCTGCAAGCCGCAGTAAGAGCCCCAGTCCTGCACCTTCAGGCAAAGAAGGCAGTCAGTCTCGGTGAGATTTATTTATAGTATTTGTTACTATAGTTAGACGAAAACCGTTATATACGTTAATTTATTAATAAATATGTGCGGAAATCGCTAGCAAAATTTGTAAGTGCATAGTGTACCTTCTCTGTATTGGCATTAAAAAATTACAATGTAGTGTAGCACTACTACAGCCTTTTAACGTTACTCGGCCTAACTTTAATAAAAATAATGGTTTCCTTTATATTTATTTCAGTTTTCAGCTGTTTACAGTACCTAACATATTATACAACTAGTGTTGTCATTAAAAAACACCTTTATATCTTTTTTCCACATCCTAAATTTGTTACAGGTCACCGTCAAATAGTCCTGCCAGGTCAGGAAGTGGCTCTCCTAAATCTAATCGGTCTAGACATTCAAGAAAGTCTTCAGTTACATCAAATGTTTCACGAAGCAAATCCAATACTCCTGAAGATTCCCATAGATCTCGTTCTGGTTCAGTCCAAAGTAACAAATCAGGTTCATTGAGCCCAAAATCACAAGCATCTGGCGATGGTAAGAGATCCAGAAGTGGCTCAAGGAGGTCACCATCAGGGTCAGTAAGCGCAAGGTCTAGATCAGGAAGTGCTAAATCTCGCTCAGCCAGTCCTAAATCTGTGGTCAACTCTCCTAAATCAAGATCACAAAGCCCCAAATCGGTTTCCCGAAGCTCCAAGTCTAGATCCCAGAGCCCTAAGTCGCGCTCGCAGAGCTCCAAATCTCGCTCGCAAAGCCCTAAATCTCGCTCTGAAAGTCCCAAGTCGCGCGTCCATAGCTCAAAATCTCGCTCCCAAAGTCCGAAGTCCCACTCACAGAGTCCCAAGTCCCGATCTCAAAGTCCCAAATCTCGCTCTGAGAGCCCCAAATCTCGCTCTCGAAGTCCCAAATCTCGTTCACATAGCCCCAAATCTAGATCTGAAAGCCCCAAGACTCGGTCCCCGAGTCCAAAATCACAAAATGCCAAAAGTCAGTCAAGATCCAAGTCGGCCAGTGGCAGTCCGAGGAGCAGAAAATCCCGATCTAGATCAGGGAGTGCCTCTTCTAGATCAAAAAGTCCGGTAGCAAGGCAAGATGTACAAGAGAGTCGCTCAAATTCACCAAATTTAATGATTGATGATGAGCAGATGGAGACCAGCGAAAGAAAATCTAAAAGCAGATCTAGGTAAGCTTTTTTTCTATTTTTTAGTAATTATAGTTGTGTATTCTGTACATATTTGCTATTGAAATGAAGGATGGTTTGTTTCGGAATGCAATTCTGACATAATAATTCCAAAAAAAAATCATTACAAAATACTATTGAAATACGGCAGACAGAAAATTCACTACACTCGGCACTACTAATTAGCTAAATATTTGTTCATACAAAATATGGGTTCTAAATTTACATTCTCTATATATTTTTGCACTCTGGGGCAGCAAAACTCAACGAATTTCATAACTCTTGTAGTTTTGAAATGGTTTTTGTGTGTATAGAGTCTTCTTTTATTATGAAGTAATGATTGTGAAGATTGATTGACCAGTTGGAATTGTTTATCTGTGCTAAGCCTTTAACCTCAACTGTTATTAGTGCACCGGACCTGAGGAAACTATAGTCTATAACACCATGACTGGGCCATCTAACAGTCTCCTTTACCTTTCTATATGTAAGCTTCTTTTTAGGGTAACAATTCATTCTGAGTCCTTTCATTTTTGTGTTTTTTAATTGATGCAAGGGAAGCCTCAACTCATGCACTATTGTGCATGTCATTCATGCGGTACCCATATTTCTATATTATATTTTTAATTTCAAATGGGTCCATATTGTGGGTATGTTAACCTCAAACCATGCTGTTATTTCTGCAGTACATCAATACGGATTATCTCTCACCATCATCATCATCATCATCAGCCCATTTTTACCCCACTGCAGGGGCTTAGGCCTCCCCCAGGGTGAGGAGGGGGGCTTAGAGCTTAAGTCCACCACGCTGCTCCACTGCGGGTTGGAAACTGTAACGACCGCCATCTATTGACAGCGTCCGGGACCGACTGCTTAACGTGCCCTCCGAAGCACGGTGTCAGTGATATTGTGTACTTAAGTCAGAAAAACTCATTGGTATACGCCCGGATTCGAACCATGGCCTACTTCTTTATTATTGACTTTAGTGGCTGGTCTACCACTTGATTCATTTTCCAAGTAGAAACCACTTCAAAAGTGACTAAACCAAAAACACATGGTGTGTTCATTCCTCATGTTTTTTCCAAACATTGCTTTAATATTACAATTTGTATCTGCTACGTTAATAATAAGTGCGAGTCGGGCTCGCGTGGATAGAGTTCAGTATTATAATTTATCATTATACTATAAATTATGTATATGTATTGAATTTCAACTTTTTTTCGTCTACTACATTTGGAGTCATTTTGCACGGTACCTAATCAATTTTTACGACTTTCAATAAGTGTGTGCAAACATCTTATATTGAATAAAAACTTTTTGAATTTGAATTTGGAGAATAGGCTGTAACAGACATATATATTTTTCTTTTAAGTCGAGTGGTTAATCGACTCAGCAGAACCGGTTGTGGGTTGATTCCTACCGAGACAAATATTTGCGTGCATGTCTACTTGTTTCGTGTCTGGGTGTAAAATATTTATATATGTATATATTATTAAAAAAAGAATAAGTAGGTATATCATTTGTCTTGTAACCCACAACACAAGCATAATACTTGCTTACTTTGGGACTAGATGGCGCTGTGTAGGATTTCCCATGTATTATTATATGAAATTTATAAAAGGTCATCACCAAATTTTAAAGTAGATACCATTATTCCATTAAAATGTGCAAAAACTTTGTCCTTTGTCAAAAAAAAAATAATTATAACTTCAAATCTCAGTGGTGATTTTGATATTTTAGTCTTTGCGAATGTCTGGCGTGAGACTTTAGCTGGGAAGTTTAGTGTATAAAGTGCTTAAACATGTTTACATACTTAACAACATTAAATAATTTTCAGGTCTGTGTCCCAATCACGCCATTCTAGATCTAAAAGTAAATCTAAATCGAAGAGTCGATCTAGATCACATTCTAGAAGTTCTAATGCATCTGAGAAAGGTAACTTTAATTATAAGTTTTTCTTTGACTTCTGGCCATAAATAATTATTTATGAATCCGAACAAAACTATACATCTATTCTCAATTCTTTTATGAACATGAGTTCGATTTTTGGATGTCAAATATTTTAAATGGTTGAGACCCCAGTATGAAACTTGTATGCTGAGATAAAGACCAATCACCGATGGACAATATGCAATCAAATAGTTTGGTTGAGTAGTCTGACTGTAGTTTCAAGTTCTTTGGTACGATAATTTGACAAAGCATTGATTGAGGGTGTATGTCAAGCACTGAAAAAAATTGCAGCATTGCCCTAGGCAGTACAATCTGAAATGATTTACCTGATTTTCAATATTGAAAATTGAATCTTGAATCATCATATAACTTCACGTACTTTATCTAGGTGCTAGGAAGAAACAGGGCGTGATATCAGATTCAGGAAGTGAGACAGAAGCGAAGGGTGCTAAACGTAAGAAGGGTTCAGACAGCGGATCTGATACTAGCGGCAAACCTAAAAAGAAAACAAAGAAAATTGTGGACTCTGAAGATGAAAATGATGGCGAAAAGGCTGATACAGGTAGTATTTATTATTATACATTAGTATTGATTTTTGCTTATTTATGTGCATATATATTAGTAGTCCTATTTGTAATAGTACTAATTACTAAAACCAGCCAAGTGCGTGTCGGACCATGCATAGTGAAATGTTCCATAGTTGGCATGAACATTTGACGCAGTGGAAATTCAAAGTAGCGTGTCACCGAGAATACCCCATATCTCAAAAACTACTCAAAATTTCTTATCAGAACCAATTTTCTTTAAAAGTGTTTTTAAAATTGTATAAACTTATATTTTTTCAGAATTTTGAACATTTTTCACAGGGGACACATTTTTGGAACTATATATTTCAAAAACTATCAAATAAGAAAATCCTTTTGAAACCTAATTAATAATAATAATTAATAGTTTTTAACCCTTTGTCTTCATAGAGACCGATATCGGTCGCTAATGACTTCCTACGCTTCGCCTTCCCTGCGACCGAATTCGACCGCTAACCGCCCGCTTAATACCGCACCAAGAAAATATTTTTTTCTCTTTCTTATACATAAGTACGTAAAACGAAATAAAAACTAGAGAAAGACAAAATATCATAGAATTTAAAAATCACTGCTAACGGTTTTGTCGCAGACGCTACAATTGAAAAAAATATTCGTTTATTGTTCATGGGTTTAGTGTCATTCTAAGAGTGAATCAGTGAGCGAACAATCATTACAGTTTTTTTACAATAAATCTTCCTTTGTCAGAAAAAATCAAATAATATTATAGTTAGCATTTTTACTAAGCTTTCTATTGGTATTATTTATTTTTAGATATACTTTTAATATACGCATAATAACCTTCGAATGATCTTTTGGTCGCAAATTTTAAGCCCATAAAATTCATACGTGTTTTTTTATTAGATAGGGGAGATTTAAAACAAAAAATAGTTTGCAACTAAAAAGACAATTTACTTAAGATTACATTACATATTTTCAAAAATAAACTTCAATACAAAAAAAAAAATTATATCATTTTATTTCTCGAGGTGATCATTCTGTCATAAGAGCTTGGTAGGCGAAGGATTGTTTTGAAAAATATCTAATAAGACGAAGGGTTAAAGGCTTGAAAATGCCTAGGTAACCCGCACGTTTGTGTGCGCTTGAATTTTCTTCATCCCTCAGTTACATACATATATAGCCACCCTACCCAAAAAAAAATTTAATTAAAAATTAAAAAAGTTAAACTCTAAATATATGTTACTTTGCGTCATTGTGCATTCAAAACATTTTATTTAGTTCGATAAGCTCTACATGGTTTATAAGCTTGGACCATGTTGAGCCGAACAGCCAGTATAAATATACAATGAATTTTGATTCACTTACAATTTTAATACACTGTTCTTGTATGAGGTGATATAGTTATAGCTCATATGGGCTATATGTTTTTTTTTCTCGCTGAGGCCATTTCCTATGTCACAAAGAATAAGGTCATATAAAAATATTTGTAGATACAAACTATGTTACTGAACATGTATTGATTTAGTAGGTGAATGAAAATTCGCGTTTTACAAATTAATTTAGTAATGCTAAAAGGTAGTTCTATGTTTATATCACGAACAGTAGAAAGTGATATACTACTGCATAATTCGAATTGCATTGTATAATTCCAACTGCACTGTATAATTCCAACTGTCCTGTGTAATTCCAATTTAGATATACTAGGATTTGAACTTGAGTCAGTAATTGGTTTACAAGTTTAAAACTCAAACACATTAAACAATTTGAAACCAATTTTTTGAAGATTTAATTTATTTGCATTAGTTAATCATAGTTTACCAAATAACTGAATTATATAAATAAAATTGCATTGATCTATTGGTCATTAGATTGTAATATCAACATCATTCATCATTAAAATTATGTAATAATACTAATCATAGGTGTAAAATTTACTATTTTTATATAACAATATAAAGGTATGCTATCATGCAGAAGAAAACTGCCTTTTTTAGCACAAAAGAGGGAGTATAGGCGACAGTGCTTAAAAAAATGTCTAAAAAGAAATGAGTGCATGAAAAATATTGTATTTTAATTTTGTGAACCAAAACAGCTAAGCATTTCGTTTCACAAGTCATTTTCGTAGGTGAACCATAAAAAGAGAAATCAACGCGAATAAATAAAATCACAGCAATGGCGGAATCTAAGACCAGTCGCTTGCAGCGACCTCTACAATTAGTTATACGTTTTGTTCCCGATTTGTAATTTTCAGTAACTGCTGACGCCTTATTCGGTGACGCTTCGGACATAAGCAGCGATGAAGAGGCGCGCGACAAGTCACCACGACGATCGCGTAGCCGCAGCGGTAGTCGAAGCGGTAGTCGTAGTCCAGCGCGCTCCGACGACGAACGGCGTTCTGGGGACGAACGCGCTGAGCAGGTAGTTATGACAACGTAACATTTCGACCTGTTGATGTCAAACTAGAACCATTAACTTGGCAACATCCAACAGTAACGTGAATTCATCGTCGAAATTTCGTAAATGAGAATTTCTTTCGGAAAGTCATAATCTCTTACCTCCATTGGTCATCGGTTGACTATTTGTAGTAGCCTACGGGTGTAGGTTAATACACAGTAGATTCACTAATGTGTTCCTTCTGCATCATAGCAAATACTATAATAAACACTACATGCTTAATATGTGCAACTCTTGACTTTTGCCATACATTCTATTGGTAGCTATTTTAACAGTGATACATCTGGGTGTGCATCTCACACCCAGAGATGGCGCTGCTACATATTAATGACAATTCATCTCCAGCTGCTACCATTCATTTCGCGTGTTGCTAACTTTCCGGCAGAGTTGCACGTATTAACCCACAGTGTTTATATAGTATTTGATCATAGGTTTGACGGCAGTCAGTGGTGGAACCCGCTATGACGAATTCCATTATTTTCTTTATCAAGTCCAATTGATGGACATTTAGGATCCGTTATTGAATTCGACAAATGTTTCTATTTGAATTAATACAATTAAAGACACTCCAAATGAATTGATAACAACGGCATAAATATTACAATTAAAAATAAATTAAACGAGAATTTTGTATTAGCGGCCATTTTCCAAATGACAAGATATTTTTTTTTCCTATCGCGTATGCCAAAATTTTTAAATTCTATTTGGTTTTGAAAAAGAAAGGGAAAAAAATATATGTGAACTCCATACACACAAACAAACAAAAATGTTATTGTAAAAGAAATTGTGATTTGTTATATTATTTTACTTTTGACATTTCATGCGCATTTAAATGTGACAATTTCATCAATCCACAGGAAGGTCAAGGCAAAAGAGATGACGAAGAAGATGAACCGGAGATCCCGGAAACCAGAATAGATGTGGACATGCCAAAGATATGGACGGAGTTGGGCAAGGAACTGCACTTTGTCAAGTTACCAAATTTTTTATCAGTGGAAACGAGACCTTACGATCCTAATACTTATGAAGATGAAATTGATGAAGAAGAAACCTTGGATGAGGAAGGACGCGCTAGGTATATACATTATAAGAATTGTAAGGTGTAATAGTATCTGACTTTTGCATATTTTTAACGTTAAAATGTTTTTTTTAAAAGGCATCCACACTGAAGTCCTGCTGAAATTAGCGATGAAACGCTTTTGTTGTCGCCATAAACATTGATACATCTCGTAAATCAAAGTCGGTACTGCCAAGTGATGCACATATTTTGAAAATAGTGTCCTATATCTGTTAGTGCACTTATGCTATCGTACAGTTTCAATCAAACTTTATGGCGGATGTGAACATAGGCACACGTCGCGTCGCAGTAACCAATTTTAGGTGTAGCGGGACGCAGTGGAGCGAGGGGTATATGACTGTGCCCGCACAAGCACGCTTATAGCGTTGTATTCCGATCCGCCATAAAGTTCGAGGCGAAATATACACGGTTTTCGAATTACACTCCATGCGACCAAAGAATTAATCTTAACTCCGCAAGGGCTAAGGTCAGATTAAATATTTGTGCTTCGTTGTGTATATATTGAAGTGCTCTAAAAAGTAGGTCGAGCAGAAAAAAAACCTGTCAAGTGTTCCTCTTGAATTATACTTGGGACCACGAAAAACGTTTTCATGCAAAAACTTACGGTAGTGTAGCGATACTGTTTAACCTTAACAAATAGTTTTGAAGATGTCCTCAGTTTTCAGTTGTCAAGTAACTTAACTTAGCATGATCAGTGATTGTAAGGTGACTGCTTATAGTACATGCTACGGAACCTTAGCTGATGTGTGTCCGACACGCTCTCTGCCTATTTTTAAATCTAACTAAATCTATTCGGAGATATTTGCGAAGCGATTTCGTAGCATGCACAACAGTACAGTGAAATCTCCCACCCCACACGTGAGAGTGATATGTTTATGGTGGTCAAGCTTTAGGTGGTATTATCCCATGAAAACACTATTCCTTTTGCTATCAACAGACTGAAGTTGAAAGTGGAAAACACGATACGGTGGCGTACTGCGTTCAACAAGGAGGGCGACGCGGTGAAAGAGTCTAACGCGCGAATGGTTAAGTGGTCTGACGGAAGCATGTCCCTACATTTAGGATCCGAGATATTCGACGTATATAAACAACCGCTACATGTGAGTATGTACTGTGTAAAAATATGTTAGCATAAAAGTATGAATTGACTAGAAGCACTATTTTGCACTTACCGTCTAACCACTCTTCTTCTAGTTAGCTGGTGTATCTTTGGCAAGTTTCGGTCCGCGAGATCTCCGCGCGCCAGCCTTCACCCCGCGAAATTGTGTTTAACAGTTTTAATACTGTGAAGTGACATTTCTGACTATTAAAACCAAATACTGCTGTCAAAATTTACTCTATGATCGAATGTGATATATGTGTTTATACCTTGCTACTTTATAAATAAAAGAAAATTAATTGATAAATGAATTGACGACTGCTTAGTCTAGTGGGTAGTGACCCTACCTACGAAGCTGGAGGTCCCGGGTTCGAATCCCAGGTCGGGTCAGTATTAATATGATGAGTATTGATACTGGTACCGGGTCTTGGTTGTTATATGTGTGTGGTGTCTTCGCAAAAATATTTATTGTCAGTTGTCTTGTAACCCATAACACAAGCATAATACTTGCTTACTTTGGAACTAGATGGCGCTGTGTGGGAAGTCCCATGTATTATTTTATGTATTATTATTATATTCAGTTATCAATGACTAACACGCAGCGTTTGTACCGCATAGTTTTAGGCGACATAATATTAGTATTGAAATTATTTTTTGTATAATAAAACCTTTTAATAATTGTCTAATTTGAGAGTAAGACATGACTTGGGATAAAGCTTTTTGTAATCAAAAAAGCAAGAAAGATTATTCCAATAATGCTGACGAAAAATTTGTTTTATGGACTAGCAGTTAGAGATTTTCAATGTCGTTAAGTAAGAGATTTTTGAGAGTCCCACCCAGGTGCGCTCCTAAGAATAGCCAAAAGGTTTGAATTTTCATAAAATCTAGGAGTGTTATTCATTTCAAATTAGGTATGTGAAGTATTTTTAAGGTTTTTTTATTGTATTTTTCCCAATACCATAGGTAATTACCACATGTTTATTAACTCGCTTTCTTGTTTATCTGTTTGTTTATCTTTTTGGCACTAATATAATTAAAATTAAATTATAATTAAACTAAGTTCCGAATGAACTAGAAACTTGGAACTTTTAACTTAGCTCAGAAACATATCAATGCAATAATCTGATACTATATCTGATCAGGTCCTGTTGATGCAGACAGGATTGTATGCGTACTGCTTAATGGTTAATCATATTGAATTGAAATTTTACAATCATGTATGATTTGGATGACAATCCATAATGAGCTTGGACTGAAATTTTAAATTGCGCTGATTGTTATTAGAATTAAAAGGAATAAGGTTCTAAAACAACCTATCAATATAAGATTTTTTTTCTGTTTACGGATTTGTCAGATATGAAAATTCATCAGACATTGAAATTGTTTCTGTGAGGTGGTTAAGCTTACTGCACTCCTTTCCACAGTAAAAAACCAAACCTAAAAGTAAATAAAAAATATTTAGGTAATGTTACTGTGTCAAATGTCTCTATTATCTATATTCTATAATCTATTTTTCTTTTCAAGAATTTACCAGATAGTTAAGAAGATTCATTTGACGTTAAAATTGTCCCTGTGACGTCATATGGACGGTTGAGCTTATTCCGCTGCTTTCCACAGTAAAAACAATAAGTATACGAGTAAAATATTTAGGTTACTGTGAAATGAAACTGTAATCCTCATAAATCAATAAAAATATTATGACTTTATTTAGTCTAGAATAATACAAATAGTAAACGTCTGTCCATATGACGTTGTAAGGATATTTAGTTAATCAATTTTTGGAAAGAAAGAACTAAGAAAATTACAGTTTTTTCGGGATTGGTATACTCTATATTTTCAGAAAAAAAATGTGAAAGCTATGTGTTTAATATTTTGGTATAAGCCCATTATGGTACCATAGAGCTGTTCTGATTATAGAGCTGGAAGGTAGATAATTGAAATCTCATATTATTTAAACAATATAACAGTACTATTAACAGAATTAAACGACATAGATATTATGAAGAAATCTAAAGAAATTATTGTTTATCATTTAAAACTTGTTTATACAATCAAAAAGTTTTCTCAAGTATTTACAGCTCTGAGAAAATCTTCAATTGATAATAATAAAATTTTGCTCAATAATATTAATTTTACAGGGTGATCACAACCACTTATTCGTTCGTCAAGGAACAGGTTTACAAGGACAAGCGGTCTTTAGGACGAAACTTTCGTTCCGGCCGCATTCAACTGAGTCGTTCACACACAGAAAGATGACTCTGTCGTTAGCTGATCGTTCGACCAAGACTTCGGCAATTAAAATATTATCTCAAGTCGGCGCCGACCCTGATGCCGATAGGAAATATCAGTTGAAGGTACAGTATGATGTTGTTTTATATTACAGTACTTATTATTTTTTCAACTATGCTTTTCAAGTCTTTCTTGTTTCTAAACTAATTTGCATGCATTATTCCTAAAAATATTAGTATTGCTTTACATATATCTGCACTTTCTATGGAGTGCTGAAGACAAAGTTTTTTTTTTTGGATAGCTTTGTAATAGCCCTGTATGATTTGTGGTCAACGGCGATTACTAGCACAATTATCTAGGTAAAATGAACTTGAAAAAAGAAAGAACATTGAAATAGATTGTGTCAGTTACCACCGTGCTGACGACCACAAGTCTTACAGACACTACTAATATTAAAAATGTGAAAGTTTATGTGTTTGGATATTTGTTACTCAATCACGCAAAACGGCTGAACGGACTTGAAGAAATTTGGCATACAAATAGTTTGGCTGGTTGTCTCCGCCTGCAATACTATATTCCATTCAAGTCATATTTATATTATAATTTATTTTAATATCTGCTAAGTAGGTATCGGACAAAAACAGATTGCATCGTGCATTCAACATTGTTCAAACCAAATTCGATATATTGCAATTTGTTTCCCTTTTCAGTTAATAACTTTTTTCTTTTCAGTTAAGTGGTTTTAAATTCGGGTTTTTAAATGTTTAGTCTACATTAAAAAAATGACTTTTAAATGCCTAGGTTTACGTTCAAAGGGTGTTGTCGAACACCCAGAGTATGTAGAATATGCAGGTTCATAATATACTTACCAACTCATGAGCATGGTGTTTGCCTCTGAATATCAAGGAGCCACCTCTATATTTAAATATATAACTTTATTTTTTTTTATGCACATACATAGACACTTCTTTTTGGGATGTATTTATAGTTTCTTTTTAAAAGAATTGAATTCTTACTTACCAACCAGCAGCGGTACTTGCCGAATTCTTACGTTTGACCTGTTTTATTTTTAAAACTTTGGGATCTTCAAATAGTTCAGTTAAAAGAACAGTACAGTTTGAACATTTTTCAACATTTAATGAAAACCGTCAATAAATACCCAGAAAAGAGAGTTAATTTAGTATCTATTTTTCATAGTTTAGATTCCCTTGTAAATATAGTTACTAACAAATAAAACGAAAATGTTTTCAGAAAGAAGAGATGGAGCTCCGTGCAGCGATGCGTTCGCGGGCGTCACACCGCCCGAAAAGGCGCGCAGGCGGCGGCGGCTCCAGCACTAGGGCGGGTCGAGCGAACGAAGACTCCGACGACGAAGGCGGAGTCTCACTGGCGGCTATCAAAAAGCAGTACAAATCGGGACAGAAAGGTGAGCCATTCCGAACACAAACTGGTTTCATTTACTTCGTGTTTAAGATGGCTAGCATAGCGAGGGGATAGTGTATTATACAATTTTATTTCATAGAAACTAGTGTTTGCCCACGGTTCCATTCATGTGGATATTTATTATATAGATTTATATTTTTTTTTTGTATTCATCCTGCAATAATACCATTTTTATATGCCGTGTTGAGAAATAAGTAAATTTAAGTTTTAGTTTTTTAAGTACCGTAAACATAATTTATCTTTCCTTGGAGTTTAAAAATTAAACAATTTTTTTAACTGCTGTGCTCCTAAATATGAATAAACAGCGTGGTTCGTATCCCCTAACCATGATTTTAATTATTCAAAAGTAAAACTTTCATTAAAGTGTTCCATAGCGGGGATAAACGTTCATAGTTAAAATAAAAGTAAGTTTGAAAACAATCTTAAAAACTACTTAAACCTTTTTCTGTCCCATAGTGGGAAAGTTAATAGCAATACCATATACCATTCAAGTCTTATATTTTTAAGATAGTACATTTTAATATCTGCTTAAGTAGGTATCAAACAAAAAAAACATTACATGGTGCATTAATTGTACATTATTCAGACCAAACTTTATAGTATATTTTATTTTTTTTCGTTTTTCAGTCTATAATAATTTTTTTTTTATTTCTATAAGTGGTATTGGCGTCGGGTTTTTGAAAATGAACTCTTCCTAATGAAGATTAATGTAATTTTTAAGTTACATTCCTAAAACGGGGAATTTCTCGGTCTTGATTTGCTACAAAAAAAAAAGTTTTTTAATAATATCGTAACGACTTTACGATTTTTACTCGATAAATTGTTTATGGATCGATAAGATTTAATTGAACGTTTTCTGTTGCAGCCTCAGCCGGCGCTGCTATTTACTCGTCAGAATCGGACGGTTCTGACGTGGAAACACATAGAGCCAGACGTCTTGATCGCGCTAAAGCGCTTAAAGATTCTGATGAAGACAGTGATGCAGCTGAACCGGCTGAAACGACGCCCGGCAACGCTAGCGGCGGCAGCGGCACTGATGAGGAATGAATCCATTACAGGTACTTATATGTGATGTATAGTGAATGGAATATAAGTTCCCTGTATTATGTTTAGAAACAGCTAAGGGAGCATCCATGAACCATGTGGTTCGATTTCAGCATGTTTTGAACCTTACATTTCCCTGTGTAGCATGAAGTGGCTTTAGCCTTTAACCCCTCTCCCGGTGAAAGGTTCGTGGTTCCACCGATTTGACCTACTGGTACACCCATGGGGACATATTGTGCCGTGCTCCTACTGGACTAGAAACGATTAAATAGTATCAATATTTATTTGTATTTTTATGAAGTAAATAATTAAAACTAACATTTTTTCTTCATTTAAAATGAAGTTCACTTTGAAGTCAAACACGTTCAAAATCATTTTATGCTCACGTTTAGGTCTGGCAGGAACACGGGTACATAGTGGTATACCGTAGTCAAATCCAGTGGAACCACCGGCCCTTCACGCCTTCCACCGCCGATGCATGTGGTTTTGTCTAACCAAAATTTTTTTCATGATTAACAAGACCATTATTTGTGTACTGTATCCAATCCAATCAAACTTTATGGCGGATCGGAAAGCAACGCTTAACAACCTAAAACTGGTTACTGCGACGCGACTTGTGCTTATGTTCACATCCGCCATAAAGGTCGATTGCCCCCCCCCCCCCCCCCCCCCCCCATTCCACATTGGTATCAGCGGGGCGATAGCATCTGCACAAAACCGCACACGCATCTACTCCAGGGAACTAGATTTTGGCACAATCTGTATGTGACCCATATGTTACCCAACCCCTCGCCTTGACACGACTAATTAGTTTATGGATGTTCCCTAAGAACTCTGTACATTTCTAAAAGGGCCCCAATTCAATTACGCAGCCTTTGTCATTGTGTTGTCAAAATACACTACTGTAATACTTTTCTACTTCTACCATACAACTATTATAACGGTAAAGCTGCATGATTGGGTCTTTTTCGAATTCACAGTAGCTGTACAGCAATTTTATAAACTTTGTACAATTCATTCTTAGCTAATTCTACAGCTTGTGTACAACCATAATACAGTTTGTGAGAATTCATTGAGATTTGAAAAGTTTTCAATTTAGATTGAAAAATAAATAGAAGTTCTTATAGCCTCGACAGATGCCGCTGATTGAATATCTATTGTCAAAATCAGAGTATATTTTGAGTATTTGTGTATCTCATTTTTTGAGTTCACCTTAGCTAAGAAGTGAATTCTCACATTTTGGACACTACTTGGGTGCTACTAGAATTAGTGTCCTAGTTAGGTTTCGGTTATATTTGTATGTTATGTTATAAATATGTTGTATGATATGTTATGTGTATGTAATATATTAAGTTTTCGTTAAAGACATTATGGGAAAAACATTAAAATTATTATGAGAATGGTTTTCTGTCATTACAGTGACCAATAAATAGGATGAAATGTCAAATCACTTTCACAATTACCAAATGCCATTTTTTATATTCACATAGATTTTAGGTCAAGTTATTGTTGTGTTATTAAATCCATTAAATTTAAAATGACAACTAAAGCACTTTTTTTTCTGTTGCAGAACAAATGACTCGTAGGCTGCTGTACGTCACATGCAGTAACATCTTTTGGAACATAGGATAGGTGCATGTTCTATAAAACTGAATAAAATTTTATTCTGTTCTACATACAGTTTCTTTCAAACTGTGTATTTTAATTACTCTTATTATATAATTACAAACGGTAAGGTAAAAATGAAATTCAATATTATTATACTACTATGTGAAACACTTTTCATTTTTGTGTGTTTATTATTTGAGAACTTGTCATTTAGTTTTAAAATTGTGTAAAGTAAGTTAAACCCTTACTTGTTTTGTTAGAGTAACAAAATTGACAGCAACGTCCATTACGACAGAAGGTAGCATATGGATTGTTCTGTTCAACCACATAAACTCTAGTTTACTGGTAAATACGTTGCCGGTTTGTAGACGAAACGGCCGTTAATGACCGTTCGCGGACGCCCGCACGGTCGCCTTCCCACCCGTCACTTTTGTTGTCGTTCGATAATGTACACACTAGCTAAAGCATATAGTACGAGCATAAGCCGCTTCCAAAATGTGGATATGTATAAAACTGTATAAAAAAATTATTAAATTGAAATCAGTCGTTTGGATGTTTTTATTCTCAAAGCTGACATTTGTTTCTCTAAATTTTTTATAATCGGTATCTGCCTGTCATTCAATAGTACAGTATAACGCACGGATATTTGCCACTCTGATTTACCTGCGATTGCAAGTAAAGCCGCGCAGGTAGCGAGCTGTAGTAGTGGGAGGCGGAAGCGCGCGAGCGAGTAGCGCGGGCTATCCGACCTCTCTTTCATCTCCGCGCTCCTATTTTATTCTATTGCGACACTTTGTGTTAATAACTTCACAGCGGAAAAGACCCGTGCTTTATACTATATGTCATTATTTGTGACCGGTAATACACAAAGACCTAGACACAACACAAACATCTAGGTTTGTATGCATGTTCTTGCATGGGGCATACCATATCCCTTGTTCACTCTATGGCTCAAATGTAATAAACTTTGGTTTTCGAATTAAATGGCCAGCATTACTCCTCTATTGAACTAATACAAAGCTCGGTATTTTCAATGCATGAGATACCCCATCTTGATTCTTTTAAGGTATAGTCCTGTTTCGGTGAAAGTCCTATTTTTCCTTTTTCCCTAAAGTATTAAGGGTATGTAACCTAACTTGACCTTATTCTATAAGTATTGTCTTTAGAAAAACATGTGTGCCCCCCCCCCCTCCCCCCTCCCGGTTTTCGTTCTCGAGTGGATCTTTTTATATATTTAGTTTTTTAGCAATAAAATCAAGAATTTCGGTTTCATACAATATGGTGTTTGCAGTTGAACCATCGACCAAACATAACCATGGACCCACGTATTTATCAAAAGTCTGATTCACATAGTGTGGCAATTTATCAAGGTGGGCCCAAATATTGGTCAAAAGTCTGCGATTTATATTGCGTGACACTCCAAATACTTATATGTGTAATAAAAGAGTGCCAGACTTTATATCATTGGCCATTATGTGGGCCCGCCTTGAGAAGAGTGCCTTTTGGACAATATTTAATATGTGGGCCCGCTGTAACAGAACCAGCTTGATTAGCGTCAAATGACAAAACTAGATTTTCACATTTGAACATTACCGAAGAAAAGATTAAAAAAACTTCAAATATCACATTATTTTATTCGATACATCAAGGTAACTCGATCCTTCGTACACTATATTTCCAACTCCTACTATTTTCCAAATACCCTGATCTTCCTTGGTAACGTTAGGCACAATATAACCACAATTATTCAAATTGTTCACGTCTCTCTTATAATACTTATCCACTGCTGATTTAGGTGCTATTAATTCGCAGCTATCTAAATGAGGAATTTGTATTTGGAATCTGAGGTTGTATGTGACATCAACAGTGTGCCACGAGTATTCCAGGGTAACAGGGACTTTTTCTGTAACAAGAGATTTTTTATTTAGAAAATAAAGATAGATACGCACATCGTCTCAAGTAAGTGTCAAGTGTTCATCGTACTAGAAAAACTAGCACAGTCTCTTAGAACTTCTAATAATTAATTTTGAAGCGTGGGTTATTGACATGACTTTAAAGCGGTATGATTTTGTAATCTCAATTACAATATAATTTTATATAACTTATAATTCGATCTGTATTGTATTATATTTATAAGTAATACATATATCATTAGAAGTTAACCTTCATATTATATTTTATCGATACTTCCCCATCACTAGTTTTGCTCTGGAAAGTTGAGTAAAAAACATACGACGTCAGCAATTTTAATTTGGTGAGGTATTTAAGAAAGTGCTTGAACGTCGAACCTTCGAATATAAAATGTGGCGAATTTAACAATGTAACAGATTATCCCAGTGAATATAAAGTGGCGTGTAGATAGTACTCGTTTTGTTTCACAGTAAATCGTTTAAGCGAATCAAAAGAGTAAAAGTAAAATCAAAGTCGTCATCCATTTTATTCAATGTGTCTGTCTCACAGAACCCGGAGTCATAATAATAGGTTTTCTTTTTTTTTTTTTAATATAACTATGACCTAGACCAAATTGGTCATGTCGATCTATAACTGGCGGCAATAATATGTTTGATTCATAATGAGCGCGTCTGCTTCAACAAAATTATGTATCAAATGTTATTTCACAGGTTAAAGCATAACAACCTGAAAGCTGCACTTTTTAAATTTTGAGAAAATACCGATTTTTACCAAAGATATAACAAATTAAAGTTTGTATAATTACGACAAGCTTGTGACGTCACTCGATGCATGCTACGTAGAAATGATCCACGTTAGCCCATAGTAATGTAACAGAATGACGTCATTGCACAATTTACTTTAATAATTTCTATCTTCAATATCTTCTTCGATATTAATAAAATTCTTTCACTTATCAGTTTTTCTTAATAAATATAACATATTTCTATGTGGAATGAACGCGATCGTCAATTAATATATTTTTAACCGATGAAAAAAGCAGGGGTCCTCAAGTCGTCCGTATATAAATATAGATATTTATTGTTTTTTTTTTCTTGTTTGTGTTCCAGGATAACTTTTTACAGTGTAGTCCGATTTGGAAGGTTCGTTTTGAATTGAATAGGCTATAATATAACACTGAAAGTTTTGCGTAACTGATTAATAAAACAATTTACATGTAAAATAATAATATATATTAGTTTTTTAAAGTATTCTCCATTACATTTAAACAGTTTTTCATTAAACTATTTTTGAAAACACAAAGACCATTGGCCTGAGGCATGTTTTTCACGTGTTGGTTGAAAGCTATCACGGCCTCTTCCGACCCCGTGAATGTCAAAAGTCTCATCAAATCTTTGATTTTTGGGGAAATAAAGACATCGCATTGTGCGAGGTTTAGACTATGTGGGGTATGGGTCCTAGCTCTACCGTTTCAGAAGGTAAAAAATTACTTTATGTTGTTCGCGGTGTTCGCCGAAACATTGTCATGGCAAAGTATGTTAA
This sequence comes from Luffia ferchaultella, assembly GCA_949709985.1. Taxonomy (NCBI): domain Eukaryota; kingdom Metazoa; phylum Arthropoda; class Insecta; order Lepidoptera; family Psychidae; genus Luffia; species Luffia ferchaultella. Next base: position 8,384,260 of record OX453262.1, read on the forward strand.
GATTCTGTAAGTAGAACATCTTCGCGATAAATAGGCGACACAAGTGGGAAGAAGCGGTGCGGTGGGGCAGAGGATGCTTCCGGCCATCACTACCGCGAGCGTCGGGAGAGAGGACAAAAAAGATTTAGTTAATTTAAAGAAAGGTATTAAAATGTCGCAAAAGTTTACGTGTGTCTAGTAGATTTGATATATATGCGACGCTACGAAAAAAAAGATTTGTTCGTGGCTATGCGGTGTCGACATCCCTACACGTGTGTCGCACACTAAATATTAGTAAACTGGCGTTAGTACCGAAGATAACAAGTATCAAGTAGTACTGAAGATGACTTACTTACTCGGGGCGCGCGCTCTAAGTCCCATATAATATAACTGGATGGGCTGTCCGCGTTCTAAAGTGTCCGTACAGGAAGTCATCCAAAACGTAATAAGTCCACCAACCGGCTTTTAGTCGGTGTAATGGCTTAGCGCCGAATAAACGTGCGCGATGCCGACTTGTGTCGTAAAATATTTGTAAAAATATTCGCCAAAGACGCAAAAAAGAGCTGAATATAGTATTTGCGATTAGTAAACATTATAATTTAACATTAGTTTATGCCTGCAGACGGTTATTCGATTATTTTTAATTTAATTTGCACATTATCACCATTCAATTCTCGTCACATTCTCGTAATCAGTGTGACACGTCCGACCCGTAACAAGTAATTGCATGCACTGACGCGCAAAACGGAGCCGGGCTGCGGCCATATCAGCCCACGCACGTTGCGGACGCTAATGACAATATTGGTAGATGCCTGTTTGAATTTCGGTAGCGAGAATCTTATACATTTGTTTTTTTTTTTCATTTAGTAATAAATTATGAGCCGTGAACAATTCGACTATTTTGAAGATAGCACTGTTTACATCGTCGTAAGTAAATATCTTTCTGTTAACTTTGAATATTAAAGAAGTATCATCAGCAAACATTACTATCTCGTGATTATTTTTCATAATGTAATATTATTTTATAAGTCGGTAACATAAATTATAAATAGAAATGGACCAAGAATTAAACCCTGTGGGACGCCCATCGATACCGCAGATCCAGGTGATCTCTCTCCGCTCACTTCAACCCTCTGAACTCTGTTAAATAAGTACGATCTCATAAGGTCGAGCGCACGGTCTTTGACACCATAATGACATAATTTCCCGCCTAAAGAATCATGTTGCACACAATCAAAGGCCTAATGTAGTTACCCCCAAATCCACTAAAAACCTAAAATTTGTGGAAAATAACCATTATATAAATCAATCGTACAGATTAGATACCTATCAAGTAGACCTCGTCAGTCCAGGTTTCGCACGTCCGCTACGGAGGACTAGGTGGAGATTGGCGAGCCTCGTCGCCGCAATCGAGCCTACAGCGCCTTCGATTCGATAATATACTGTATCCAATAATGTTATGTAAACATAATGTAATATTGCGATTTACTTTACCTATTATTTCCACAGTTATGACTTGAAAAACTTCAACTACATTTCCTTCGACGTCATGAAAATAAACGGACACCACCCAATTGCCATGATCTTCTTGTTCTAATGGTCCGACTAGAATTTTTCTTCGTAAAATCGTATTCTCATTTGAAATCATGCTATTGCAATGATTTTTTTTACTAATAAAGTTTTTATTACAATCTATTTTTTCAGTACAAGTATTTGGTAATTCGTTTAAATTTTTTTTATATAGTTTTTCATAGTAAATTTTCAATTCCTTTAACAGATTAAGGTCATCAATAAATTCTATATCTATTTTATCAATTAATTTAACTTTGGTGTTGTTTGTCCTTGTATTCTTTAAATTGTCAATATACTGAACTTTATTTAACTTCACATTTCCTTTTGGATCACTTAATGTCATATTATAATTATTTCTATTTGGTATGAAAACATTGAAAAAAATATATTCTCGCAGTTTTCTCGAAATGATCAGGGGTTTTAACTCTATCAGTCTGCTGTCACCTGGAAATAAAATATAAACAGTTTAAATTTGTATTACATTATGAAATAGTAAGTTGGGACGACGCCTGTCTAGTATGGATATTTAATAATAGATGGAGCTACCATATAAAGACATGATTTAAGTATATTTTTTTATAATTACATTTCAAGGTTTCACTTGATAAAACATAACATGCGACTTTAAAAAATATTTCTCTTTAAAATTTTTAACTGATATAATTGATTGTTTCAATACTTTCGAAGCATTTGTACAAAAACCAAAAATTTTTGGAAAATGAGGTTTTTTAGACAGGCGTCTTACTTTAAATCTACACAATATAAAGAGATTGGAAAGAAAATCTTGCAAACATTTTCAATAGTATAAACCGCGTGTGTTAATATTCCCTACGTCATTCAAAGACACAGTCATCCTCAAATTGGACAATTCTTGTTCTATGAATTTGGGCGGAATTTTGAAAATAAATCCTTCCGATCTACTATCGCTACATATTATATAAAACAAAGTCCCCCACCGTGTCTGTCTGTTTGTCTAGACGTGATAAATTCAAAAAATACCGAACAGATTTTCATACGGTTGGCACCAATAAACGAAGTGATTCAAAAAAAAGGTTTATGTGTATAATTCATTAATGTTTTGTGTAAATTAATTGAAATATGACAATGATTGTTGACGATGTCGGAAAAAACAAAGCCGACCGGGAGCTTTCATCGAAATCGCTGCCTAATCCCTTTGATATATAACAAAACAATGTTTGGAGGAATTATTCCTTTTTTATAGGTGTAAAGAAAAATCCGCGCTGGCATATGTCTTATCTTTTAAGAATAGCCTAGTACCTTACAACTATTTTAATGTTTAAGAAATGGTCACATATAATGTGGTAATTGGAAACCTATTCACACGGATACGATATTAATCCTTATAAAATCAAATACGTTAGTTACCTTAAGCATTTCATGCACATTACTATTGTTCTTTATACCATACAATTTAAATTAAAATCTTAAGAGCTGCTATAGAAAATTTAAAACTACCGCTTGACAAAATAACTTAACACCGTAGCGACACACGTTATATAATTAGGCAGAGTTATGAATATTGTATATTGTTTACTTTTTGAACTATTTGCAGAATTGGAAATAAAATACATTAAAAATACTCCAAGTAAGATGAAAATTTGTTAGCATTTAAACTTAATCCTTGCTCGACGCAACAAACTGATACGACCTACGCAGAAAAAAAATTGGTTGATCCTGCAGGCCATCCCTGAAACTTCCCGCGTTTCATCTTATATTTAATTTTGGGGTGATAGGAAATAATGTTATTTCTTTATAAAAAACGAAATGAGCTATTTTAGGTAGTAGCGTACAAAATATTTAATTATTTATTTTCAAAATTGTACGTACCCGCCAAAAGTCACAGAGGAAAAATTGTTTAGTTGGAAAAATGGTAGGGTATATTTTATGTTTGTGGTTTGATAAAACTGGAGAGCGTCCTGTTGGTCCAGAGCAATAGAATACAACCCACTTTCAAACTGTAATATCACAAACGGCTCCCTTCCCTATCTGGAAAACAAGGGACTGATAATGCAAGGAAATTATGTTATTTTCCAGTTCTACCGTATGTTTCGATGAGATATATATAGTCGATAAGTTTAATATTTCTGTAAAACTGTAACCAATACCATAAAATTGGACGACGACCGTGAATTTTAAACATTTCATTCGTTTCATTTTCTTTTATGTGGATACAGTCCCACAATTCGACACAGCGTTCAAGGGTGTCACCGGTACTTATTCTTGTGTTATTCGACCTTGAAAAACGTAAGAATTAGTAAGGTAAAGTTTTTAGCTTAAATATTTGTACAGATTGCATTGCTGATTTGTAGTCTATTCATTTTAAAATTACTTCAAATGTTAGAAAATGACGAATAAAGGATATCCCATAAAAAAACCCTGTCTGCGGATATCTTTATATTAATACAAATTTTATTTGTACGTTGCCAATTTTTAAACTTGTATTAGCTAGCGTTACAAGAAACCAGAAATACCTACCAGTGATTATTTAAATTACTTTAATTGACAAGAATAAAAATTGTATTTAAAAAAAAATGCACAAAAATTTATATTCGCTTCATAATGCTTTAAAATTACAAAAGCAAACGAAATATTCGCTTCGTAAACATAAAATTCTTTGTTTTTTTTTACCTACTCCATATTGAAATGCGTCATTTTTAGGGTTCCGTTGCCAAATGGCAAAAAGGGAACCTTATAGTTTCGCCATGTCCGTCCGTCCGTCTGTCTGTCTGCCTGTCTGTCTGTCTGTGGTTTTTCTCGGAAACTATTGGCAATATATAGATGAAATTTAGAAGGTAGATGTAATCTATGAACAGCTACAGAACGACGTAGTGAAATTAATAAAACATTTTTTTTTGGGATAGATCGCCATACATGTAACTGAAGTATGAAAAAAAAATCATCGTATATTAACGCGAGAGGTACCAAACGATAGGTCTTAAAAAATATATAAAGGTTTCAAACCATTTTTTTAATTTAAGTCAACAGTTGTTGATATATATACTCCTAAAGTCCTAATTTTTGATAGAGTCATGTGTCCCGCTTCTCTACCAGCTAAACCGTTGTTTTTGGATATATGGAAAAAAATTATAACAGGAGTATATATAACGTAGTTAAAAGGAAAACTATCACAGCTAACTAGACTGTATTATTTAACGAGTAATAGATTAACTTATAAAATGTACTGTTACGAGTAAGAATTTTGTAAAAATTCCATATAAAAGAACAGCGTTTAGCCAATAAACGAAAACTGGATACATTTTATCTTTGTGATCTTATTGTAAAAGAAAATAAAATAAAAATATGAAAACTACATTGTATTACTAGGTACTATAAATTTACGCTTTCCTTTGCAGAGCTTATTCTCTTCATAATCTATACTAAAAGTCAAAGGTTCACTGTAATAAAATAAGTAATAAAAATTGTCTCTAAGTATCAGTGCACTTATGTTATTACTTTTCCGATTAGTCAGAGAGGATCGAGCGCCTTCTAAATAACTAACGAAATAAAAATGAAGTATATTCAAGCAATAATTCTTAAATTACATAATAATGATTAATGGTCAAGTTCGATTAACGTCGCGCTCGTTGTTTATATTGTATGGTGGTACGGAACCCTTAGTGTGCGAGTCCGATTCGCACTTGGCCGGTTTTTTATTGTTTATTGTGCTCAATTTTCCGAACTGAATGCGTACCTACATAACGTTCTTTCACCTCAATTTATTTATACCTATTTTTGCTAATTAAGTAGAATTTTGCTCATTCAAATAGGGTTTAATCAATATTAAAAGTGTATAGGTACCTAATGGATTATTTTATCAATTCTCTAAACAATTCAGAAAAATTGTATGCCACTGTTTCTTAATAATTACTTAAGTTTAGTATTTTTAATAATAAGTAATAAATTACAAGCATAGGGAAAACAAAATTGACAGCAACTTTGAATACAGTAGAGCTATCATTTCGGTAGTTAAATGAACACCAGTATGCGGAGAACGTTAAAACAATAAGTAAGGAAAAAATAAGAAAAGAAGAGATACAATTGAAAAAAAGGTTTTCAAATAAAATGTAAAAGAAATTTTAACGTTTACAGACTGAGCCAAAGTTTACGACCTATCCGAACATAGCGTTGTGTGGCGTCGCAATAGTGAATTTTAGGTGTCAGTGGGTGTGAGCGGGGATGATCCACCTACCACCATAAACTCGCATTTGCTTCAGCCTTCAGAACGGACATATAATTTGTCTCATCTGTACCTACAGCTCGTGCCCAAGCTTGTGCCAAACTTCAAGTTATATCTGAAGTTGACGCGGCGCGTTTCGTGCATTTGCGGGTTCCGCTCTCGATCTTCTGATACCTACCTTATTTACTTACTACGATGCTACTCGCTTCTACATCAGAGCGAACTAGAACTTTGGTTCGGGCTGTACCAGGGGTTTTAGTGAACATTATATTTTCGATATTTCATCAAAATTTTCACCCTGTATCGATTTTTTAAAATTCAACTGACATTAAACCTGTCTCATATTAGACCAGGAAATGACCGCAAATATTGTCACAAAGAAGTTGACGCAAAGAAAGTCACAAGGACGTCAGTCATTTCATTACCGGGTGACATTAACTGATATAATAAACCCATCAAAAACGAAGAGGTAAAAAACGAGTCAAGTTCGATGCAAAGGACATACGAGACGGTAGGTTTCCCCTTTAAAAAAATTTAGATCTAAATAGGTGCCGAGTAAATTATAACCCTGAAGGTGATTTCAGTGGCAATTTCTTTATCTTGCCGAGTCCGGTCGTTGTTCATGTCAAACCCTATACACTCTCCGAAGTATAGGTTGAGGATGTCGTTTAGCCGGTCGGGCTGCACCTCACCTTCCGTATAGAAATCCCAACCCGGCACTATCATTTATGAACACGTTTATGCACCACCGTGTAGAGTCCGCGCCACCAAAGAAGACCCGCGGCAAAAATGTATATATTATAAAGATTATTTAAGTATGTGTATCAGTTGTCTGGTACCCATAATACAAGCTTTCCTTAGTTTGAGACTAGATGGCGTTGTGTGGCATGTCCCAGATATTATTATTATTGAATAAATTTGACAGCTACGTTTGGTTTTAATCATGTTTTAATAGTCAGAAATGTCAGTTCATTGTATTGAAAATGTCAAACGCAATTTGCGGGGACTAAACTCGGACTGAAAGTCGGCATCTCGCAACGGGTACACACCAGCTAACTAGAGTATGAGTGGTTAGACGGTAAGCGCAGAAAAAGGCTTCTAGTCAATTCGTACTTTTGTGGTTCAATATCTATAATTTATGAGTCGAAACGTTTTTTGAAATGAAATAAGGTTTTACACAAAAACTTAAATTACTGACCCTCAGACTAGGCGTCGCGTCGCCTGCCCTGTGAGGGTAAGTTATGATAGTTTGTATAAATACTCGTGTATCTATTGGGTAGAACCCAAAATTCCCAAAGAAACCTGCACGTAAAAAACTGTGGGAAAAAACTCTCCGAAGAAAATATTTTTTGTTTAAGATACGCTGAAGTTATGTGAAAAATAGTTTTAAACCGGATGATTATTTTGAAGGAAACTCGGTTCGATTCTTATATTTCTATTATCATCTATAGAAACTCATTAATTTATTCAATACTGACAAATTACTATAAACCAAAATGGCTGAATTTGGGACCACTGAACAGTAGCGACATCTCCTTCGAGCTTTAAGTTTTTAATTATTTCCATTCCCTTCGCGTACCCAATACAAAGTAGCATTTTCTCTCTTGCTGCTTTGTAATATTTCTGTCCCTGTTGTGTGATGGTGGTAACCAAACACTAATAAAGACAATGTCTATTGTTTGATACTGTTTTCATTTATATTTTCCGTTCTCTAAGTTTAGTCTATTGTTAATTTATGTTATTGTACATTGTGGTCTTGTCGTGTGTACAGACGTGCCTTCAGTAAACATGTTCAACCATAGGTACCTATTTATATAGTAATATTTGTCAGGACCCTTTTAGTAAAACTCTTTGCTGTAGACAATCATTTACCTATTAATAATAATAATAACTTATTGAAACGCATATCCATTAACCACTCGTAACTTTATTTCTTACGTTTTATAACCCCCCTCACGTATCTCTTCACATTAATTCACATTATTAAATATTGAAAAAAAAAATATCTGGGACATCCCACTCAGCGCCATCTAGTCCCAAAGTAAGCATGTATTATGCTTGTATTATGGGGTATTAGACAACTGATATACATACTTAAGTATCCTGTTTTGTATAATATATACATAGGTATATAGATAATTTAACACCCAAACAAATCCAAATTCATTTTAAGCCAAGGGAAAACTTTGTGAGGTCCTCATTGGATTATGACAACCTAAAAATCTTTATATTCCGTGTATGCTATTAACTACCACAATTGATTATATCACAACATTATTACTGCACATATTTTTACAGCGAAAATGAAAAAAATAAATATAGATTTTATTGAAATTATAGAAATAAACGGAATCCTGCGTTCTAGAGAACTGTGATGTGAGATAAAAGATTAATAACGACGATTTGAAATGATACATAAAGTACTCACCAAATACATCCGTCCCGGTAGTAAATACGAAATTGTGTAATAAAAACAAAATAATTTGTACGCGTGCAGCTGAGTACACGAGCGAGCGCATGGTGATCCGCCTAAAACTGATAGCAATACCAGATATTGGACGCGATTCTTGCTTTTTAGATTCGCCTATGTAGATAATCTACTGTACGTAATCGTAAATAAGATTATCGTGATATTGAATTATCACTACACTGTCATTGATTTTTTGTAAATGCAAGGTTCGTAGTCGACCTAAAAATAATTTAAAACTATATTTTTTATAACGTAGGCGTTCATGCGTGTTCGGTATTCTTTATAACATAAATATATTCAGTGTTTAATCAGTTGTTCAATAGGTTATTTTGTGTAATATTTCACTACTTCACCACAGTTTGACGCGTATGTTTTCAAATTATTATGTTTTCAAACTTATTGTTAACCCCTTTTTTACTCCTTAGATGCGGAATTTGAGAACCCCTTTTGATAATGCTGAATACTAAAACTGAATAAAAAATTCATTCTAAACTTCTTTGCTTCACCCGCCTTTATTGCAGTTAGCCCGGGAGCCCGTAACATTTATGGTGCCGACTTTATAAAAGCTTTATTTTTGTAAGCTGATGGTACCTACGACAGTGGCGACTTTGCGGGTGAATCTACTGATGATCCACAACAAAGTGCTGATCATAATTTTTTTTTTTTAATTTTATTCAACAGCTTACGTTTTACAATAATTACTATTTAATCTATAGAAAAAAATTCTACGACAAAACTTTGCGACAAGTATAGGTACATGACATGTGATGGTAATTATATGTAAAATAAACGCTCCGTCTACGAAACGATAAAGCTAGCTGAGTCCAGCTGAGGCTATCAGTGTCGTGGCCGACCGAGACTTGGCATTTTAGCGTTGTCTACATTGCGTAGTTTATACGGAGAAAGACTGAGTTTAGAAAGCCAGAGTATAAGGTCATACAGCAATGGACTACGCACTCATTTGGTAAGGCCGCGTCATGTCACGGCTTGCGTTGCGGCCAATGAGTTGCCGGTCTCGCGACTGGAGGGCTGCTGTTTTCGTCCGGTGATACTTTCTTTCAACTGAGGGACGTGTTCTCTATTACTTTGTCTACGTATTACCTATATTTATTAAGTAGTCAGATAGACATTAAATTTTTTTACGGTTGCATAACATTTCATTGCATCATAAAATGTAAAAAGTTAGAATACGTTTTATTAAATTTTTTATACAACCATAAATTAAAGAAAAAAATATCAATACTCGATGTTGCCTCACTACAAAATACCTTCCAAAGCCGCCACTGATCTACTAAGAAAGCCGTTTTCTTATAAGTACCTAATATATTCCAAACTGCTAATAAACAAAAAGTGTTTAGTGCCAGCTAATCGACCAAATCTTGGTACTCAGCGAGTCAGCAGCAAATCTATACTAATATTATAAAGCTGAAGAGTTTGTTTGTTTGTTTGTTTGTTTGTTTGTTTGTTTGTTTGTTTGAACGCGCAAATCTCAGGAACTACTGGTTCGAATTGAAAAATTATTTTTTTGTTGGATAGTCCATTTATCGAGGAAGGCTATAAGCTATACTACATCACGCTACGACCAATAGGAGTGGAGCATCAATGAAAAATGTTGCAAAAACGGGAAAAATTATTCCTTTTGAGAGCTTCCGTCGCACGCGCTGCGTAAACGGTTGATGTTAAGCAAAAATCATGTACTACGGAATTGTACCCCTTTAAAAGTTCTAATCAAAAGTCCGCGACAGCATATGTGTATCTTCTAAGGTTAACTTACTATAACCTTTTTTATGACAATCAAATTTGTTCAACATAATGTACTATTTGCGAAGATGTTTTTTAAACGTGATATTAATCCTTATCAAATTAAATACGTTAGTTGTCTTAAGCATTTCATGCATATTATAATTGCCCTTTACATCATACAATTTAAATTAATATCTTAACAGTTTTTATTGAAATTTAAAAACTATAGCGGGAGAAAATGAATTCGCTGTCTGCCTCTGTTCGTTAACTTTTTACTTCCAAACTTTGATACGGTTTTTAGTAATATCTTATTTTCTTATTATCGTATAATCTATTAATCTATATAATAGAAATACTTATAAAGCTGAAGAGTTTGTTTGTTTGTTTGATTGATTGATTGATTGATTGACTGATTGACTGATTGACTGATTAGTTGATTGATTGATTGATTGTTTGGTTGGTTGGTTGGTTGATTGATTGATTGTTTGTTTGTTTGTTTGTTTGTTTGTTTGTTTTTTGTTTGTTTGTTTGTGTTTGTTTGTTTGTTTGTTGGTTGGTTGGTTGGTTCGTTCGTTCGTTCGTTCGTTCGTTCGTTTTTTTTGTTTGTTTGTTTGAATTTGTTAATCTCTGAAACTACCAGTCGTATTTGAAAAATTCTTTTTGCCTTTGATAGCTTGATTCTAGCGGAGAGTTATAGGCTATATACATATAAACGAACTGTCTGTCTATTCGAGCAAATCGGCTTCGGCCAAAACGGCTTAACCGATTTTGATGAAACTTTACACATATAACAGGATGTAATCTTTTGACTACACCCTTTCCATGTGTGAAATACAGAACTTTTTGTATGTCTGTCTGTACGTCCATATGTCTAAACCTATTTAAATGAAACATCAATGAATATGAAAAGAAGGTCGTTAAAACTAACAAATGTTGCTTTTTGTCCGTCTGTCTGTCTGTACGTGTATCTGTCTACTTGAGCTAATCTCCAAAACGGCTAAACAGATTTTAAGGAAACTTTGCAGACGGGAAAGAAGGTTGTCAAGATATTTGACATTAGCTACTTTTTGTCCGTCTGTTTGTCTGTACGTCTATTCAATTCAATTTTATCTATTCGAGCTAATTTCCAATACGGCTGAACAGATTTTAATGAAACTTTGCAGACGTGAAAGAAGGTTGTCAAGAGTGTCATAAGCTACTTTTTGTGTTTGTCTGTCTGTCTATCTGTCTGTCGTTTGTCCTCACTGATCTAGCAACGTACAGCCGAAAGTACTAAGTCTAGGAAGCTTAAATTTGGAACATAAGTTTATTTTGTAACGTGAGCATTATAAAGTTAAGAAAGGCTTTTTTAGAAATTTCAAACTTAAGGATGGGAATGGAGGGACTTAAATAATGACGTGTTTCAGGGTTTTTAGATTTTCACATTTCAAGAGTGGGAATCGGGAGATGAAAAATTGTATCGGTTTTTTAAAGGGTGGAAGGGGATTGAAGTTTGAAAGTTTGAATGGATGTGACCAAAATTGGTTCCAGCAAAAAGTACGTATAAACCATCTCGAACGTTAATAGTACCTATAACAGGAATTTGTAGTCTACGCAAGCGAAGCTGCGGGCGGTCGCTAGTATTTAATAAAACACAGGCTTGAAGTTATTTCTTAAAAGCTGATAAGACTGGAGGCACGCTTTTTCTTTGTATATTAGTATTAAAACCGAATTTTTGTATAATGCTAGTTTATATTAGTTTTTTTACCGAATTTTAAGTGGACCACGACTTAACACACCTATTTACTTCCATGTCTTTACCTAGATGACAGCGGTTTACTAATAAAACTCACTATACCTACTACTTACACTTATGAAGAAATCGGGTTTCAGAAACTTGTGCCTATTTTCGACTAAGGACTCCTGGACTACTTAGGTATATTGTGAATATAAGCCATTTTTTTAAATTATCTGTAATAAATATATACCTTAGAGATATTGTGTGGAATCTGTCAAACTTCGGTTTGAGGTTTTCTCTTATTGCGATACAGTTTTAGACTAAATTGTAAGTTCCTCAAAAGCAGTACTTAATTAAAAATTATGTCCTATTCCAGATTTAATTGTGGTTCTAAACAAAAATGTAGTTTATTTTCGGAACAAATATAATGACCACCAAAAAATACTTTAATACCCTAAACTCTTTTACCAAAAAATATAATAAACACCAAAAAATAAAGTCTAAAATTACAATAGTTTTAGCTATTTTAGTCACGACTGCACTTCAAAATTATATTCAAAGACCAAATTTAGTAAATGATCACCAAATCTTAGCGAGCAAATTAATGCGCTATTTCTGCCAATATAAACCACCATGATTGCCATAAAATGTTGGTACATTACCAAATAAAGTATAATGATGCCAAATTAAGTTATGTCTCCAGCTCAAAAGCCCCTCCCGCGACACCGCCCCTCCCGCGATTTAGATTTGGATATGGTTTCCGGTGTAGTATTCAAGACTTTCTTACTTTTTGTAATTTTTCACTACTTATTGTGTTACACATGTCATTTATCCATGGTCTATTTAGGAGTCTATTAATCAATTTCCAATCAGGTCAATTTAGGTTAATGGTCTATTTTTTGAAATCATTAGGTTAGGTTAGGTTGGTTTATGTCAATGCGAGGAGCGACGAGCCATTCAGAAGCCTATTAATCAATTTCGAATTAGTTTTGTTTATGTTAATGGTCTATTTAGAAGTCTGTTGATAAATTCCCAACACAAAACTAATTTGAAATGGATGAATAATCTTCTGAATGACATAAAAATATTTGCATGTCATTTTAAATTAAAATGTAGTAAATATTTTGTTGGTCATTACCTATTTTTGGGTTGACAATAATTTGTTTGGAGTCATTTGCTTTAGTAGGATAGCAAGATGTAAAATCTTTGGTTATAATTTCACATTAAAATGCGGTCACAATTTAGGTGATCATTTATATTTTCGGGTTAACAATGATTTGTTTGGAGCCATTTGCTTTAATAAGATAGCAAGATGTAAAAACTTTGGTTATAATTTCACATTAAAATACGATTTTAATTTTGTAATAATTCATTTACTATTTTTGACGTAATATTTTACTATATCTGGTGATAAGTTAAACATAAGCCGTTTATTTTAGACATTAACAATTATTTCCGACGATCATAGTAACAAAACATGTACATTTTGGGTACTGTTAATGATACAAACAATTTTAATTCATGAGAAAAATATTCGGGAATAGTTGTCGACATGGTCTCCTAAGGTTCATTACGAAAATAAGATATGTTATAAAAATTTATAAATCGAATAGAATGTATAAACTTTCAACCAAAAAGATTTCATCCCATATGGCGTACCTACTATGGAAATCATATTATTATGCGCGTATAAAGTCATATTCAAAATTAAATCTGAACTAAGATAAAGATAAGATAAGATCCTAAAGATAAAGCTTATATTTCATTGAATAAAATTAGGTATGAAATGAATAAGACATTAGTTATTCGTGAAATTTGTTATATATTTTTCTCTCGATATTTTCGTGTGTCAGAAAACTAAGTTTTTAAATTTGTATTTAGTTTCTGCAAATTACTGATTTTCTTTCAAAAACCCAAACACTATTAGGTACCTACTATTTTATGGGAATTCTAGCATAGATGTATACATCACGACATATAGATCGGTCGTCATCATGCTAGATTTGGGCCAAATTTACCAAATCGAAAGTGACGCCGCATCCATGTTATAATATCTAGCTAATTCCATGTATCTGATAAGATCGAAAAAAAACAAAGTGATTGTCAACGTTGAAATAAAACTACCAATATTTAAGTATGTCATTCTCGTTTAATATATATAATTATGGGGCAGTCAAGACTGACGGTTCATTTTCAATAAGCTTCTTTTTCCCAAAACTATTTCTGAAGCTGGTACGGAGCCACGACACCGTCTTGGTGTTCGACAATTTCTTCAAGTTCAGGACAATCGTTAAGATTGCGGCAGCCAAAGTTATTACAGACATGCATATGAGCACCGCTGGCCACCAAACTCGCTCTAGAAAGAGATAAATACGTTTATTAAATTTGTTACGTTCCAGTTATGATAATTTCTATGAAAATAAGTTTTGATATAGGTACGCATATTCATTGCGATGCACTAAAGGCAGTCCCACACATGTGGACGAACATTTGGCCTTGAAATCAGCAAATGTTTTCCGTGTAAATAATTGACAAATGTTTGTCGAAATTTTAGGTAGGTACTTCCAACACTACTTCGCAAATGTTTCTTTTCCGTACGGCCACTTTGAATTGCGCAAGAAAACCGATAACAAATGTTTGCCGCACAAGGCATTACCGAATACGAATGGCCTCCCACACATATGTGATTGGTCAATGTTTAGCATGTTTGCCACATGTGTTCGACCGGGGTAAAAATGCAAATTGTTTGATTTTCAATGATGATTGACAACATCATAAAAGATATTTTATAAGGAATGAAATGAACGGCAGCGGAGGGCGATGCGATGACGATTGGTATGGTAGTTTTTGTTTAATAAGCTTAGAGTAAATTAATTTGACTTAATTAATAACTTGATTTTGATTAATTTAGTGTCCTCGTGTCGTGATTTAGCCCAAAGCGCAACGAACCTGTCTCAAATTTATAAGGCCGGATTCGAACCATGGTCCTATACCATGGTTCGAATCCGGGCGTGTACCAATGAGTTTTTCTGACTTAAGTACATAACTATCGTCGGTCTCGGGCGCAGTCAATAGATGGCAACCCGCAGTGGAGCAGCGTGGTGGATTTAAGCTTCAAGCCCCCCCCCCCCTTCCTCACCCTGGGAGAGGCCTTAGCTGTGGGGTAAAAATCGGCCGATGAAGAAATTAATTTGACAGCAGCGTATGGTTTTAATAGACTCATAAATGTCACTTCACAGCATTTGCGGGATTGAAGACGCGAGATTTCTCGGGGGTGAAGACCGGCGCGTGGGAACCATGCATACTGAAAGTTGGACTAAAACTCGCCATATTACACGAGACGAGCTAGCTAGGGTGTGAGTGGTACTTTCGTCAATTAGTCAATTCGTACTTTTATGCTAATAAGATAGTAGCGTGCTAGAAATTCACCCTTGAAGTACACTCAGCAGTGCACCCTTTCATTTCCTACATTTTTTACGTATATGGTTAGAATATATATACAATATAGGGGGTTTGTTCGTGAAAGTTATTGTACCTACTACTCGGTTATGTAGCTATTAAGATTGGATGTTTTGGATCTGAGCACTAATGACAGAGCTGGCAGTGTTTTCTTTGTAGAATTGTAGAAATAAAACGACATTTTCTATATAAAAAAAAAACTTGAAATTGCGTTTTTTATGGAACGAAGTTCCTTATTGCGCGTTGCGAAAGGGGGCGAGACGGAAAAAATTAAGACCAAAAGTTGTAACGATACTTTTTAATAAAAAAAAAAAATAAAAATAAGTTGTAAGCCGTGCGGCGTGTGCGTGTTTCTCTGTCTGTCTCTCTCTCTCTCTCTCTCTCATAGAAAGCAAGCCAGTTATTTTCAAATTATTTTATTTAATTACATTACAATTTATTTATCGTTACATTTGATGATGATGAAACTAAATTTCGATTTCATCATAATTGAGTACAAGCTTCATCAACAATTTCTCTAGTACAAGAGTTTCAGAGATTGTCATTAAATAAGCTTGAGACGAAGGCAAAATCTGTCTTTGATTTCATTACAAGAGATAAAGGCATTTTATTGTGTACGTTCAACGTCCAAAGCCTTCGTAAACATTCAGTTGATTTAATCGACTCTGCTACAGAAAAAACGAACATTTTGTTATTATCGTGGTTGGACAATCAAGAAGAATGTGATATACCGAATTTTAATTGTAGAACCCACTTTAAACGTGATTTTGTTCGTTCAGGTGGAGTTGCGATATATCACAACACAAATGATACGACCAATCTTATAACACCAAATATGTCGGTCATTATGAACAATATTCAGGACTTGCACGTAAGATGTACAAGTGTTGCAGATTTATGTGCAACACAAATTTGTAATAGCAAAAGAATATTTTTTTAGGTGATACAATTATAAGTTAATGATTTTCAATTTTTATTCCTTTACTTGTGCTGTGAAACCTTGCTTCCTACCAAACTTGATGTTTCTTGGTCTATCAGATCTATCAGAAAAGTAATGTGACTTGACGCACCTGCAATTTGCAATTCGCAAGACAATTTAAACCAAATGTATTTGTAATAAAGTTTTTTTTTACAGTATTTTCCTTATAATTTATGACTTTTTCTTATTAAAATTAGTTCATTGGATAACTTCGGGCAAACCTGCGCGCCCGATGTTAACCGATTTCTATTACTTTTCTGATACATCTGTAGGTACCCTATCGGTTTTAATTTATTTGCGAGTTTTTAAATTACGGCCTGGACAGACAACAAGGTGAACATATAAAGGTTTCGTTTTTACCTTTTTAGGCGTAAATAGTAGCTTGATTTTATGACAGCTCTAAGGAACATGATGTTATATCTGTCACTGTTATTGTTTTTTGTTGTTTATTGTTTTACTTACTAATCTCTGGCGACATGTACATCAAACTTACCCGGGGGCTGAGGTACACATTTTTCCTCCTCTACCGCTGGTTCAGTTACGGTTACTATAGGAACTTCAGTTGTTGCTTGAACTGTTGTTTGAGATGTTTGAGCTGTTGTTTGAGCTGTTGTTTGAGCTGTTGTTTGAGCTGTTGTTGTTTCAAGAGAAGAAGTAATCACAGCTAAAATTTCGCCATGCCGCGCAGACAGCTTGACTGCAACAGTCCATGGTTCCAAGTCTTCCGATATTGGATTTTCTATTGTTAAACCGCAAACGCCTTGTGATAGAGTACCTTGAATTCCATATCTTTCGGTAATTGCGCCAGTACTAAACGCTGAAATAAAAAAAAATATTGTTTGTATATACTCATTGTATATTACAATAATTAGTACCTATATATGTCGTCATCGAACCACCTTTTCTATGATCTGATGACGTTATAGAACTTGGAGGAAATGACTGGATAGAAAAAGGAAAGGTTAAAAAGGAATGGAAGAGACTGGAGGAGGCCTTCATTCAAAAGGAAGCCATTTAAATAAATAAATAATTTTCTTAAACTACTATTAAACTAATTATTTAACTAAAAAACGTGAACTACTAATTAACTAAGTAAACATGTAAGCGAATGGTAAAGAAAAAAGACTTATTATTATTATTTAGGTGCCGTCAACCCTGACAACTTTGCTTAGTTGAAAGAATGTTGAAGTTTGCTAAAAATAGCATTTGCCATTTTAGGCGAAAAATATTTGGTAAAGTACTGGTAATTATTGGTAATGAGCATATTAATGGTGACGAAAAATTCTGCGTACTGCCCGAAGTAGACGAATTTCTAAAAAATAGAATTCAAGTTCATGTACTTATGTATATTATATGTAATACATATAAAACCCCAAAAAAGTTTATAATTTAAATCTATTAAAATTTTGTAGTTAAATAGCGCGCCTAATTGTAACACTCTAGTTTAATCGTAGAGACGTGTCGTGTCGATAGCGTCGTTTCGCGTCACATCAGTCCACCTCTAACAACAGGAACAATATGTCGTAAATTAATTTAACCTTTTTGCTTTGTGTCAAGACGATCGCTTAGTCTAGTGGGTAGCGACCCTGCCTGCGAAGCTGGAGGTTCCGGGTTCGAATGCCAGGACGGGTCAGTATTTATATGATGAATAGTACCGGGTCTTGGTTGTTATATGTATGTGGTGTCTTCGCTTGGTATCTAAAACACAAGCTAATGCTTAATTTGGGGCCTAGACGTTGTTGTGACGTATAGGTTAAAAAAAAGTTGATAAAGAAAACGTCGATAGTGGTTTACTATGTAAATGCAGCAAGTAGGTCAGTCTATTTTATGACCTTGGTGATGTCGTATTATAATTTATTATTGGATATAAAATTAAGACTGCGCCGTCGAGCGAACGATGCGGGATCGACCTCTGTCTATAGGTACAATCGACATTACCTACTAGGTAACATTTTGAAAATTAAGCCGGACTATGCTATAATAATAATAATAGTAATAATATGTGGGACATCCCACACAGTGCCATCTAGTCCCAAAGTAAGCAACTATTATGCTTGTATTTTGGGGTATTAGACAACTGGTATACATACTTAAATATCCTTTTTCTTTATAATATATACATATATTGATACTTTTACACCCAGAAACGGAACAAATAGACATGTTCATGCACAGAAATATTTGTCCCGGGTGGGAATCGAATCTGCGCCCCCCGCATCCGCAACTAGAGTCTCTAACCACTCGGCTAACCGGTCAGTCGGATCAGCTAATTTTAGTTCTAGTTGTCTCGTTCATAGCTTTCCATATTATTAAGTGCTGCTAAGGTTAAGGTACTGTGTAATATTGGTATAGTAGTTTGTCCGTCCATCGGTCCTTCCGTCCATTTGCGCTCTACCGTCGTTGTTTTCCACCGGATTTTTTTTTAAATTTGGCTTAGAGGTTCTATTTAACTTCTTTTACAAGTACCTACCATTCTGGAGCTGATTGGAGCAAAATTTGATATTAATAAATGGATTTTGACGACCGCTTAGCCTAGTGGGTAGCGACCCTGCCTACGAAGCTGGAGGTCCCGGGTTCGAATCCCAGGTCGGGTCAGTATTTATATGATGAATATTGATACTGGTACCGGGTCTTGGTTGTTATATGTATGTGGTGTCTTCGCTAGGTACCCAAAATACAAGCTAATGCTTAGTTTGGGGTCTAGACGTTGTTGTCATGTATTCGTTATTATTATTATTATAAACTTGGCACAGGGATACCTTTTGACGTTTAGTGTTCCAAGTACCATTTTGGAGCTAATTAAAGTGAATGGAACAAGGACTTTGTTATTTTCCAAATGGATTTTTGAATTTTGGCGTAGAAGTTCCATTTTATCTTTAGTTTTACTAATACCACTTTGGAGCTAATTAAAGCAAATAGAGTAAGTGAAGATTTTGTTATTTATCATCAAATTTTTTTAAAGTTACCACAGAGATTCCCTTTGACCTATAGTTATGCAAATACCATTTTGGAACTGATTGAAACGAATGGAGCAAGTAAGGATTTTGTTATTTTGTAACGGATTTTTTTGAAAATCAGCACAGAGGTTCTCATGACCTTCTATGACCTTTTACGACACTTCATGACACTAAAAAAATTAGAACCTTGTAATACGATTTATTTCGTAGCACTTGTTTCCTATTACAGGAATCGAAGCTCGAAATCGAATAAGAATCTAACCATTATTTCCCTTCAAAAATTCAGACTTTCGTGTCTTCTGTTCTGACCATAACTTTCTGCAAACCATCTTAGGCGTACATATTAATATGTTTACTGGCGTCATGGAAACCACCAACAAACAAAAGTGGACACCCGACACGATTCATTTTTTTACTCCAGACGCCATTTTTGAGATGAACTTCCTAAATCTTCGTAACGGGACAGAAGGACGTGTACATTCGATGATAGGAAAGCTTTTTATATCTGCTTTCTTATGTCATTAAGAGCGATACGATTCATTAAAAAAAACATCCTCAGTCGACGTCTAATACTTAGTACTTGAAATTATAATAACAACGCGAAGTCGCGGGCGGTCGCTAGTCTTGTTATATTGAACAACGAACCTAATAAAAATTCAATTAAACTCAACAAAGTTTTAAACTGTCCTTTCAAAGATTGCGCTATTGCCATTGCACACATTGTTGGTTTTGACTTACCAAAACCATCGTTTCTGACGAATCTGCAGTAATCGAGAGAGCTACTGTTATACATTCGCGCTTCCAGCACCACATCACCATCGCTATCTTCCAGCCAACTGGTTTGCAGTGGCCAGTCTGAAAGAAATTAAATTACTAGTACATGTAATAATTCGTAATGATAAAGTAATATTAGGTATGTATCATTATTAATCACACAATGGGATTCAACCAATGATGTAAGACATCTTACATGGATGCGGCATCACAATAGTTGCACATGGTCGGCTAATTTTTGAAATCATTCATTAGTCTGTTTTGTTTAAAAGAAATTTGGTCCATAGCTAGCTAGTATGGTAACAATCGATCAATACATTTATAGTGATATATCTATAAATTAATCGATGATTAATCGATACTTTATATGAGTATATTTTTTCACATTGCCAATGCAGCTTATGTTTATGACTCAAGATAGTAATAAATAGTAAAAAGTTACAGTTAAATTATGTTTTCAAACATAAAGGACTATGTATGTAACAAACGATTCATTAGCAGTTGCGGGTCCTATTATTGTTTTCGTTTTGTACTTACTAAATAAACCTTTTAGTTGGGATCTTGTATATTTGGATTAAATTTATTTTTTGAAATATATTTTTTAAATGTGACTTCTATGGGCGCCCTTTGTTCTATCGATAAAAGATAATAAACAACTATAGATACCATTTATATCGCAAGCTGGTATTTTATTAATTTTTACAAATAAAATCGGGCGATCGTTAGATATTCGTTAAAGTCTGTTTTCCTTTTTCTGGAAAACATATTTATGTACGAATCACATACTGATTAAATTTACATATTTCTCGGTCTTACCTACTTTTATTAGAAATAGCGCCATCTTACGAAATTTGGAAGTAACAATAGATATAAACCTTCGGCAACAGTACAATTACCACAAAAATTTATGAGATGTCGCTGTATTAAATAGCTAAGATTTTTTTTTAAATTCAAATTGTGTTACCTTAAAAAGCGAAGCCTTATTAATACGAAGTTTCATCTAAATCGTCAGAGCCATCGATGTTTAAAGATGGACCAACAAAAAAGTGGTATATTGTATTAATTTAGTATTTTTTTTTTAAATTAAGTTATTATTTAACAATTTAATTTATAATTTAATTAGGTAATTTTTTAACTGTTCTCGCCTCGTGTAAAAAAAACGTGCACTGTATCCATTGCGGTTTCCAAAAATAAAGCTGATAACATAGTGCGCGCATCAAAACTACACGTGTAGGTAAATTTTCAAGTTCATTTCTCGAGCGCCTTTAATAAGACACTGGCCCATCTTTAAAGATCGATGGTCAGAGCCGTTTCCGAGATAGGTACCCTGCGGCGTAGGGCCTACGCGAAATTTTATGTAGATATAGACAAGAATTGCTCGTAAATTTTGCAGCCGCCTATTTAAGTATTCGAACTTAAAGAGGGCAAACAGGTGCCAAACCTATCAATAAGCCTACGCCGTCTGTCCATCTGTCTTACTCTTAAAGTGGAATCTTGTTCCACAACTATACAATAACTTATTCGTAACTTAACAATATGTGTTGTTAAGTATATATAGCGGATATCTTAACAAATAATAATAACAAACAAAAAATTAAAAAAGGAAGATCGTACTTATACGTGTTAAAGATATTTAAAAAAGAAACTAGGGTTCCTTATTTTCTTTTTCATTTATCGTAAAAGCGATAAATATGAGTAAGTAGACCAGTAGCGTCAAACTTGGTGTGATTATAGTGCAGGCATTAATGTACCATCAATTAATAAATACCGATCAAGTGTCAGCTGGACTCACGCTAAAACTCCTGACCTAAATAGAAAAATCACAATTTATTTATTTTATTTATTTATTTATTTATTCGAAGTAAACTTACAGCTAAACAATCGAGACTTTAAAGTCTTTGAATGTACATCTATAAAGCCAATTACAAGTTTACGCAAATTACATTTCATACAAGGCGATGAATGATTAGAAAGTTAAAAATAGCAATTTACAAACATAAGAAAGTACTTAAATAAGATGTATAAAAATTGTATAAGATGTATACAATTTTTTGGTGAATTCACGACAGAAATACATTATGTGGTGGTACGGAAACCTCATTGTTCGAGTCCGACTCGCACTTAACCGGGTTTTTCAGAGTGTAAACGGCGCTCACCTTTTGAATTTAAGAAAATAGTAGAATAAACGGTTACTAATAAAAAACATGTAAATAGCAAAATACTCGAATATATTTACCTGTGACGGTGACATCGATATGCGCAACCTGGTCTACAGCGTCTGGCGTTTCCCTGAGTCCTACATGGCAGCTCCATCGACCCGCGTCACTTTTCTTGCTTGAATGTATTCTGATGCCGCATTCGCCCGCATCGAAACCGACGCCGAAGTATTCAAATTCTTCGTTGTTTACTTCTGTTACATGAATGTTATAAATTTAATTATTACGTTGACTAAATGCCGTCAAGAGATGTGAAAGAAATGGAGAGTGTAGGTCGAGAATTGAATTTGTCATACTGCAGCGCACAAGAAATGTATGAGTAATACATATGGTCTTTATTTGTAAAAATTAGTAGATTTTTAGTGTTTATCAATAAACTGTAGGATATTTACTTTTAGACAGAATTTTCTTAATTTTTATTTGACGCTTTATGGGTTGCATTCTCCTTTTGACGCACGGAACCCTAAAAAATATTTCGGATTCAAGCTTTTACTTTTACGGACTGTGATCATTGATCTACCATTTTTAACAGGATACGAAGTCGCCTGTGTAAAGGCAAAACAAAACCGTCCGTATTGTACCGTAATGCGTCGCGCCGCGCGTGGGTTGCATTGGGTCGGGTCAGTCCTTACGAATACTTATTACGGGACGGATGTGTCACACTGTTTAGTATGTATTATATATGTGATAATGGTCAAATTAAATTAAAAATAAAGGAATAACCGCCTGCATTCATAAACTAATGGTAAATTTGAATGTTTACGTATCGAAAATACGATATTCAGCTCTTTTTTGTGTCTTTGACGAGTAGTTTTACAAATTTTCACGACACAAGTCAACATCGCGCACGTTTATTCGGCGCTAAACGATTACATTGACTAAAATCCGGTTGGAGGACTTATTGCGTTTTGGATTAGGTACTTTCTACGCGGACACTTTAGAACGCGGACAGCCCATCTAGTTATATTGGTACATCGATGACTGTGACTGCGTTTGTAACACCCATCGCATACAGTTCTCTATTAATAATTCTTGGAATTTCATTTTCATCTTCTCTAATTCGTAGGTAGGTACTTTAGAGTGTGGCTGAGAAACGACTTAAATCTAATTATTTTACCTCTACTATATTATGTCCTGAATGACTTCTTTAACTTCTTCTAGTGTGCCGATAGAACGATTTACTTTATGTAACTAAACGTAATTTAAGTGTGATTGTATATTAAAAAGTTATGAAATTCCACCAAATACAATCATG